>JBBBDQ010000741.1:1442500-1445000 GCA_037127315.1 Ascarosepion bandense | reverse complement strand
AAGAAGAGTTAGAGGGTTTATTGATGTTAGCGTTATTTGCCTTTCGTTTTGTGTTATTGCGGTTTTTCACAAACAGTTCTTTTTAAGATTTGTTCTTATATTTTTCTTGAATTTCATGTTTTTTTTTGGTGTTGTTCAAATGAAGAGTTTGATAAGTTGTGACAGTTTTCATTACGCGTTTGGTAATCCAGTTAGTTAATTGCTATACACGATACACGCTTCGGTGATCAGGTCTCTTTTGATTTATGACTGACTAGACAGAAGATTTTCCCGCAATAGCTTGCTGTTTCTTTCTACGGTAGACTGTTGTTAACCAAGGTTATTCGGTCTGTCCCGCTATTCAACCCATAGCTTAGGGGTAGAAGAGATGGATTCATGCCTTTCCTGAGGATATTTGAGTGTAAAGTGAATGCACCGTATCCGACTGAAATTTGAACTGAGTTCCGTTTTGTAAATACCAACGAGAATTAGATTGTTAAAAATAGCAAAAAAAAAACAAAAAACAAAAAAAACAAAACAAAAAAAAAACAAAAAAGAAAAAACAAACAAGCCAAAAAACAAAAAATAAAAAATAAAAATACAACAATATTCATTAACATTTTGGTTGGTAATTGTATCAATTAGGTCTTATTAATAAATATTTGGAACACTTGAATTTTAAAAAACAATGTTGGTTAACTAAACTGTGAAAGACATTCTATTTATTTATTTATTTATTTTTTTGTTAAAATAGAATTAAAACATTTATTTTTTACAGCTGTTAAAACAAATCAAAGCTTAAAAATTGGGACGCTGTCTCTAAACGAGACTGTCGGTGATTGGATAGAGATGCCAATGGTACTCACGAAAGGCAGTTGAGGTGAACATTTCAACCGATAATACGGACATAATTATTTTTTCTTATGTGTTTGTTTCTTCTGTTTACTTTCAAAGTTCTGGAAAAATATTTCGCAAGTAAATATTGGTGTTACTCTGGGAAAACAGAGCTGTCACTAGTTTATTATTCAAGAATTTTTAGGCAACACGCTGACACGTATTGAAATCGTCACAGTAGTTAGTGTTGTTGAAGTTATCGCTAACATTTTGTTTCAAGATTTACAACCTTTACGTTTCGTTTAATTTCGCAAACCAATCGATGAAATTTTTGAATGAGCTGATTTGTTTGGAAAAAAACTTGGACAAAAATCTTACTTCGCATTTTAATAATTTCTTTAATTTGATTTAATTTTATAGAACTTCTTAGTAAACAGTGTTTTTATTTCCTTTTTTTATTTTTTGTTTTTAATAACAAAGAAGATTTCTTACGCTCGAGCATGCAACAGGCAATTGATCTTGCATAAATATTTCTTTCTGCAGCCAAATTGCAACTTTTCGAAGCGTATGGCCCAGTGAATTATTTATACTTCTCGCAAACGCAGGACTAACTAGAAACTGGCTGCTTGGCTATAAAAACGATATGCAAAAAACAATATTGCATTTTTATTAAATAAGCATTTGTTATTTTAATCATTAAATTGTTTTTAAAATCGTGTGATTATTTTGTATGTTAGTAAAACTTTAAATTTTTCCAAATAGTTGATGAAAAATTATCGAACGACGAACTGTAGTAAAACTAACTGTACTTTGTACCCACTCACCTGTTTGCAGGTCTCCACAAAATTTAGTTTTGATTGATCAATGTAAGGCTATTTTAGAGGCTTTGACAGACGGACTAACAGAAGTCACACACACACACACACACACACACACACACATATATATATATATATATATATATATATATATATAAGGAAGTGAAATAACAGATAGATTAAAAACTTCTCTTCGTGCATTTACTTTTAAGTAGAGCATAATATTGTAATTTTGTTATTACAATGATTTATAAAAGCATTATATCGCTACACAAAAATTTTAATGTTTCAGAATAATAATGTTCTCCTCCAGGTGATATTATAAAAATAAATGGGGAAAATGATTTATTTAGAAAATATACGATGAATTCATGATTATTTAGAAAATTGATGCGTGGTTGTTAAAGGAAGTTAAACAATATAATTGCAGGTGTGTGGATATTGCCCAATCAAAAGTGAAAATTAGGTTGAACTATGGAATTGAAAATTTGGTTTGCGAAAGAGAACAATGTAGCATAATGTCAAAACATGGGGACAATCTTTAATTTTGTCTGGGTAAGATACGTGCTGTGGATGTGCGTTGTGGTGCAGTGGATATCGACTCGGAATGACAAATCGGGGTGCCGAGTTCTAATTCCAGTTAAATTCCTTGCATTAAACCTATGCACAAATACCCTTGGGAAATGTATTAATCCGTCTCTTCCCTACAGTTATCAGTTAAATAACAGGATAGATTGGGTTCTATAGCCTTGGCTGGCAACCAGTCTACCACAGAAAGCAATGACAACCTACTGCGGGATAATCTTCTGCCCAGTCAGTCATGTCTCTTTCGAGACATGATCGCCCAAGCGTGTATCACGTATGGCACT
>JBBBDQ010000741.1:1105000-1427500 GCA_037127315.1 Ascarosepion bandense | reverse complement strand
CGAATATCTTGGCAAAGATCGAGCTAGCTGTCAACAACCTGTGTGCGCGCACGCGCGCGCACACACACACACACACACACACACACATATATATATAGTGTATCGAGGCAGCAAATAATTTTCTAAACATATACTGTTAAATATAAGAGACAATGAATGTCTACTATGTTTAATCATGAGCCGTTCTAAACATTGTATTTTGGCTTTGATTTCAGTTGAAAATAAAGACAAAATTTCTCCAACATTTGGATAATTTTTTATTAAGTTGGTTCTAAGCTTTCGGCTCACGTGAGCCATCTTCAGAGAGGTTATAAATACGGTAACACAAAAACACCCACCATCAGTGGCGATTTTATCTTGTGTTGACATAAAACTCCACTAATCAACGGCAACAGTTACCAAAAATAGCAAACGCATTTCGCAAATTTGTAATGCGGTTCTATGACGTCACACCGCGTGATAGCTCGAAATGACGACAGAACCATGTATTCAAATGCAATGTAATGTGTTATGACCAGATTTAAACGTGATTTTATTAAGTGTGGGTTGTTTGGATTTAATGTAGATGGCCTAAAGTGCCCCAACTGAGTTTATAATGGTTAGCAAACTTGACTCACTAGAACAATTACAACTGAGTCGTGTGTTCGATCCTCACAGGGTGCCTTATACCTTCGGCCTTATTACACATCTAAGCTACGCTTAGAAAATCACTATAATCTTATATGTCCAGTTAATGTCTGGAAGCACAGTTGAAAAACTTTTGACGCCATTGAGAAATTTTACAAATAATACTTCCCTCTAAAATCCCCTCTCTTCGTAAATGTGTCAGTTGATAATACATTACGACACAACCTTTTCAAAGAATAATTGTCATATTACAAATCACACACACACACACACACACACACATTCCATACTTAATATATTTCTATTTGTAGTACTGGTTACGTAATTGTTAACCTTAAAACTTTCAATATAAAGACACACACACACACACACACACACACACACACACACACACACACACATATATATATATATATAGTGTAGTGTCTTACGAGGACAGTAAACAGTGCCAGGTTCTTTGGAAGATAAACATACCAATTGTTTGTCAACGTAAAGTAAACGAACGCTCTCCATAAGAGCAATTATAACTTCTCTGTCATTGGACGCCATTAAAGTCGGTGTCACAATTGCAACCTTTTGTCTTTTGCCGTTATTCTAACCTCGTTCGTTGTCATTGTTGTTAGCTTTTGTTGTAGTTCTGTTATGACTGCATTAACCTCCTGTCTTCTTCATTCCCCGTTTTAGTTCCGTGGTTATTTCGCAATGTCTTTTCTTACATTTGCCTTGACCTATTCTGACAAGTGATTACAGGAATATCAATTAAATTGTAAAGGCGATTCATTGGCCAAGTTTTTTTTCCTAAGTTCCATTTTTCTTTTCTCGTCATTTCTATAATTTATCTTCTTTTTTAATGTCACTAGTTACTTATTTTCTTTCTTTCTTTTTCTTTCTTTCTTTCTTTCTTTCTTTCTTTCTTTAAACTCTACATATCGGTCCCTTTCATGTAAATTTGTTTGTTTCTTGCTTGGTTTAAGCTTTACAGATGGGTACCTTTTATTTAAATTTGCTTCTTTCTTTCTTTCTTTCTTTCTTTCTTTCTTTCTTTCTTTCTTTCTTTCTTTCTTGCTTGATTGCTTTAAACTTTACAGACCACCCTCTTTCATTTAAGTTTGTTTATTTGTTTGTTTCTTGCTTGCTTTAAGCTTTATAGATCGTCCCTTTAGTTTCCTTGTTTTTTTGTTTGATTATTTGATTGGTTTTGTTTGATTGTTTGTTTGTTTCTTGCTTGCTTTAAGCTTTATAGATCGTCCCTTTAGTTTCCTTGTTTTTTTGTTTGGTTATTTGATTGGTTTTGTTTGATTGTTTGTTTGTTTCTTGCTTGCTTTAAGCTTTATAGATCGTCCCTTTAGTTTCCTTGTTTTTTTGTTTGGTTATTTGATTGGTTTTGTTTGATTGTTTGTTTGTTTGTTTCTTGCTTGCTTTAAAATTTACTGATAGGTCCTTTTCATTGAAGTTTGTTCATTTGTTTTTCTGTATGTTTCTTCATTGATTGCTTTAAACATTACAGATCCTCTCTTTTTATTTAAGTTTATTTGCTTATTTGTTTGTTTGTTTCTTTAAAATTTACAGACTCTTTTTTTTATTTAAGTTTGTTTCTTTCTTGTTTTAAAATTTCAAAATCAGTCCCTTTTTTGTTTAAGTTTGTTTATTTGTTTTTCTTTCATGCTTGCTTTATGATTTACGGATCGGCGTCTTTTATTTAAATTTGTTTATTTATTTCTTCAAATTTTACAAGTCGGTCTGTTTCATTTAAACTTTCTTTGATTTTTCTATCAAGTTTACTTTTCATTTATGATTCTTTTTTTTTATTAAAAGGGTTTCCACATTTACCGTATTGATAATAAATACATTATTTTTTTCTCCCTCAAGATTTCTCTTATTTCTTGTCGGTTAGTTTTCAAAAAGATTTTTCTAAATGTTTTCCTAATGATTTGCACATTAAAAACATGTATCATTGACTTGGTTTATTTATCATATGAAGCTTTGGCAACCATTCTTGCTTGTTTTAAACAATATTTCTTTCACTTTAAATTTGATTGCTTTTCTTTATGACCTTATAGATCGTCAATCTACAGTCGTTAGCATTAGTAGCAATATTATCATTAAATGTTATTAGATTGCCAACCAAGATTAATTTGTGGACACTATTTCTTTCATCTTAATTATACTTGCATTTCATCACGACTATTCTTAACAATTAACTCATATTAAAGATTGACTCAAAAGGTGAATTTCAAATAATATGCATATATTATTGAAAATCTTCATTTTCTTTTTCTTATTCGTATGGATTGTTTTTTGAGGACTTTCACAAGTTTTATATCAATAGAAAACGTTGATGGATTTTTAACATTATACGCAAGTATGTGTCTTCTCAGCGAATTTATTCAACCTATACAGCGAAGAAATTCTGAGAGACAGCAAAATATTGAGGAAATAATAGTAAATAAAATTTCAGAGTTTAGGTGGAGACGTTAAAAGTACAGAGTTCAAGTAGAATGTAAAAGGAACCAGAAACTCAGCCCTAAACAGCAAATCTAAATCTATCTAAACTTATTTCTAAATGAAACTTTGTCTCTGTGTGTGTGTGTGTGTGTGTGTGTGTGTGTGTGTGTGTGTGTGTGTGTGTGTGTATGTGTGTGTGTGTCCGTTACCTATAGACTCCGAAACGGCTGAACCGATTTTCTTGAAAATTTACACAGTTGCACGATAAGCGTCTGCGGGTGTTCTTAGTTAGGTTTTGTGTCGAGGTACCCCCGATAAGTATCGAAAGTCGATAATCGAAAAAATCGGGTTATAGAAAGAGTGGTACGATTTTAATCAAATCTGATACACTCATAGACAAAGACATAAGAAACGATATTCAGAAGTTTCAAGGTTGCAGTTCTTACAATAGTACAGAAAATCGATAATATATATATATATATATATATATATATATATATATATATATATATATAAAAGGCAAGATGTTTGTGTGTCTGTTTATCTGCCTGTATGTCTGTATTGTTTTCAGCCCTTTTATTTTAGTTGTTGCTTCGGGTTTGGCTCTAAGTAGATATAATTGTAGTTCTTAGTCTCAGCCATGATACCATTTACTTAGAGAACTTATTTAGCCTTCAAAATTCAGTGTTCTACAGTCTTGGCTGGCAACCAGTCTACCGCAGAATATAATGGCAACCTACTGCGGGATAATCTTCTGCCCAGTCAGTCATGTCTCGAAAGAGACATGATCGCTCAAGCGTGCATCATGTATGACACTTAACTGACCGACTGACTATTGTGAAGCAAATAATACACCTCAGATGACACAAATAGACTAGTACAAATACTTAAATAAAGAACTCCAATGAGCCTAAATTATTCGTTGGAGTCAGTCTAGTTCGTGTGCTTACTCTGGACTAATTCAAGACTCGTCACCCGCAAGACGAATTTTTGTTCTTCTACAGTTTGAAAGTTTTGTGCTTGAAGAACTGTTACTTTTCGTTAAATTTAATTTCTAATTTTTCCTAATTTTTTTTTACTGAAAGATTTTGTGAAAAACTTGAATTTTATTTTTCGTTTTTCACTCTCCCACTACGACTCTAAGTGGATTTCGTGTAAATTATATTGAATTTTAATTTTTTTCTCTTCGCCAGGTATTAAACTCATTATAAGTTTTTTCTCTTTTAGTATATTTTTTCTTTTTGCTTAATCTTTGTAATTTTTTATGTCTTTAAACAGACCGAAAGGTTTTTGTTTTTTAGTTTATACTTTAATTTTCCGTTTCCTTTTTGATTATCTGTTTGTTTTTGTGCGTTGTGTTGCAGTCAATATCGGCTTGAAACGAGAAATCGGAGAGCCACGTTCGAATTCAGTTGAATTCGTTGAATTCGTTGCACAAATACTATTGGAAAAGTTATTAATCGTTCTTCTCTCTCTAGTAGAAAAGATTAGGTTCTATGGCCTTGGTTGGCAACAAGTCTACCACAGAAAGTAATGGCAACCTACTGCGGGAAAATCTTCTGTCCGTTCAGTTATGTCTCCAAAGAGACATGATCGCCCAAGCGTGTATCACCTATGACACTTAACTGATTGATTGTTTTTATTTTATTTTCGTGTTACGTCGGTTTTCTTGTTTAATTGGTAAAACTTGTTATTTTTTTACACTTTCTTGCGTCTCTGTTTTTACCCGTTTGTAGTATTTTGTTTTCATAAATTGTTTTATTTTGTGTTTCGAATTTTAAAAGAAAAGCATATTTACTTTGTTTAAATTTAATTTTACGTTGTTTATTTGCGTCGTTTGTGTGGTTTATTCCTTTTAATTTACACGTCAAATGTGTTTTCGTCTGTCATTTTGGTAAAGTAAAATTTATTATTTCCCTTCTCTTGGTAGGTATTTTTTAAAAATTTGTGTATATTTTTAATTTAACGTAAGCTTTTATGTCCCACATTTTTTTACGTTGATCTTTTGTTTTTCTATTTTTCATTTGTCTCATTAAATTTGTTTTTCTTTGTATTTGTTTAAGATTATTATTTTGATATTTCTTTATTTTTATTGATTTTTATTTTTCGTTATTTCATAAGAAAATTTTGCCCCCTTTTTTTAAAAGGAACTTTAAAAAATTAAATAATAAATATGGCCGATAAATCTCGGTCGATTAAAAAAGACCTGTTCCGGTTTAAGGAGAAAGAACCACCCACTTCTGATAGAAAAAATCAAGCAACAGTAGTTGCTGGAATTGTAGCCAGAAGTAAATGAAAAGAAAAGTACGAAGGCCACGATTAACCAAAAGCAAGAGAAAGAAACCAGCAACAGTATCTGAGATCAGCAACAACAATAACAACAATGTAGTGGCTGGGAAGTCACTCGCTCGAAGTGAAGTAGTTCCTTGAGAAAGTCAAAAGCTATGCACATATTATCAAGGAAGATGGGCTCTTCGTAGATCTCATAGAACTACAGAAGGTTGATAAAAGAGATGTGTCAATCTTTGTGATCGACAAGCGTCCTCGAAAAATTTATCACTCTACAAAAGACTGCTATTAAAATTTTGATCTTTTGGAGGATCGAACATCAAAGAACTATGAAAGGAAAGGGACGTACTCTCGCACACGCCTGTCGACTGTGAGCATGCCTCCAGTCGTGATTTATTCACAAAAGTCCTCATTTTAAGAACTGAATATGGAGATAAGCATCATACCAAGGTCTCAGTATTTGAGGACTCACTCGCAATTCGTAGGGAAGCACTTCGCTGTTTATCTAGCTTAATGTGGTCAGATACTCAATGCTTCTTCCGACGACTGGGACTAGCAAACCATTATCAAATTTATGTAGTTAATGTGCAGGATTTGAGAGCTCCATTGAACGATTAATTTAAAAAAGCATAAAATTGAAGTGCACTTATAAGTCCCAGAAGTCGTTTGAAGAAATGAAAAAAAAAAAATACTAACGTCAGTTTTATCATAAGCGCATTACGACCCAAAAGCAGAAATAGTAGTGGCTTCAGATGTTAGTGATAATGAAATAGGAGCAGTAATTTTACACAAATACGATGACAGTAATATGAAAGCAGTCGCACATGCATCACACTCGCTACTACCAGTAGAAAAAAAAACTACAGCCAGATCGAAAAAGAAGCATTAGTAATAATATTTGAAGTCAAAAAATATTACAAATTTCTGCATGGAAGAAGTTTTCGGTTGCAGACAGACCACAGACCTCTATTATCAATGAATGGTTTGAAAAATGTAATTCCTACGCATACAGCGAATAGATTACAACGCTGTGGTACTGTTATGGGGAAACACACCTATTCCTCAGATAATGAACTCTCTTTCCTATATTAATAAGCGTTAACAGGAAGTTAACGGGAGAAGGTCTTGGGAGTTTTTCGGAAGTTTATAGGAGTTCTTTAGAGTTCTAGTGGAGTTCAGTAGAACTACTAGGCAGTAGATATTAGTAGGCAGTTAGCCGAATACTAAAGAGTCAGCTTCAGTAGAAGATTATCAAGTTCCTAACATTTTGGGTGCGTTAAGTCGATTAGCAACCGACATAGCACGATTATAACATTCAGTGCGAAAACTACTCCACAACAGGTACCATCTTGTTAAATTAAGATTTTATGATGAAATACCAACTTTTCAAGAAATTTGTACATGTAGATGGGTTATCAAAATTGATACCAAAATACTGAAACTTTTGACGTTATTGTTACTGTACTATTAAAAAGTGAAATAGAAATAAGATGTATATTATGCAATGTAGTACGCGAATTAGCAGTTACCCTGAAAGAAATAAAAGAGATAAAAGAAAAAGTAGAAAAAGACATGTTTATTGAAAAAAAAAAAAAAAAAAAACTATAAGAAAGTAAGAAAGAATGCAATCTAGACCAGGGATTTTCAAACATTTGACTTACGGACCCCTTTATTAAAGATTTATTCATGGGTGACACTTGCACCCTGAAAAAAAAGTAACTTTGAACATCAAGCTCTTGCATGTGTAAAATAATTTTTGTATAAATAACGTTGACATGTAATGGGCGATAGTGCAAGCTTTTGTCATTTGATAACATGAATAAGGAAAAATAAATATTCAGACATTGAAAAATTATACTTTGAATTTCATGTGATGAGTTAACCCATGGACCCCCTATCTTATCCTTGCGGACCCCCTGTGGTCTACAGACCACATTTTGAAAACCCCTGATCTAGACTTAAAAGCTTACTCTGTGACGGGGTAATGATGTTTGCACAAAGAGTATTAATATTGAAAATATTTACAAAAGCAGATATTAAAGTGAATTTCATGGTGGACATTCGGAGATTTCAAGGATGAAATTTCTTGAGAGAAATTATGTATATTGAACCAAAATGGATCAAGACATTGAAAAATTAGTAAAAGCCTGCAGATTCTGTACTCTAGCAGCAAAATTTACTACCACGAAAATACAACCTTGACCAAAAACAGGTACTCCGTGGTCAAATCTATACATAGGTTTTGCAGGTCCAATAAACGGATCACATTTTATTGTGGTACTGGATATTTTTATTAAGTAGTCGGAAATTTGTAAGTACAAAAAAAAAAAAAAAAAAAAAAAATTCAGCAACAGTGAATTATTTACACGAACTGCTTGCAAGTTATGACATTCTAGACAGCATAGTTCTTGATTATTTACACAATTCACTGCTGACGAATTCAAAGACTTTTATAAAATGTTCTTCATTGAACATATTATCACCCCGCCGTATCACGAAACGGTTCGTGGGAAGAAACTGTTCGAGTAAAACTTACTTCTTATTAATGGACTACGAAGGGAATGAGGGTGGTTCGCCTCAGTGTATGCGGCACGGTGGGTCTTAGCTGTGAGGGCAAGGAGCCTTTCTGGCTGAACTAGTAGAGAAGCCGTTACTGAAAAATACGGCATGCGAATTGGATTCGATTAGTTTTTTTATTTTTATTTTTTTTGTTTCCGAACAGCACAGTTTAATAAAGATCTTAGAATGACTGTCTGAGTTGCGATAAAAAGTAACTAAAATCAAAAGTATCTAAAAGTTAAGGTTTTGTGTATAGATTGACAAAGCTTAGCTTTGGCACAAGGATACATGATAAGAAGTGACGGAGGAATATTTTTTTAAGAAAAAAAAAAAAGAACATCGAAGAATATAATTTATAAATTTCGACTTACTTGGATGCAGCCAAAATTTCCCACAATGAATTTTATTGGAAAAACAATGATGATCAAATTTAGTCACAAAAGTTTTCTAGGGTCGAAGCTTTTTACCCTTCTTCTTTTTCATACACAATGTCCCCCCAGGACGTAGGCGATCATGACTCTTTTCATTTTCCTGTTCTTTTAACATATGTTGTCTTTTTGTTATTTCTGCCAAACTCTGTTCCGCCATCCATTTACTCAAGCTCACTAAATATGCTATGCGTTGTTTTCCTCTGTTTTTCTTACCTTCAATCTGCCCTGTGAGTATCAGACTTTCCAAGCACTGTTTCCTCATTATATGCCATAGAATCTTCAACTGTCTTTTCCTGAGGTTAATAATAAGTTTTTTTTGTTTATTTTCTGAAGAACTTTGTCGTTCTCACATATTCGGGCCATGCATCCTTCGGTAGTACTAGATTTCTGTTGCTTCAAATCTCTTAATCTTTGAGGAGATTGTACAGTATTCACTTCCATATAAGAGGAAAATAACAGTTCAATACTCTTTTATTTGTTTTTAACGAAGTTTTCCTGTTTCTTAGTACCTTGCTTAGCTTTTGGAAAGCCACTTTGGCTGCCCCAATGCACCTTCGGATTTATGGGATATACATTTTTTTTCGATTAAAATAAGCAATAAGAAAATACATAAAAACATTATAGAAATTTTGGATCAAAACGGCATTAGAATTTAAATTACATTTTTATATTTCTCAACCAATCAGCTAAAAACATAGAATAAGAACATTCTAGAAAAATAGGATCGGAAGTCAATTAACAAAAAATATTTAGGCCCCAAAACAAAATAGTAAAATACAAATCTGATTGGTCAATAAATGTCTTCACACCTAAATGTTAGGAAGATTCTTTGATCCACTATTATGGTATATAAATAACACACAGTTAGGAAGAAAAAAGTCAGTCACCAAGCTAGCCATTAAGTCAGCATGTAACCGATACTTTGTCCGGCCAAGTCATTCTTCCACACCAAAGTTCATGACCTAGCTACAGAGGGCCGTGAAAGGAAAAACCCGACAAACTTTCTTTCATCAACGCGACACGCTGTCGCCACCCGAGATGAACTTAATGTAAGTAAGAACGACTTATTTACGGACTCCGTTAATATAAACTTACACACACCTTTAAACAAATTTAACTTCTTGCCAAACTTTATTTTCCAAAAGGCAATTTTTCATATCTTGTATTTTATTTGTTTCCACATGCTAATTTTATTTTATACATATTAAATTGTTTGTTGTTTAATGTTCGTTGTGACTTATTCCATTTCTTTTGCGCGATTGTAAAACATTGTGTTGTATTTGTGGGGGAACTAATCTCGAGAGCAATACCCGTAAAATACGGAAGCACATCAACCAAGCACTTACCAAATCCCCTACAGATTTCAGTATTAGACTTTTCTCCTTTTTATTTTTTTATTTTTTGTTAAGACACTTCCAAGACATTCTTTAGGAGTTTTCTTTTTTTTTTTTAATCATATCACCCCAAGCAAGGCGGTAACGCTACTGAAGCGCAGGGGGATACGTAAGAATGAAAAGATTGGAAAAGAGAAAGCCGAGAACCACATCCTAAACAGGGATCAAGGGATGAGCCTCTACACCTGTTCAATAGACGTGGGTGGAGTGTGAACCGGGTGATAGTTTAGTCTATCTACTCCAATTGAAAAAAAATAAAGTAAAAAGATTGCTGAGCAGTTCCAACAGATCTTTGTGGTGTACTTTATAGAAGGCGTTTGCATAATCCATAAAACACATGCTCCAGTCTTTTATTTAGAAGTCTTGTAAAACACTGGAAATTACACACACACACACACACACACACACACACACACACACACACACACACACACACTCTATATTGCCGGCTCAAAAACTGATATTCGAAATCAGTTAATACTAAAACGAAGATTTTTCAGCCAATGAAAAGCTCTAAAAATATATTAAATAAACACATCTATCTAATCTGTTTTTTTTATGGAAGGCTATCTTTGAAACAAACACTAAATGATATCAGCACTCAGAGAGCGATCTAGTGCTACAGAGGTCACCTGTAACATCGGTTCATTTTCGCCTTTTCCACAGCTGTCGAGAGAAACTGGGGATTATGCAGCATCAAAGAAAACCGACTAAACTGACAACAATAAGTCGATTATACTTCGTACACTATTACTTTTTATCAAACTGTTCAAGTTCTAAAACGTAAATGATGTAAATAAATAAATTTGGTATTTTCTTATATACCCTTCGTGTAAATATAAACTGCAAACCAAAATTACTATCGTCTTAACTGATAAACGACGGACAAGGATATATAAAAATATTACTTGTATTTTTATTCTTCTTTCTCGGTGACAGTTGTGTGGAGTAGGAGATAGCCGGTGAGATAGCACACATGCACACGAGGGCAGTTGACTGGCTCGAATTGTTTTCTTTTTCCTGCGTTCTCGCCGAGTCCTTGGTTCTTTCTCTTTCTCTGGAATGTCACTCTTATATAAGCCGCATTTCGCTCGATTGCGTCATCTTAATTTCCGTTTTTCCATGGTTTGTATTCTCTGGCCTTGAATACGACTGCTTACAAAAACACAACCACATTCCTTCAATGCAAAGCTGATTTTATATTCTTCATTTTCCCAAAATAATATTTATTTTAATGTAAATACACTTTTGTTTTTATATTTCCTGACCTTGAGTTTGAATTTGACTTTTGTTTAACAGCATATCAACCTCCGTGGGTTATTTAATACCAAAGGAGTAAGGTCTTAAGGTATCTTTTTAATGTTCAGTTATAGTGAGAAGGTTGGTTTAGTCAGATTTTGATGAAATTTTTTATTTTTATTTTAGAAACTGAAATTGTCTTCTAATTTTGTATTAAAAAATGTATTGCTGGTAATAATTTTTTTTCCTTCCAAAATGTATTGGTAATATTTTTCATTCAAAAATGTATATTTTTCTATAAAAGTCTATTTTTATACTTTCATAGTGTTTTGATCACAGTTTTGAAGCTAACTATTTGCCCATAGCTGGGACCCTAATAGGTGCTACCACTCTGGGTCATAGTGGACCTGGAAACAACAGCAATGAAGAGGTGGTTCCAAGCTCCTCATAACCTCCATATCAGAGGCCTTGCTACCGGATGCAGTTTACGGTCATACCCAGGACCAACTGACCTTGAGAACAACAATTTCGTTTGTCACTTGGTGTCTGCATTTTTGATTTTTTCAAAACAATATTTATCTAATGTAAACACACGTTTTACTTGTCAGCCAGCATTCCTCTATTAAATTGTTTGTTTGTTTGTTTGTTTTTGAGGCCTAACGACCTATCAATCCTTATGGGATCATTTCAGGTCATAACCAGTGATTTTGGGTAAGGTTATTTTATTTTTACAACGTTTTTCTTTTCACGATTCATTTGGATTTGTTTTTAAGAGCAGGGTCCCCAAGTCCTACCCTTGTTATTTAACCCATAACTGGAGGGAATGGACGGATTAATACTTTTCCCAAGGGTACCAGTGCTTAAGTGAATGCAGGGTATTCAACTGGAGTTCGAACTCGGCTCACCGATTTCTCTTTCCGAGCCGATATCCACTGCACCACAACGCACATCCGTCACTATACGCTTACAGCACCTGGTATTCTCAAAACGGAAACTAGTTAGCAGTCAACCGAATATAAGGTCATTCAAATGCAAATTTAATTTTCTTTTAATCATTTTACCCTAATCCAGGCGATAATGTCACTAAGACGCAATAGGTTACTGTGATTGAAAAAGAATAAGACTTTAGCGACAAGAAAGTACAATAAAAGAACAACATTCAGGAAGGCAAAAGATGGCGACTGGCGTGACATTTAATCTTTTGAAGATTATAGGTGGCAGAAAAGCAAGAAAGTAAAAGGGTTTCCAAAACGAGAAGTGCGAAAAAAAAAAAACTATTAGAATAAAATATACTGTTACATCTAATTAATTCAATAGTAAAACAATCTAGTAACATGCTTAAATTCATACAGTCGAGGTATCAATTATGAAAGCTGATCGGATAAAAGGCCATGAAGAAGGTAGTCACCGGAAAGTAATTATAATTACCTTCTTCATGGCCTTTTATCGATAAGCTTTCGTAATTGGTACTCGACTGTATGAATTAAAACATGTTAAATTCATACAGTCGAGGTACCAATTACGAAAGCATATCGGATAAAACGCTATGAAAATAATTGTAAAAAAAGATAGAAGGAAGCCACGTCACGTCGGTGAGAAAGTGGCTGAAGTCGAGATGCTAGGCCAGGATCGATTATATTGCAGACGTTTCTTTAGATGTTGTCAAGAATCTCGAGATACATAATAGGAAAATCAGACCTTATAGTGAACAAAACAAGATCTACTTTTAAAATTCAAATGCTAAGCACTGACTCATTGATTTTGTTAGAAATAAACGAATTTACTCGAATTTGCAAAACATATTTTAGCACACATGCAAAAGCGAATCCAAAACAAAACTCGTGAAATTTCACACCTTGATGTGAAATGTTTTTCGGCCAATTGAAAACTAAGAAACATCTAAACACAAAATTCAAATAATCTTCAATTATCAGAAACAAAAATTATTTTATCGACCCATTTCGCGAGCCAACGCGAAGTTTGTTTGTCTTCCATAGGAAAAGCCAGAATTACAACCGGGATTGAATTCCCAAAAGACTTTTTTGAGTCCCATAAACGAAATAAAAGACGGAGTAAGCTCGACTGTCGCCAGAGAGAAGATGGCGAGCGTAATTAACACGTACCCTTGACAAACGTCAAGCGATCGCTATTATTACCTCTCTCTTTCTCTGTCACCTCCTTCCTTTCCATCGTTCACCCGTCTGCCTTTTCTTATACTTGATAACCAAACAGAACCCTTTAAGACTGAGCGATTAATTCAAAGACACTTCTACCCAACGCCAATGCTCATACATACATATATACGTACGTCCCTGCCTATATTCCAAGTTACTACTACGAACTCTTGATACCCTTAACTTGCTCAATGAACATTAACTTATACCAATTCATGTTATTTCTTTTCTATTAATAAATTTTCTATTTAAACATAAAAAAGGTGTACTTTTATTCTTCTACAAATCCATCCTCTGATAACCTGATAATTATGGATAAAACCTGTAAGTTGTAGGAACTTTAGTTATACTTCACAGAAGTCAGTCAGTTAAGTTCCATACGTGAAACACGCTTTGGGCGATCATGCCTCGAAAGAGACATGACTGACTGGGCAGAAGATTATCCCGCAGTAGGTTGCCATTGCTTTCTACGGTAGACTGGTTGCCAACCAAGGCTATAGAACCCAATCTGCCCTGTTATTTAACGAATAACTGGAGGAAAGAGATGGATTAATACCTTTCCTAAGGGTATTTGCGCGTAAGTGAATGCAATGAATTCAACTGGAATTCGAAATCGGCTCCCCGATTTCTCGTTCCGAGCCGATATCCACTGCACCACAACGCACATCCACTTCACACAAGCTTCACACAAGGCCAATTCAAAAAACATTAACCATCTCCCTACTTCTACAAAATCTATCATCCATTTCGAATCGGTTTAGTAGCTAATCGATTAGATATAAGAAAATGAGGGAAATCGATTATTTGATAATGGCTGCTAGCGATGTTATATCTTTTTTGGGGGTCATGCAACTACTTTAACATTTATTTTTTCGAAAAAACTAGTGACGACGCGTACGTGCAGCTGTTGATTTATAATTTTGCGAACGTGTTCAATTCTCTCAGAAATTTCAAGAAAAGCATAGTTTTCTACTAGAGTCGCCCCTCTTCAACAAGTAAACTCATATTTCTAATTTTATTTTTGCTATAAAATGTAAAATAAAAAATGTATTAAAATTTAATCTCACAGCAGCTTGACTTCATTTTTTTCTAAGACAGTCAGAGAGCAAACTTGTAATTCCAATCGAATTCCTTACGTTCACTTACCCTTGGGAAAAGTATGAATCTATCTCTTCTCACCCCCAGCTATGGGTTAAATAGTAGGACGTATCTGAAAAAAAAATCATTGTTGTCTCCAAAAATTCTTAATACAAAATTCATTCGCAAGAAAAGGAAAAAAAATATTCCTGTATCTCAAAATATATTTCGACTTGAAATAACTCAAAAATGGTTGATAAGCAATTAAACGACTATAAAATAACCATGAAATAACCATTAAATAACTCACAAATGGTTGGCAAACCATGAAATAACCATAAAATTATCTACAAATTGTTGATAGGTCATGAAATTTTTTTTTTAATCATATCACGCCGAACAAGGCGGTAACGCCACTGATGTGCAGGGGGCTACGTAAGAGTGAGAAGATTGGAAAAAAGAAAACCGGAAACCACATCCTAAACAGGGAACAAGGGATGAGGCTCTTCACCTGTTCAATAGACGTGGGTGGAGTGTGAACCGGGTGATAGTTTAGTCTATCTACTCCAATTGAAAAAAAAAAGAATAAAAGATAAGAGTGAGAAGATTGGAAAAGAGAAAGCTGGAAACCACATCCTAAACAGGGAACAAGTGATGAGCCTCTTCACCTGTTCAATAGACGTGGATGGAGTGTGAACCGGGCGATAGTTTAGTCTATCTCCTCCAATTGAAAAAAAAAGAAAAGGGTGAGAAGATTGGAAAAGAGAAAGCCGGAAACCACATCCTAAACAGGGAACAAGGATGAACCTCTTCACCTGTTCAATAGACGTGGGTGGAGTGTGAACCGGGTGATAGTTTAGTATATCTACTCCAATTGAAAAAAAAAAAAAGAAAAGAGTGAGAAGATTGGAAAAGAGAAAACCGGAAACCACATCCTAAACAGGGAACAAGGGATGAACCTCTTCACCTGTTCAATAGTAAAGAGTAATTTTATTCAATAAAATTTCCATTGGCTTCAACCACAGCCCCCAGATGACTTTACAATCTCCTGCATCTATTCTGGACAGTCTTCGTATTTAAGTTGCTGAATACTGCCATAATCTTTATCATCAGTTCATCTTAAAACAAATTCATCAATCAATCTTTTCAAACAGTAATATGACCCTTTATTTTCATCTTAGTCTGACATAAGGCCACAGTCGTTTAGTATTCAGTAAAGATCGAACTCACAACACTATCGAGATGCGTTGTGAGGTGCGCCCCACGTATGTCAGGAATATGGACCTATTTCAGTCAGTCAGTTAAGTGTCATACATTATATAGGCTTGAGCGATCATGTCTCTTTTGATGCATGGCAGAAGTTTACCATTTTTTCTGCGGTAGACTGGTTTTCAGAACCCAATCTGTCCTTCCATTCAACCCATAGCTGAAGAGAGAATATTTCCAATAGTATTTGCGTGTAAGTTAATCAAATTAATTAAAGTGGAATTTGAACTCGGTTCTCTGATTTCTCACAATGAGCGGATATCCAATACACGATAATGCACATCCGCAACCTATTTACATCTCACAAATATCTTCATCTTTATTTTGAAAAAAAGTAATAATAATGAGGATCAGTCAGTTAAGTGCCATACGTGATACACGCTTGGGAGATCATGTCTCGAAAGAGACATGACTGACTGTGCAGAAGATTATCCCGCAGTAGGTTGCCATTGCTTTCTGCACTAGATTGGTTGCCGACCAAGGCTTATAGAACCCAGTCTGTCCTATTATTTAACCCATAACTGGAAGGAATAGACAGATTAATACCTTTCCCAAGGGTATTTGTGCGTAAGTGAATGCAATGAATTCGGCTGGAATTCGAACTCGGCTCCCTGATTTCTCGTTCCGAACCGATATCCAATGCACCACAACGCACATCCATAATGAGGATACTAGATCTAAAAATATGTAAAATAATGTAAATAATTCATCTCATTCTTAAAAACAGAAATTATTAAATTCATTATTCAATTACTATATAATTTATTTATTATTCCGAAAACTGTTTCTAAGGTACATTTTACGGTTATATCTGTTAAATCTTGAATTCAGAATAGTGAAAGTTGTTGAAAAATGAAACGAAATTAAAAACAAAACAATAAAAAAATATAAATAGTAAAATAGGCACAATCAGTTTTTAACAACTTAACTGATATTTTAATTTAGTTGATAAGATCCCAGAGTCAGATTGTTCCAGCAAGAATGGATAGATTGGATTTTTTTGTTTGTTTTTGTTTTATTTTACGTGGTGTTTCGATTGTCCAAAATACATTTGAATCCCCATTTAGTTTTTGTTAAAAGCAATGAAACATTGTTTGACTTCTAGACTAAGCACTTTATTTGTAAAAAATTGCTTGCCTTGAACGTGCTATATTCTATTAAGTACGATGTGTTTTGTTAGGAGAAAACTATCTTATATATATATATATATATATATATATATATATATATATACACACACACACACACACACACACACATATATATATATATATATATATATATATATATAAATATATATATATTTATTAAAATACTTTAATCCAAACGGAAAAGTAGGAAGGTAAATCCAAAAACCTGATCCTAATTAATATTAAAATTTTAATATTAAAAAATGATACAGGAGGAGAGCTCAATGTAATTAAAATTACAGAGCTAATATAAAATAAAATAAATTTTCAAAATTAAAAAATGTTGAATGATCATTTCAACATCATGTTGAAATGATCATTCAACATTTTTGAATATTGAAAATTTATTTTATTTTATTTTATTATATATATATATAATTTTTGTAAATAAATTATATTATCAAGTCCTGAAACCGACCCTTCCAAGAGAAAGTGGAACTCAAAGTAAGAACAGTTAAATGAACATTTGTTACTATGGATGGTCTATCTTTTGATTTTGAACATTATAATTACAAAATCCGCTTGTCTCAAAAGCGTTATCTTGCCAACGTAATTTTTGTTTTATACATACACGCATATTTATACATACACGCATATTTATACATACACGCATATTTATACATACACGCATATTTATACATACACGCATATTTATGAGAGAGTGGTTTGTCTAATTGCTCACTAATCCGTAATTTTCTCTCCTCGACCGAAGGAGACGGTGGAAACTAGATGTGAGGCTATTGCTTTCAAAAGTTACCGACTTTCAGTTTCACGTGCACCGTTTAAATTTCAGAAATTCTGTGTAGCACCCCCATACTTCCCTCACTGTAAGAAAGTGTCAGCTGTTGCCAAGGTTGGGTTGAAAATAATTATTTTCAGTCGAACAATCTTGTAAAGAATTTGGAATAAGTCGTACGCGCATGCGCGCATGTGTGTGTGTGTCTGTGTGTGTGTGTGTGTGTATGTGTGTGTGTGTGTGTGTGTGTGTGTGTGTGTGCGTGCGTGTGTGTGCGTGTGCGTGTGCGGAACTGTTTATTAACAAGGGAGATAGAAAGGGAGACAATAAGAGAAGGGCGGGTAGAAAAGAAAAAGATCCATTTCTCAATTCGAGTAGACAACGCAACAATACCTTAAGGAAGACATATTATTTTTGCTCGTTAACCGCTACCCGTTTTTTTAGTTTTTTTTTTTTGCGTGCGGACGTAGTGGGTATTTGTTTTCACCTGAAGAACATCGGTATCACTTGTTGCCGCTAGAAGATGCTAATATGGTTGCTCCATTTCTCTACAAGTTAAACGACGCAACAGACAACGTGCCCTGCAGGCCAACGAAGATGAAAACAAGATGAAAACATCAAAGCGATCTTAAACTCCGAATCTGATGGGCCGACATTGTTTACGACGCGCATGCGTATACAAGAGTATCATATTTGTGTGTGTACGTGTTTAAAAGAGAGCCTCTTTTTGTGTAAAGTATTTATAGTTGTCAACAAAAAGAAACAACGCAACATTCAAATTACGAATTGGAGATTCCAAAATCACGCAAGTCCAAACAATAAAATATCTCGGAAGTGTTTTTTTTTTTTTTTTAACAAAGGATGGGAAAAGCGACACCAAAATTCGAAAGCGCATTGGGATAGCTGAAGTTGTCTTTCAAAAGCTAAGCAAAGTATTAGGAAACAGGGAAATCTCGTTAGAAACAGAGGAAAGTCTACTGAACTGTTACATAATGTCGTTCCTCTTATATGGCAGTGAATGTTGGACAATTTCTCGCAGAAGGAGAAGAGAATGGAAGCAACACAAATGTTACTCTACAGAAGGATTCTGAGAATACCATAGATTGAACATGAGAGCAATGACGAAGTTTTATAGAAAATGGGAACAAAAAAGAGCACTTAACATCAGAAAGAGACAGTTGACATTTCCAGGGCATGAAATGAGGAAAAAGGGTTTTTATAAAATTTGACATAAGGTGGAAAGAGGGCTTGGAGAATTTGACACTGACAGGTTATATTAAAGGCAAGAGGGTTAGAGGAAAACAGCGCATAACCTATTTAATGAGCTAGCGTAAATTGTTGTCAGTACAAGGATTAGGAGAGACAGCAAAAATTTACTAAGAGCTACAAAGAACAGGAAATTGTGAATCGCCAACGTCTTGAATGGATATGGAACCTAGAAGAAGATATAGATATCTAGTTAGTATAAAGTCAGGTGTTTGATTCACCCAGCAAGTAATGAACTGAAAATACTGATCATATTTACTGAGTAAATTAACTTAGTGCGAGATTTACAAACTGTTGGGGCGCTCTCCACCTTTCCACGGAAATGGACTATTCGAATCACTATATAAAATAGTAGTGATTATACCTCGAGGAAGGAAGTCGAGTGAGCGAGTCAGTCGGGTATTTCCGGTATTGCACCGGAAGTGTTCTACTAGTCAATCTATCACGTCTCTACGACGATACTGTATACTAATTACCTTGTTCTGTATTCTACTATTCCTCACCTCTTGTAAATACTTCTCTTTCCTGTCAATACACCTACTTTTATACTATTACGCTGTTTTGTATAATTTCACATAATTCTGTTACCCGACGTAACACAAACGAAAACAGATTTCAACGTTAGACAACCAAACGAATGTTGGGATGTTGTAAAATCCACCTACATAACCATATAATATTACAAAACCTCGATAAGTTAAAGCAATATTCAGCTTCAAGGTAGGATCGAACACAATCAGTCAGTTAAGTGGCATACGTGAAACACGCTTTTAGCGATCATGTATTGAAAGAGACATGACTGACTGGGCAGAAGATTATCCGGCAGTAGGTTGCCATTGCTTTCTGCGGTAGACTGGTTGCCAACCAAGGCTATAGAACCCAATCTGTCCTGTTATTTAACCCATAACTGGAGGGAAGAGACGGATTAATACCTTTCCCAAGGGTATTTGCGCGTAAGTAAATACAATGAATTCTACTGGAATTCGAACTCGGCTCCCCGATTTCTCGTTCCGAGCTGATATCCACTGCACCACAACGCACATCCAGCACACACACACACACACACACACACACACACACACACACACACACACACACACACACACACACACACACACACAGAGTAAGAATAATCCATAAAAACAGTTTGTTACTCAGTGCTTCACGGCAAATTATCAATTTAAGAATATATCTGGAAAAATTAAAATCTATTCATGAGATAAAAATGAAATTCTTCGAATTCAAAGCACTAGGTTATACTTCTAAATTTTCTTTTTTTTTTATAATTACATACCTCTCTAAATCGCTGAAAAACAGTACAGTATGAATAAAAAGGCCCCAAACTTAACAAAAATGAACTTTTTCTATCAAAATGTTTATTGTTATTAAGAGGAAAGACCAAACTATTTTTTAGTTTTTTAAGAAAAAAAAATTGAATTCTTTCTAACACGTTTGAAATTTTGGTAAAAATCTTGTTTTGATTTTAGTTAGCGGGCAACCAAATCATTACTAGAGTTTACAATGGAAAATGTAACTCAATTTTTTTTTCCTGTGACAAACAAATTAATTTGAAAATTCTTGCAAAAATCAAAAATAATATTCAGATTTTAGTGAAACTTTCAGAACTTGTTCACAAATGAATGAAATTGTTTTTGAAATTATTATTTTTAAAAATCTATTACTTCACGTAAATTCATGAAATTTTTAATAATTAAATTTTGTTGGAAAAATTGTTTTTTATTAGTTAAACGCAGGACTCATTATTGAATGTAAATCGTCTATTGTTTCTTTGAAACATTTTGCCTTTATTTCCGAAAATCTGCTTCCAATAGTAAAATAAAAAATCCAATAAAACTATGACATTATTTAATTTGATAAGCTTTTAATTGTATTAATAAAATTAAGGATAATATAGTCTGAAAAAAAAAATGAATTAATAATGACTTTTTAAAAGAATTATTTTCATTTTTATAATTTTAATAATTTATAAAGTTTCAAAAATATTTTTAAAACACTTCAAAGATTTGTTGTTGTTAGTTTATTAACTTATTAAGTGAAAATTATATTTACTAATCGAAAATTCAAAAATTTCATACAAATCGCTGTGCCTTCGTATTTTTAAAATAATTTAAAACGTTTTGTGTATTTGAAGTTGTTTTTTTTTTTGTGTGGTAATTTCTATGTATATATTAAAAGGTCATGTGTTTAAGGGTTTTTACCACTTACAGGAAAAAAATTTGTACAATTATGTCACTTGTGATCGCCATTGTATCCCGCATCTGTCAATCTGTAAACACATTTCAAATAAGGTGGATAGGTAAAAAAGTTTAACTTTGTGTTTAAGAAATAGTTTTATTTTAAATTTCATGTTATAAATAAGTAATACTTGTGCAAATCAAATTAATCTAACATTAAATTAGGTAATTTTTCAGTTTAATGCATCACAGATGTATATTTTATTTTTGCAAGATTTTTAAAACTGAAAATTAACTTTTTACAAATGTGTCGATCGCTCAAAAATGGTCGAAAAATTGAAATTTAAAAAAAATTGAAAAATTTTAGATTCCAATCAATAGTATTTTGTTTACTAGAAGTAGTAAATTTAATCATTTAGCTTTCAATTAAAATTAAGATAAACGTTTCAAAAAAGCTTTTATTGTTAGAAATTAAATTTAAGAGTTAGTCATCGAAAATTAGTGAAGGTACCTATTTTTAATAATTAGTCTAAAATCATCTATATGAGAGTAAATGCTGGGTAATTTCCTTACAAAATTTCTTACACTCAGCATCCGTTAGAGAAGTCAGGTACAAGACTAACTCGATAGATGGCATCCTAGCTGAAGGTGGAGATCTGCAGCTCATCCGATGTCAGTGGCTGCACCCTACCTGTAAACACATTTTTGACAAAAAGTTGGTATACATCTTTCATAGTATGGCAAATCGCATGGATTTATGCGGGTAAGCCCTATCCTGCTGGAACAGCATATTGCCGTTCTATTGCAAGAATGTCTACAGAACAGGTTAAACAATGTTCTTAATCTAATAACATTGTTCCAGTTTATCTCCTTATTCCCAAAAGGAGAGTGAGTTATACTTTATGGAATCCTAGGATCCCATAAATTACATCTTTGAAGAACAAAGGGTATGATAAGTCGCACGGGCTAATGCGGGCTGGCATTATCCTGCTGGAACAGTGAGAAGTGTGAGAAAATAAACTGTTACCATAGAACTTACGGTTACATCTCAACAGTAAAATTATGAGACCTAGCCGCCAATCTAGTACTGCGCTTGAATTCGTAAGATTGAGGTACCAAGCTCATCAGAACAATTACCATAAAGGTATTTAAAAAGTGGGTACAAGGAAGGTACGCTACGGTTGTGGGAACGGGACTGAAGCCGAAATGCCATGTCAGGGACAATAACATTGCAGCTTCTTCTTTGGATTTTGTTAAAAATATCTAATAGCAGAATCACCCGATCAGATTCGACAGCAATATTCAATGCATGAAATAATCGTAGACTTATAAATGTGTAAAAAAGATTCATTATTATTGCTTCAACAGGTGCACGTGGTGTAGAACAATTTAACACAGGATGGTATACGCCATCTATACGACCATATGCAATAGGAAGAGACCCGTTATCGCATAATCAGGATACATATTGTTTAGTTGAAGAACAAATGTACCATAACAAATCCATACGACACTAACATTGTACCTAAGATTCAGTCAGTTAAGTGCCATACGTGATACACGCTTGGGCAAACATGTCTCGAAAGAGACATGACTAACTGGACAGAAGATTATCCCGCAGTAGGTTGCCATCACTTTCTGCGGTAGACTGGTTGCCGACCAAGGCTATAGAACCCAATCTGTTATTTAACCCATAACTGGAGGAAAGAGACGGATTAATACCTTTCCCAAGGGTATTTGCGCATAAATGAGTGCAAGGAATTCAACTGGAATTCGAACTCGGCTCCACGATTTCTCGTTCCAAGCCGATATCCACTGCACCACAACGCACATCCGTACCTAAGATTAGCTTCCTTTTTTCGGTAAGTGTCCTAAATAGATTTAAAATCTTTACATGGGCTAACGAAATAAAAGCCGAATTTGGGAGTGGGGGTGGGGGTGGCAAGCGTTCCTTCCGAGAAAAGCTGAATTTGAAACTCTGGCTTTTTCTGGGATGGGACACTGACCGCTAGCGGCATTGGAAAATAAGTTTCGAATTTGCTACAGTAGTTGGTGTTTGAAACAATGTTGCTGACTACCGCTCTGCAGAAGGTGCCCCAGTTTATTCGTGTAGCTTTGCCATTCTCGGATATATTTTTGGACAATGCCTTGTTTTCAGGTTCCAAGGTTTAAAGACCCGTCATCGAGAGAAGGCCTTACTCCTACACCACTAATTTCTTTAATGTGCCAGTTCTTACTCGGCCCCTTCACCGACTTAATAACTCCCCGACACTCTGTCTGTCTGTCTGTCTGTCTGTCTCTCTCTCTCTCTCTCTCTCACACACACACACACACAAGCACTGGTAACGGGCCTGTGTAAGGGCTCCTGAAACGGATACAACACCAACAGATAGATTCGTTCATTATTTAAAAAAACACCTTGAAAATTTGAACATTCTGACATGCAGGAGAAAAGTATTAAAAGGAGAGTATAAAATTTCAAACCTATCAGGTCTGATGCGATTCATGAACTTTGAACTTTTCCCCAAGTTACTGGGTAAGATATTTGGCTGCAAATTTGACATCCAGCCGTGACCTACTGTTGCGCTGTCAATTCTGTTCCTATTTATTATCCTCGGAATATTTTCTTGTCATGAAAACGACTTGGTTGAATTTTTACACACATTCTGATCTGTTGATAGAAAAGCTTTTTTTTGTTTCTCGTATTTTATCACAACCGTCCTTCGTACTTGATACTCCCTTTCTTACCGTCTGAAAATATTCAGTTTTCCACTCCAGTATTCAAAAAATATATATATATATTACACTCGCCGCTCAGAAAACGTCTGTATACTATCCGAAAAACTTGCGGCACGCAAACACATAAAATAAATAGATAAATATTGATTTCACTATTCTGTTGCTTTTATTATTACTGTCATTAAGCTATATCGTGCATAGCATCCCACATGGTCTAGTGGTTAGGATTCCTGGCTTTCACCCAGGCGGCCCGGGTTCGATTCCCGGTGTGGGAACGCTTTTTTTTTTCTTTCCAATTTTTGATTTGATGAAACATAAATTACGTTGTTTGTCGTGTTTCTGGGTGAGACAATCATGTGTTCACCCCGGTCTTCATAAACGTATTCAAGTACTGGTAGGGGTTAAACTTTTAAATAACTTTTTTATTATTTCTTTAACTGTTTTTTGAATGTTTTAGATTTTTCATGTTACACAAAAAGGAGTGCTTCCAAAATAAGAAATACAGACTGTGTAAGTGTAAAACATTAAAATTAAAATGTTATAAATTAATTAAATATGTCATTATTTTTTTTAAATAGAAGTCATAATGTTATTTATTATCTTTTTATTTAATCGGGTGAAACTGAAGGAGACAACCACCATCTATAAATTTGTTGTTTTTCATTTGTTTTTACTTTTTTCTGTGCAATCTTTATCGATTACACCCTAAACTTTCCGAATGACAAAAAAAAAAGAAAAGAAAAAATTCTAAAAATTTCAACATTTAAACAATTTTAGATGGGGGGGGGGGTGCTCAGTTTTTCATACAACGTTTTAAATCGTCCTCCATTTTGGAGTTACTCACCGGTACGACATTAGCACCACCTAAATTTGATGATTATCAATTTTTTTTTTACTTTTTTCAGTGTATCAATTAAACCCTAAACTTTCCGACTGACAAAAAAGAAAACAAAAAAAAAAAACAATTTGTAAAATTTTCAACATTTAAAAAATTTTTTTTTTGAGGCGGGTGTCTGTTTTTCATACAACACTTTAAATCGATCCTGTGCAATTAACTTTTTTGCTTGCAAATAATTCAACAACTGAATATTTTTGAATAAAGCCATTCTTGGAGTTTCCGAGGAAGATGCCATTGTAAGAACTAAAGAAAAAGACAAAAACAAGAGCAACAACTCGTTCCAAAAAAATCAAAACAAAGCGACCTCAACGCGAGTGGTTCCAAAATGGAGTATCGATTTACTATAACGTTGTATGAGAAACTGAGCACCCACAAAAAATTCTTTAAATATTGATATTTTTCCAAATTTTTTTTGCTAATCGGGAACGTTATGTAATAATCAATAAAACTCCGCTGAAAAAAGTAAAAAAAAAAAAAGAAAGAAAAACAACAAATTTAAAGGTGGTGGTAGTCTCCTTCAGGTCTGCCTTTAATCGTAATAGAATTTGTCAGTTGAGGCAAAAGACTGATAGTGAGACCTTGGTAGTGGCTTGCAACCGGGCATCCTGGGTTCAATGCTCGAAAATTCTGCATCAGCTATAATTTTTGTAGTATTTATTGACAAGTCTCTCACAGATTTTCTCGGTGAGTAATAATGATTTTGTCTCCGCCACTGAAAATACTTATTTTTATGGTAGCAGAAGTTAGAATAACGAAAGAAAAAATTGACCCTCACCTAAAGAGTCTTAGACTAGAGATCGTGAGTAGGCGGTATTCATAAAACCAGCAGCACGCACACTGCTGTCTAAAATACCTAGAGTTAACATTTTGCTCTGGTTATGGTTACAATTTGTAAACCGTGCGTATCCCGTTTCCCACATGGTCTAGTGGTTAGGATTCCTGGCTTTCACCCAGGCGGCCCGGGTTCGATTCCCGGTGTGGGAACGCATAATTTTTATTTTATATATTTTTCAACTTCTCATTTGCGAAACAAATTATGTTGGTACTTGTTTTGTTCAATTACTAGAAGCGTTTTAAGAAAAATATATCTTATATTTTTATATATATAGATATAAAAATTTTAAATTTTTCGCGCTACACAAAGCAGGGAGTGCTTATAAATACCAGAAAACATTTATTTTAAAATCAATTTAAAAAAAATTTAAGAATTAAATATCTCATTAAAAATGGAAGCTATTTTTTGTTATCATTACGTTTTATTGTTAACAGTTAAACTTGGTCATTTGCGGCATGACACGTGCGAATTTTACAATGGTCTACTAGTGGCTCATCTTCCTGGCCTTTCAACCAGAGTCTGGTTACCAGACGTACCGGCTTGGATTCCTCGTGGCGAGAACGTGAAAATAATGTCTAAAAAATGTACTTTTGTGTTTTTTGTAAAAAGCTTTTCGCTGATTTTCACGGTGAGTGATCGTGATTTTGCACGATCAGCGAAAAGCACTTTTTGGTGGTCACGGATTTTGTCTCCTCCCATATAATAACGTAAGAATTTGACCATCTCGCCTTAGAGATCATGAGTAAGCGATGTTTTGAACGATGAGCAGCACGCACACACTATATATGAAATACCTAACCTAGCGTTATTATTTTGCTCTATTGTTATAATTTGCGAGAAAAAAGTCGTCAGTTTCCCACATGGTCTAGTGGTTAGGATTCCTGGCTTTCACCCAGGCGGCCCGGGTTCGATTCCCGGTGTGGGAAAGCTTGATTTTTTTTCTTTAAATTTTCATTTGTGAAACGTAAATTATGTTGCTAGGTTAGACAAGCAAGCGTTTACCCCGACTACCAGAGATAATTATACGAGGTATTGGTTAGAGAATGAGAAAAGTACATCCTTACTATTTTGTTTAACATTTTCCGCCTTACACAAGTAGGGAGTGTTTGGAAAATAAAAAAACGCAAGAATATTTCAAAATCAATTATTTTTTATAATTATTTCACCCTAAGCAAAGCAGTTCTGCCACTGGTGGGCAGGGTGTTACATAAGAGGTGAATGATGAGAAAGAGGAACAAGTTAAAGCGTGTGTCAGAAAATGGATAAGAGAAGGTCGAAAACATTTATGCGAAGAGTGCTGCATGAGAGTAGAGCGAAAAAACATGATTGAAGGTTTTGTAGGGAAAGGACGCGAGTGAAAGAGATAAGTGATCGCAACTGACATTGCATTTAAATTCTTGGAGATTGTAACTGTCGGGAAAGCAAATATACGGAAGGGAATAATCACAGGCGCGAAGTGCGAGGAAAGAAACTACTAGAGTAGAAGTTAAGGTTATATTTGATCAGTTTCGCTGTAAAAGGGTAGGAACTAGTTGCTAGTCAAGTAGTTCGTGTAAATTCATGCAGAGTGATCACCATGGAGTTATGCTGGTCGCAGCAGAAGACGTGAAGGCATTTGTTGAAGAGACAGAGGGAAGCCACAATTACTTCGGTGAGAATGTGAATGGAGTTGAGCTACGAGGTCGGGATCGATTGCATTGCAGATTCTCTGTTTGATTTTGTCCAGAACCACGAGATGAATGGCAGAGGCACCCGACCAGATGTGACAGCAGTATTCAGTGCACAGGCGGATGGTGGATCTATATATGCTCAAGATGGAGTCAAACGAGAAAACTTTCTGGTCCAACACAGTAAACGGACTTTATTAGCAGCAGATTTCGCTATGGATTCAAATGTAGTCATTCCACCTGAGGTTGGCTGATAGCCCTGTAACTTACAAAGAATAACAGCATGTCAGACTCTGTCAAATTCTTTGAACGATGAACAGCACGCACACACTATCAGAAATGCCTAGCTCTATTTTTTTTCTGTACTATTATAACTGATGATGGGCGAGCCGCTAGAGTCCCACATGGTCTAGTGGTTAGGATTCCTGGCTCTCACCCAGGCAGCCCGGGTTCGATTCCCGGTGTGGGAAAGCTGAACATTAGTTACTTATTCTGACTTCTCATTTGTGAAACATAAATTATGTTTTTTAGAAGAATGACTATTCAATGCTACCTTCATTACTCGATTTGAAAGGAACGATTGGATTCGATCAAACAAACGTTCAGTTATACCATAGCCCTGTAGCTTGCGGAAAATGACAGCATGTCACATTCTGTCAAATGCTTTGGAGATATCTAGGGAAACAGTTCGAGCATTGCCGTTTTTAACGAGAACCTGGTATAAATACTCTGTGATGGTCGTTAGCATATCAGCACTAGATGTAATAAAGCGGAAATGTAATAATTAAATATCTCATTAATTGGTATTCATTATTTTCTGGTAAATTTTTTGTTTTGTTTCCCGAATACCTTTACTTCGTCCCAACTTTCTAAAACATCCTTAATTCCGTGCAAATATATATGCTGAACTCAAATCGATAATTGTTTATTGAAGAAACCTATCTTTTTTCCATGTTATCGACCAGTAATAAGTCGGACTATATCTCATCCCTTACCACCGTTTTGATATATGATTCACTGCCGATTGAATTGAGGCGTAGGATACTTATTTCGGCATTTTTCCTCCCTTTGAGCAATTAATGCGCGATTTATTTGCTTTCGGAACTCGTTTCTCGCGTGGTAATATCAAAAAGGAAGTAAAAAGGCCGAAAAATCGGAAAACTACGCGTGAATTCAGTCTGCAGTGAATAACATTTTTGAACAACAGCGACAAGAAGTTCTATATTTTTCTGTTCGATAACATGAAAAATGTCGGTTTCTTCATCAACAATTATTGATTTGATTTCAGCATATACATTTGCACGGAAATAGGGATGATTTGGAAAGATTTGAAGGGATAAAGGCCTTCGGGTAACAAAACAAAAGTTTACCTATATTGTTGCCTTTCTTTTATTGTTAAAGTTGGTCATTTGCGGCGTAACTTGTATGACTTTTACCTGGTCTACTAGTGGCTCGCCTTCCTGGCCTTTCTACCGGTTTCGATTCCCCGTGTCGCGAATGTGAAAATTATGTCTGAAACGTGTTTTTATTGATAAGCCTCCCGCCGATTTTCTTGGTGATTAGCCGTGATTTTGTCTCCTCCACTTCTAAAATAGTTGTTTTTTATGCTGGTAGAATTTAGAATAACGAAAGAAATTGACCTACTCACCCTTTAGAGTGAGTAGTTCATGTGTGAACGATGAGCAGCATGCACACACCATCTTAAATACGTAGCGATATTATTTTGCTTTATTGGTATTACTTGTAAATGAGTAGTCGTCAGTTTCCCACATGGTCTAGTGGTTAGGATTCCTGGCTTTCACCCAGGCGGCCCGGGTTCGATTCCCGGTGTGGGAATGCTTGATTATTCTTTTTAAAACTTTTCATTTGTGAAACGTAAATTATGTTGCTAGGTTAGACATCCATGCGACTACCCCAGATACTTATTCAAGGTAGTGTTTAGAGTATGAGAAAAGTACATCCTTAATATGTTATTTAAAATTTTCCGCTTTAAACAAGTAGGGAGTGTCTGGAAAATAAAAAACGCAAGAATATTTCGAAATCAATTATTCTTTTATAATCATTTCACCCTAAGCAAAGCAGTTCTGCCACTGGTGGGCAGGGTGTTACATAAGAGGTGAATGATGAGAAAGAGGAACAAGTTAAAGCGTGTGTCAGAAAATGGATAAGAGAAGGACGAAAACATTTATGCGAAGAGTGCTGCATGAGAGTAGAGCGAAAAAACATGATAGAAGGTTTTGTAGGGAAAGGACGAGAGTGAAAGAGATAAGTGATCGCAACTGACATTGCATTTAAATTCTTGGAGATTGTAACTGTCGGGAAAGGAAGCAAATATACGGAAGGTAATAATCACAGGCGCGAAGTGCGAGGAAAGAAACTACTAGAGTAGAAGTTAAGGTTACATTTGATCAGTTTCGCTGTAAAAGGGTAGGAAGTAGTCGCTAGTCAAGTAGTTCGTGTAAATTCATGCAGAGTGATCACCATGGAGTTATGCTGGTCGCAGCAGAAGACGTGAAGGCATTTGTTGAAGAGACAGAGGGAAGCCACAATTACTTCGGTGAGAATGTGAATGGAGTTGAGCTACGAGGTCGGGATCGATTGCATTGCAGATTCTCTGTTTGATTTTGTCCAGAACCACGAGATGAATGGCAGAGGCACCCGACCAGATGTGACAGCAGTATTCAGTGCACAGGCGGATGGTGGATCTATATATGCTCAAGATGGAGTCAAACGAGAAAACTTTCTGGTCCAACACAGTAAACGGACTTTATTAGCAGCAGATTTCGCTATGGATTCAAATGTAGTCATTCCACCTGAGGTTGGCTGATAGCCCTGTAACTTACAAAGAATAACAGCATGTCAGACTCTGTCAAATTCTTTGAACGATGAACAGCACGCACACACTATCAGAAATGCCTAGCTCTATTTTTTTTTCTGTACTATTATAACTGATGATGGGCGAGCCGCTAGAGTCCCACATGGTCTAGTGGTTAGGATTCCTGGCTCTCACCCAGGCGGCCCGGGTTCGATTCCCGGTGTGGGAACGCTGAACATTAGTTACTTATTCTGACTTCTCATTTGTGAAACATAAATTATGTTTTTTAGAAGAATGACTATTCAATGCTACCTTCATTACTCGATTTGAAAGGAACGATTGGATTCGATCAAACAAACGTTCAGTTATACCATAGCCCTGTAGCTTGTGGAAAATAACAGCATGTCACATTCTGTCAAATGCTTTGGAGATATCTAGGGAAACAGTTCGAGCATTGCCGTTTTTAACGAGAACCTGGTATAAATACTCTGTGATGGTCGTTAGCATATCAGCACTAGATGTAATAAAGCGGAAATGTAATAATTAAATATCTCATTAATTGGTATTCATTATTTTCTGGTAATTTTTTTGTTTTGTTTCCCGAATACCTTTACTTCGTCCCAACTTTCTAAAACATCCTTAATTCCGTGCAAATATATATGCTGAACTCAAATCGATAATTGTTTATTGAAGAAACCTATCTTTTTTCCATGTTATCGACCAGTAATAAGTCGGACTATATCTCATCCCTTACCACCGTTTTGATATATGATTCACTGCCGATTGAATTGAGGCGTAGGATACTTATTTCGGCATTTTTCCTCCCTTTGAGCAATTAATGCGCGATTTATTTGCTTTCGGAACTCGTTTCTCGCGTGGTAATATCAAAAAGGAAGTAAAAAGGCCGAAAAATCGGAAAACTACGCGTGAATTCAGTCTGCAGTGAATAACATTTTTGAACAACAGCGACAAGAAGTTCTATATTTTTCTGCTCGATAACATGAAAAATGTCGGTTTCTTCATAAACAATTATTGATTTGATTTCAGCATATACATTTGCACGGAAATAGGGATGATTTGGAAAGATTTGAAGGGATAAAGGCCTTCGGGTAACAAAACAAAAGTTTACCTATATTGTTGCCTTTCTTTTATTGTTAAAGTTGGTCATTTACGGCGTAACGCGTATGACTTTTACCTGGTCTACAAGTGGCTCGCCTTCCTGGCCTTTCTACCGGTTTCGATTGCCCGTGTCGCGAATGTGAAAATTATGTCTGAAACGTATTTTTTGTGTTTTTATTGATAAGCCTCCCGCCGATTTTCTTGGTGATTAGCCGTGATTTTGTCTCCTCCACTTCTAAAATAGTTGTTTTTTATGCTGGTAGAATTTAGAATAACGAAAGAAATTGACCTACTCACCCTTTAGAGTGAGTAGTTCATGTGTGAACGATGAGCAGCATGCACACACCATCTTAAATACGTAGCGATATTATTTTGCTTTATTGGTATTACTTGTAAATGAGTAGTCGTCAGTTTCCTACATGGTCTAGTGGTTAGGATTCTTGGCTTTCACCCAGGCGGCCCGGGTTCGATTCCCGGTGTGGGAATGCTTGATTATTCTTTTTAAAACTTTTCATTTGTGAAACGTAAATTATGTTGCTAGGTTAGACATCCATGCGTTTAACACGACTACCCCAGATACTTATTCAAGGTAGTGTTTAGAGTATGAGAAAAGTACATCCTTAATATGTTATTTAAAATTTTCCGCTTTAAACAAGTAGGGAGTGTCTGGAAAATAAAAAACGCAAGAATATTTCGAAATCAATTATTCTTTTATAATCATTTCACCCTAAGCAAAGCAGTTCTGCCACTGGTGGGCAGGGTGTTACATAAGAGGTGAATGATGAGAAAGAGGAACAAGTTAAAGCGTGTGTCAGAAAATGGATAAGAGAAGGACGAAAACATTTATGCGAAGAGTGCTGCATGAGAGTAGAGCGAAAAAACATGATAGAAGGTTTTGTAGGGAAAGGACGAGAGTGAAAGAGATAAGTGATCGCAACTGACATTGCATTTAAATTCTTGGAGATTGTAACTGTCGGGAAAGCAAATATACGGAAGGTAATAATCACAGGCGCGAAGTGCGAGGAAAGAAACTACTAGAGTAGAAGTTAAGGTTATATTTGATCAGTTTCGCTGTAAAAGGGTAGGAACTAGTCGCTAGTCAAGTAGTTCGTGTAAATTCATGCAGAGTGATCACCATGGAGTTATGCTGGTCGCAGCAGAAGACGTGAAGGCATTTGTTGAAGAGACAGAGGGAAGCCACAATTACTTCGGTGAGAATGTGAATGGAGTTGAGCTACGAGGTCGGGATCGATTGCATTGCAGATTCTCTGTTTGATTTTGTCCAGAACCACGAGATGAATGGCAGAGGCACCCGACCAGATGTGACAGCAGTATTCAGTGCACAGGCGGATGGTGGATCTATATATGCTCAAGATGGAGTCAAACGAGAAAACTTTCTGGTCCAACACAGTAAACGGACCTTCTTAGCAGCAGATTTCGCTATGGATTCAAATGTAGTCATTCCACCTGAGGTTGGCTGATAGCCCTGTAACTTACAAAGAATAACAGCATGTCAGACTCTGTCAAATTCTTTGAACGATGAACAGCACGCACACACTATCAGAAATGCCTAGCTCTATTTTTTTTTCTGTACTATTATAACTGATGATGGGCGAGCCGCTAGAGTCCCACATGGTCTAGTGGTTAGGATTCCTGGCTCTCACCCAGGCGGCCCGGGTTCGATTCCCGGTGTGGGAACGCTGAACATTAGTTACTTATTCTGACTTCTCATTTGTGAAACATAAATTATGTTTTTTAGAAGAATGACTATTCAATGCTACCTTCATTACTCGATTTGAAAGGAACGATTGGATTCGATCAAACAAACGTTCAGTTATACCATAGCCCTGTAGCTTGTGGAAAATAACAGCATGTCACATTCTGTCAAATGCTTTGGAGATATCTAGGGAAACAGTTCGAGCATTGCCGTTTTTAACGAGAGCCTGGTATAAATACTCTGTGATGGTCGTTAGCATATCAGCACTAGATGTAATAAAGCGGAAATGTAATAATTAAATATCTCATTAATTGGTATTCATTATTTTCTGGTAATTTTATTGTTTTATTTCCCGAATACCTTTACTTCGTCCCAACTTTCTAAAACATCCTTAATTCCGTGCAAATATATATGCTGAACTCAAATCGATAATTGTTTATTGAAGAAACCTATCTTTTTTCCATGTTATCGACCAGTAATAAGTCGGACTATATCTCATCCCTTACCACCGTTTTGATGTATGATTCACTGCCGATTGAATTGAGGCGTAGGATACTTATTTCGGCATTTTTCCTCCCTTTGAGCAATTAATGCGCGATTTATTTGCTTTCGGAACTCGTTTCTCGCGTGGTAATATCAAAAAGGAAGTAAAAAGGCCGAAAAATCGGAAAACTACGCGTGAATTCAGTCTGCAGTGAATAACATTTTTGAACAACAGCGACAAGAAGTTCTATATTTTTCTGCTCGATAACATGAAAAATGTCGTGTTTTTCATAAACAATTATTGATTTGATTTCAGCATATACATTTGCACGGAAATAGGGATGTTTTGCAAAGATTTGAAGGGATAAAGGCCTTCGGGTAACAAAACAAAAGTTTACCTATATTGTTACTTTTCGTTTATTGTTAAAGTTGGTCATTTACGGCGTAACGCGTATGACTTTTACCTGGTCTACTAGTGGCTCGCCTTCCTGGCCTTTCTACCGGTTTCGATTGCCCGTGTCGCGAATGTGAAAATTATGTCTGAAACGTATTTTTTGTGTTTTTATTGATAAGCCTCCCGCCGATTTTCTTGGTGATTAGCCGTGATTTTGTCTTTTCCACTTCTAAAATAGTTGTTTTTTATGCTGGTAGAATTTAGAATAACGAAAGAAATTGACCTACTCACCCTTTAGAGTGAGTAGTTCATGTGTGAACGATGAGCAGCACGCACACACCATCTTAAATACGTAGCGTTATTATTTTGCTTTATTGGTATTACTTGTAAATGAGTAGAGGTCAGTTTCCCACATGGTCTAGTGGTTAGGATTCCTGGCTTTCACCCAGGCGGCCCGGGTTCGATTCCCGGTGTGGGAATGCTTGGTTTTTTTTTTTTTTTAAACTTTTCATTTGTGAAACGTAAATTATGTTGCTAGGTTAGACATCCATGCGTTTAACACGACTACCCCAGATACTTATTCAAGGTGGTGTTTAGAGAATGAGAAAAGTACATCCTTAATATGTTATTTAAAATTTTCCGCTTTAAACAAGTAGGGAGTGTCTGGAAAATAAAAAACGCAAGAATATTTCAAAATCAATTATTTTTTTATAATCATTTCACCCTAAGCAAAGCAGTTCTGCCACTGGTGGGCAGGGTGTTACATAAGAGGTGAATGATGAGAAAGAGGAACAAGTTAAAGCGTGTGTCAGAAAATGGATAAGAGAAGGACGAAAACATTTATGCGAAGAGTGCTGCATGAGAGTAGAGCGAAAAATCATGATAGAAGATTTATCAGGGAAAGGATACGAGTGAAAGAGATGAGTGATCGCAACTGACATTGCATTTAAATTCTTGGAGATTGTAACTGTCGGGAAAGCAAATATACGGAAGGTAATAATCACAGGCGCGAAGTGCGAGGAAAGAAACTACTAGAGTAGAAGTTAAGGTTACATTCGATCAGTTTCGCTGTAAAAGGGTAGGAACTAGTCGCTAGTCAAGTAGTTCGTGTAAATTCATGCAGAGTGATCACCATGGAGTTATGCTGGTCGCAGCAGAAGACGTGAAGGCATTTGTTGAAGAGACAGAGGGAAGCCACAATTACTTCGGTGAGAATGTGAATGGAGTTGAGCTACGAGGTCGGGATCGATTGCATTGCAGATTCTCTGTTTGATTTTGTCCAGAACCACGAGATGAATGGCAGAGGCACCCGACCAGATGTGACAGCAGTATTCAGTGCACAGGCGGATGGTGGATCTATATATGCTCAAGATGGAGTCAAACGAGAAAACTTTCTGGTCCAACACATTAAACGGACCTTCTTAGCAGCAGATTTCGCTATGGATTCAAATGTAGTCATTCCACCTGAGGTTGGCTGATAGCCCTGTAACTTACAAAGAATAACAGCATGTCAGACTCTGTCAAATTCTTTGAACGATGAACAGCACGCACACACTATCAGAAATGCCTAGCTCTATTTTTTTTCTGTACTATTATAACTGATGATTAGCGAGTCGCTAGAGTCCCACATGGTCTAGTGGTTATGATTCCTGGCTCTCACCCAGGCGGCCCGGGTTCGATTCCCGGTGTGGGAACGCTGAACATTAGTTACTTATTCTGACTTCTCATTTGTGAAACATAAATTATGTTTTTTAGAAGAATGACTATTCAATGCTACCTTCATTACTCGATTTGAAAGGAACGATTGGATTCGATCAAACAAACGTTCAGTTATACCATAGCCCTGTAGCTTGCGGAAAATGACAGCATGTCACATTCTGTCAAATGCTTTGGAGATATCTAGGGAAACAGTTCGAGCATTGCCGTTTTTAACGAGAGCCTGGTATAAATACTCTGTGATGGTCGTTAGCATATCAGCACTAGATGTAATAAAGCGGAAATGTAATAATTAAATATCTCATTAATTGGTATTCATTATTTTCTGGTAATTTTTTTGTTTTGTTTCCCGAATACCTTTACTTCGTCCCAACTTTCTAAAACATCCTTAATTCCGTGCAAATATATATGCTGAACTCAAATCGATAATTGTTTATTGAAGAAACCTATCTTTTTTCCAAGATAGGTCACATTAATAGGAGTAGATATGTCACACTTTCGCCCGGTCCATACTCCTCCCACATCTATTGAACTGGAGTCGAGGCTCGCCCCTTGTTTCCTGTTTAGGATGTTTTTTCCGGTTTTCTCTTCTCTCTCTCTTCAGACCTTGGTACTGGTGCTTCCGTGAGTTTCCTGCGACCTGGCCGGTTGGTGGTAACGGCTCATCACTGTGAGGGTACCGGGTTGGCAGTTTCCTGGTTGCTGCTTCCGACTGGTAATTAGGAGCCCTAACTCTTGCGTAGCGTCAAGAGCGGCTGCTTTGATCAACAATTGTATAATATCGGGGTTCTTGTAGTGCCATATCGCGCATGGATGGGTGTCCCTGCAAGCGCTTTTGGTGGGCAACCCCGAGGCCACACCTTGTTGCCGCCCAAGCCAGTTTCCCTTCCGGCACAGATCGTGGGTAATGACCGCCCGTATCCTCTACCCTAGGTCCCTTCCTACAAACAGAATCATGACTAAACAAATCAGAAATGACCCTAAACCATTTAAATCCAAACCACCTAAACCCATTAACCTCTTCTTCACTAATATCCGAGGCATTCGTACTAACTTTCCTAGTGTAGAAGCGTTCCTGCATGAAAAGTCCCCTGACATTCTCGCGCTCTGCGCAACTAACCTCAACTCAGCTATTCCCTCCTCTGACCTCTTCATCCATCGTTATCTTCCCCTTTTAAGGAAGGATTCCACTGTCCACATGCATGGGCTGGGTGTTTATGTCAGCGAACACCTCCCCATAACTAGGGTGACTTCACTCGAATCTACTGACCACCAATACATATGTCTCCGCCTGTCTCTCCTCAGTTCAGTTAGCTACCTATTCTTTCTTTACCGTTCTCCCTCCTCTCCTGACTGCTCCCTACTAGATAGCATTGCCGACGACATAGATGAGGCTATTTCCTATCACCCATTCGCCCACATATTTGTATGTGGAGACCTCAATGCCTATCACTCTGAGTGGCTTGAAAACTCCGTTACTGATCCGGCGGGCTATCACGCCATGAACTTTGCTATTTCCCAATCCCTTACGCAAGTGGTGGACTTCCCCACTCGCTTCCCAAGCACTCCCTCGGGTCATTCCTCACTGCTAGATATATGTTTCACCTCTGCGCCTGACGCCTGTCAAGTCTCGCAGCTTTGCCTTCTCGGCAACTCCGACCACGCTGTAGTCTCCCTCAGTATTTCTTTCCAATCTCACTCCCCCCAGGAGCCCCTACTTATAGAACCTCCTACCTCTACCAAAAAGCTGACTGGGATGCTTTTCGCGATTTCCTTTGCGACGTCCCTTGGGGAAAAGTGTTCGACCTATCAGTTGATGACTATGCCTCTGAGGTCTCGTCATGGGTGAAAGCTGGCATTGATGCCTTCATACCCACCAGGAAGTATTGCTTAAAACCTCATTCCTCTCCGTGGTTCTCTCCGGCCTGCTCAGCCGCCATTGCCCACAGGAACCATTACTTCCGTCTATTCCGGAGACAGCCAACTGATCACAATAGGCGCCTGTTCACATCTGCTCGCAATGAGTGCAAGAGAACCCTAAATGACGCCAAACAGTTGTTTGCTGAGAGAATGCGACAGCACATAGCTGACCGCAAGTTCGGCTCCAAGGTCTATTGGAGGATTTGTAAACGAGTGCTCAACAATAGGAAATCCTCAATACCTCCTTTAATCCATGGATTTGAGGTTCTCACGTCATCTGCGGACAAAGCTGAGTGCTTTGCCCACAGATTCTCATCCAACTCCACATTCGACTCGTCCGGAGTGCACCCACCCGACTTCCCTATTAGAACTGAGGCCAAACTGCACGACGTATATATTACCTCGACAGTAGTATCCAAAGTAATTTCAAAACTCGACCCCCATAAGGCGTGTGGAGACGATGGAATCCCGGTGATAGTCCTTAAGAGGTGTGCTCTGAACTTTCCCCTGTCCTCTCTAAACTGTTTAACTAGTGCCTTTCTGCTTCCTGCTTTCCTGCATGCTGGAAGTCCTCTTCAGTCGTTCCTGTCTTTAAGAATTGTGATGAACCCTCGGACCCAGCCAACTATCGCCCTATCAGGCTTCTACCAATATTCGGGAAAGTATTCGAGGCTATAATCAATGCTGAAATAGTTCATCATCTCACCGCCCACAAACTGTTCTCTGACAGGCAATATGGATTCCGCTTTGACAGGTCCACGGCCGACCTGCTAACAACCGTAACGGAGTACATGCTACAGGCCCTTGATGAGTCCGACGAGGCTCGCGCGGTTGCTCTGGACATCTCCAAGGCTTTTGACAGGGTTTGGCAGTCTGGCCTCCTATGCAAACTACGCGGTTATGGTATTACCGGTCGCCTGCTTGACCTAATCCAACCTTTCTTAAATAACCGCAAAATGAAGGTCGTTCTGAATGGGCGTGCCTCTTCGTCCTACATCACGAAGGCTGGTGTCCCACAGGGCTCTATCCTGGGCCCGACGCTCTTCCTTATTTTCATCAACGACCTCCCAGATGAGATCAAGTCCTAAGTAGGCATCTACGCAGATGACACTTCAATATATTCCCGCTCAAGTAAGAAACCTGTCGTGGCGGACAGACATAATCTCGCTGCTGACCTTGAGCGGGGTCTACACTCTGTGGTGAACTGGAGCAAGAAGTGGCTTGTCAATTCATCTAAGACCAAGCTGTTGTCTGTCAACCATTACAGGCAACCTCTTCTGCCTCCCATAAGCATGGACCAAGTGATTCTCCCTGAGAGTAATACACTACGCCTCCTCGGACTTACCCTGTCCTCAGACCTCAAATGGAACCACTATATTGAATCCATAGCAAAATCTACTTCTAAAACGATTGGGTCTCTATGTCGATCCAGGATGTTTTTTCCACCTGAATCCATCCTGCATATATACAAGTCAACCATCCGTCCGTGCATGGAGTACTGCTGCCATTTATGGCCAGGTGCCCCTACCGTTCTCCTCAGTGTTCTTGACAAGCTCCAATGGAGAGTCTGTAATGTGATAGGTACTGATCTGGCGACTCGACTGCAGCCACTTCCCCATCGTCAAAATGTGGCCTCCCTCTGTCTCTTCTATAAATACTTTCATGGCTTCTGCTCGGATGAGCTTAAGTCTCTGATGCCTCCTCAACAGGTGTTTACCCGTGCAACCAGACTGGCAACTGGGTCCCACCCATTCACTGTCAGGTTAGCCAAATGCAGACGACAATACTACTCCTGCAGCTTCCTCACTCGCACTTCCCGCCTGTGGAACTCACTCCCGTATTCTTACTTTCCTGACGGCTACAACCTCCAGAAATTTAAATGCAAAGTCAATATCATCTACTAACCACTGGCCTCTAGCTCACTCCCCTCCACTGTATAACCTTCCCTTTCTCTCCGCCTATGTATCTGTCATCGCACCTGATTTCTGAGCTTTCTATTGTTCCTTTCTAACTAGTTTGTACTCCTCACTCTTTTCTAATTAATCTTTTTACATTTATGTAACCCCCTGCACATCAGTGGCGTTTCCGCCTTGCTCGGGGTGAAATGATTAAAAAAAAAAAAAGAAGTTATCGACCAGTAATAAGTCGGACTATATCTCATCCCTTACCACCGTTTTGATATCTGATTCACTGCCGATTGAATTGAGGCGTAGGATACTTATTTCGGCATTTTTACACCCTTTGAGCAATTAATGCGCGATTTATTTGCTTTCGGAACTCGTTTCTCGCGTGGTAATATCAAAAAGGAAGTAAAAAGGCCGAAAAATCGGAAAACTACGCGTGAATTCAGTCTGCAGTGAATAACATTTTTGAACAACAGCGACAAGAAGTTCTATATTTTTCTGCTCGATAACATGAAAAATGTCGTTTTTTTTCGTAAACAATTATTGATTTCATTTCAGCATATACATTTGCACGGAAATAGGGATGTTTTGCAAAGATTTGAAGGGGTAAAGGCCTTCGGGTAACAAAACAAAAGTTTACCTATATTGTTACCTTTCGTTTATTGTTAAAGTTGGTCATTTGCGGCGTAACGCGTATGACTTTTACCTGGTCTACTAGTGGCTCGCCTTCCTGGCCTTTCTACCGGTTTCGATTCCCCGTGGCGTGAACGTGAAAATCATGACTGAAATGTATTTTTTGTGTTTTTATTGATAAGCTTCCCGCCGATTTTCTTGGTGATTAGCCGTGATTTTGTCTTTTCCACTTCTAAAATAGTTGTTTTTTATGCTGGTAGAATTTAGAATAACGAAAGAAATTGACCTACTCACCCTTTAGAGTGAGTAGTTCATGTGTGATCGATGAGCAGCACGCACACACCATCTTAAATACATAGCGTTATTATTTTGCTTTATTGGTATTACTTGTAAGCGAGCAGTCGTCAGTTTCCCACATGGTCTAGTGGTTAGGATTCCTGGCTTTCACCCAGGCGGCCCGGGTTCGCATGGTTTTTTTTTTAACTTTTCATTTGTGAAACCTGAATTATGTTGCTAGATTAGACATCCATGCGTTTACCACGACTACCCCAGATACTTATTCAAGGTGGTGTTTAGAGAATGAGAAAAGTACATCCTTACTATTTTATTTAAAATTTTCCGCCTTACACAAGTAGGGAGTATCTAGAAAATAAAAAACGCAAGAATATTTCAAAATCAATTATTTTTTTATAATCATTTCACCCTAAGCAAAGCAGTTCTGCCACTGGTGGGCAGGGTGTTACATAAGAGGTGAATGATGAGAAAGAGGAACAAGTTAAAGCGTGTGTCAGAAAATGGATAAGAGAAGGACGAAAACATTTATGCGAAGAGTGCTGCATGAGAGTAGAGCGAAAAAACATGATAGAAGGTTTTTCAGGGAAAGGACGCGAGTGAAAGAGATAAGTGATCGCAACTGACATTGCATTTAAATTCTTGGAGATTGTAACTGTCGGGAAAGCAAATATACGGAAGGGAATTTCACAGGCGCGAAGTGCGAGGAAAGAAACTACTAGAGTAGAAGTTAAGGTTATATTTGATCAGTTTCGCTGTAAAAGGGTAGGAACTAGTTGCTAGTCAAGTAGTTCGTGTAAATTCATGCAGAGTGATCACCATGGAGTTATGCTGGTCGCAGCAGAAGACGTGAAGGCATTTGTTGAAGAGACAGAGGGAAGCCACAATTACTTCGGTGAGAATGTGAATGGAGTTGAGCTACGAGGTCGGGATCGATTGCATTGCAGATTCTCTGTTTGATTTTGTCCAGAACCTCGAGATGAATGGCAGAGGCACCCGACCAGATATGACAGCAGTATTCAGTGCACAGGCGGATGGTGGATCTATATATGCTCAAGATGGAGTCAAACGAGAAAACTTTCTGGTCCAACACAGTAAACGGACTTTCTTAGCAGCAGATTTCGCTATGGATTCAAATGTAGTCATTCCACCTGAGGTTGGCTGATAGCCCTGTAACTTACAAAGAATAGCAGTATGTCAGACTCTGTCAAATTCTTTGAACGTTTAGAGTGAGTAGTTCATGTGTGAACGATGAGCAGCACGCACACACCATCTTAAATACGTAGCGTTATTAATTTGCTTTATTTTTATTAATTGTAAATTTTTTTCTGTCTTTTTCTCGCATGGTCTTGTGGTTAGTGTTCCTGGCTTCCCCCAGGCGGCCCTGGTTCTCTTCCCTTTTTGGGAACTTCTTTTTTCCCCCTCTATTTAATGACACATAAATTTCGTAACTTGTCGAATTGCTGGGTTTGGCAGTGATGTGTTCATCCCTACTTCCATGTTTACATATTCAAATTTTGGTTGTTGTAAAATTACAAAAAAAATTGTTTAGATTTTCCTCACTTTACAAAATTCCAAAATCAAAAATACAAACACATTTGGTCCCACCACTCATTTTCGCTAAGTTTTAAACTGAATTTTTAAAAGCAAAAAAATGTTTGCTTGAATCTTTAATTTCATCTTAATTGAAAGCTATATGATTGAATTTAATATTTCCAGTAAGCAAAATACTCTGGTAGATTCCAAGCAGAAATTATATTGATTGCATCTAAAATTTTTCAATTTTTAAAATTTTTCAATTTTTCGAACATTTTTGAGTGATCGACTCATTTGTAAGCTAAAATTAATTCTCATTTAAAAATTTTTTTCAAAACTAAAATATACCTTTGTGACACGTTACTTTTGGAAAATTAGTAAATTTAAAATTAAATTAATCTGATTTATACATGTATAAGAAGAAACCATGAAACATGTGACCTTTTAATATAAAATAGAAAATACCATACTTAAAAAGAAAACTTCCTACACACACACACACACACACACACACACACACACACACACACACACACACACACACACACACACACACTAATATAAAAAATTATTGGCTCGATGATTCGTATTAAACTTCCAGTTTCGATCAGTAATTATAGTCTTTGCTTAATAACTTAATAACATAACCGGAACAAGGCTTTGCAGAATTTTTAGGAAATGAAGATACTTTCTAAATTATTATAATTAAAAAAAAAATGAATCAATTCTTGTAAAAATTGTTTATTTACCGAAATTTTTTCTTCAGACTATAACATCATTAATATATATGTATATATAAACAATTAAAAGTTTATCTAATAAAATAATGTCATAGTTTTATTGCATTTCTTTTATTTTACTACTCGAAGCAGATTTTCGGAAAAATGTCCAACATTTTTTAAAAAACAGTTGATGATTTTACATATCCCAAGGATAATCACGTGTTTGAAACAAAATGTAATTTATCAAAATTTCATGAATTTATGTGGAGTGGGTAATAGATGTAAAAATGTATTTCTACCAAGAGTTTCTAAAAATAATAATTTCAAAAATAATTAATTTGTGAATAAGTTCTGAAAGTTTTATTAAAATCTGACAATTATCTGATTTTTGAAAGAACTTCCAAATTTCCAAATGTGTTTCTCACTGAAAAAAACAAGCCAAACCAAAAAATAAAACTGAGTTACGTAATATTACGTTATCTATTATAAACTCTGGTAACAAGATATTTTACCAAATTTTCGAACGTGTTAGAAAAGATGAAAATATTCTAAAAAATATTAAAAATACTTTGATTTTTTCCTCTTAATAATAACACTAACATTTTGATGGAAAAACTTTGCTTTTATTAAGTTTGGGACCTTTGTCCTTCATACTATACTGTTTTCTCAGTGAATTAGTAGTGGTAACTACAAATTTTTTTTATCTTTTTCAGTACAAACTAATAGTTAATTTAAAAATAGAAAAAAATCCTATCATATATATATATATATATATATATATATATATATATATATATGATAATCTGATATATACATCTGCACGTATCCCTCATTAACTAATGAATTAGAGCACTCTGGCTATTGGGCGTGTATAATGACAATATACATGCTAAAAAGTCAGCCTTTTTCTATCGGGTTTCAATCCTGGGTTAAAAGCAATCGTAGTCTAACCGTACTGATGAGCTGTGATACAGCGAAACAGATCTGTCTGCGGATGTCTCTCTCTCTCTCTCTCTCTCTCTCTCTATATATATATATATATATATATATATATATATATATATGAACACTAGAGCAGCCTCCAATTTGTTACGAATCCCAGAGTAACTCAGAATTTGGTTACGCCCGAGTTCGAATTTCAGTTGAAGTCATTGCATTCACTTGCGCGCAAATACTCTTCTTGGGAAAGGTATTAATCCGTCTCTTCTTTCCAGTTATGGGTTAAATAGCAGGACAGATTGGGTTCTATAGCCTTGTTCGGCAACCAGTCTACCGCAGAAAGCAATGGCAACCTACTGCGGGATAATCTTCTGCCCAGTCAGTCATGTCTCTTTTCGAGACATGATCGCCCAAGCGTGTATCACGTATGGTACTTAACTGACTGACTATTATTAGTTTGTTTAGGGTGGAAAGTGGGTATTGTCTTTTCTCTACCTATATGTGTCTTCCTCTTATCTATACGTGTATACGTACAATCAATGGCGATTTTACGGGAGGGGACAGGAGGGGGCAAGGTTCCCCAATTTTGGCTGACCCCTCAGTTGCCTCCCCACGTTTATAAGCTTCAAAAATTTCTGAAACTGATCAGTTTCTAGTTTTGATAAGACTTGATCTTCAGCCCTTTTCCCTTTACGTTTTCTTTTTCATTTATCTTTTTAAGGGCACATACAGAAACTAGTTTGAAAGAAAAACAAACAAAATAAAACAGCCAGATAGATAGAAACAGACATGTTGTTAGGGAGGGAAAGAGACTTAATAGTCATATTTTCATATCTGAAGGAAGACGTTAATTAGAAATAATGTCCCCAACTTGATATGTAGATACGCAGGCAGTCAATTTAGTGAAATAATATACTAATACTCATTCCCAAGTTCTGTATAGGATAGTGGTGTAGTATGTAAATAAAGATGCTGCTTCAGTTGTCCCCTCTTCTCCTCAGAAAAATCTCGGTCCTTAAGTGAACCTCCCTCTTTCAGAGTTCCAAATAATCGCCAATGGTAACAATATATATATACAACGGGTGCAAAAGTATTTAACACATCTGTTTTTCATAAATTTTATAATCAAAAATTGTTCAAGTTGAATGATACTTAAAATATTTTAATGAACATTAACTAAACATAGAGAAAAATTGAGAAATATTGGTTTTATGTACTGTTATATATCCTGCCAATTTTCGATTTTGACTGAGTAACTGAATAATACAATAAACAGGATATTTTAAAATTATTTTCAGTTATTTTGATATGGTTTAAACTTCAACCAATCATGGGTTGTTTTCAAGACATATATTAACAAAGCACGTCACTCAATCGGCATATAATGACAGGTCAGATACGCTACAGACTGTCCCAGTATTTAGACTTATTAAAATGGTTGAAACAAAAGAATTGTAAAGTGATATGCGACAGAAGATTATGAAGCTGCCCAAAGAAAGAAAGGGGTATCGAAAAATTGCTCAAAATTTAAATTTGCTTGTGTGTACAGTGGATGTTGTTGTTTGAAAGTGGAAAAAATATGATAAATATTCGAAGGAGAGGTGGTCTGCGTAAATTAAACGAGAGGATGTGCGTTGTGGCGCAGTGGATATCGACTCGGCACGACAAATCGGGGCGCCGAGTTCAAATTCCAGTTGAATTCCTTGCGTTCACTTACGCACAAATGCACATGGGAAAGGTATTAATTCGTCTTTTCCTTCTAGTTATGGGTTAAATAACAGAACAGATTGGGTCCTGTAGCCTTAGTTGGCAACCAGTCTATCGCAGAAAGCAATGACAACCTACTGTGGGATAATCTTCTGCCCAGTCGTTCATGTCTCTTTGGAGGCATGATCGCCCAAAGCGTGTATCACGTACGGCACTTAACTGACATCCTAAGTACGAAGGAAGGAAAGGAAAAAAAAAAAAAAAGACACACAAAAAACAAAACAAAACAAAAGAACTGAATACAACCCAGTTAGACGGGGTGGAAGAAGAAGAAGAAACACTTAAAGGCGATACTCAGGAGTAGGGGCGATGGAGTGAAGTGGGGAACTGAACATTCCTGAAAATGTAAATCAAACACGAAACGTTATGAGTTTAATGTCCAGTAATTAGAATTTTGATCTGAAGATTTTTCTCTGTGGTGTCAGATCGATATATTCGTTACTTTCTGTGATGAGCCAATGTGGTTCGTACCCAGCTGGAAGACACATTTTCTTTATCAAGTCTCTCGCGTGCACGATCCTGTAGACGTAAATCTACACTGTTTAAAAACAATGAAGTCTACTTAAATACGCGTATCCACAAGATATAGCGTTTAAAGTCAGAAGAAATGCTAGCTTCTAGTACTTTTCTTGAACTGTAAACTGCTAGTAATTGATTTTTTTAAAAATCGTATTACCCGATGTCAGGCAGTAAAGCCACTGAATCACAAGGGGTTACTGAATATAAAAGAATAAGAAAAAAGGAAAACATTATTAAGGAACGAGAACAACAGAAGAATAATCAAGAAGGCATTAGATAACGATTGATATTGCATTTAATTTACTGAAGATCAAAGCTGGCTAGAAAGCATGGAGCTGGAAGTGAGTTCCACTAGCGAGAAAAGAAACTGTTAGCATAGAACTTACGGTGTCATCTAGCCAATTCAATTGTAAATTGATAAAATCTTGTTACCAATTTAGTCAGTTAAGTGCCATACGTGATACACGCTTTGTGCGATCATGTTTCGAAAGAGACATGACTGACTGGGCAGAAGATTATCCCGCAGTAGGTTGCCATTGCTTTCTGCGGTAGACTGGTTAGTAGCCAAGACTATAAAACCCAATCTACCATGTTATTTAACGCATAACTGGAGGGATAAGACGGATTAATATCTTTCCCAAGGGTATTTGTGCGTAAGTGAATACAATGAATTCAACTGGAATTCGAACTCGGCTCCCCGACTTCTCGTTTGGAACTGATATCCACTGCACCACAACGTACAACCAATTTAGTACTGCGCTTAAATTCTTAAAGTCTAGATACCGTACCGAAGAGTTCATGCACATGGAAAGTATTTATAGAAAAAGCATAGGGAAACCTGTGGCGGGAATGTAACTGAAGCAGAGATGACAGATCAGGTCCAATAATATCGCTGATTCTTTTTTGGATTTTACCAAAAATCTCTAAATATACTGCAGCAGTACCGGACTAGATGTAACAATAATATTCAAAGCATGGACGAATGGTAAACTTATAAATATGTAAGATAATTTCAGGAGAGAAAAGTTGTCTAGCACGACACCGTAAACCAAATTTCCTAGAGTAGACCTTGAGATGGATTCAATACAGTATTTCTAGTTCATGTCAACCAAGAATGTAAGCCCGTGAAAGCGCTACGAGTCATTCTCTTGGATGTTAGCAGAAAGGGGTCTCTCCGATAATTAATAGAGAGCAGTTTTGTTTTGGAGGTGTTAAAATTAACACGTCATTATTTGGCCAGTTAACAACTGACTCTAGGCCGTTTTTGAGATCAGCCTCTAATTTGAACTTTTTCGATCTGATCAGATTTAGTATCGAGACAGGAGTAAATGGTTGTGTTATTGTCGTGGATTCCGGATGAGGAACCGCACAAAATAATGAACAACAAAAACAGATATTGAGATAGAAAAGTAGATTATATTGAACGTAATATAAAAACTTGAACGCAGGTTAGTAAATCCAGGAATACTATTAGTAAAAAAATAAATGCATACAAGTCTTGAAGTGAAGTCGTTGGAAATAGTATATCCGTGTATATTATTCTAGCTGAGTGGAGCTCAGAGCTAGTCTGACTTCTGACAAGGTGGTCTCTGGGTAACTTCGGTATCTCTCGGTAACTTACGCATCAGTTCCGGTACTCTCCAATAACTCGCACGGATCTCTACGATTACTCTCAACTTCCAACTGCTGTTCTCTCTATGGCAGGAGTATATGTATACTCAGTCGAGTCCATTATTATATACAAAGGGGAGATACCAAGATGAGAACTGCTTTTATCAAGTCGTTAATGAAAATTAAAAACAAAATGGGACCAAGGAGAGAGTTGAAAGTTTGAAAAGTTCGAAGGTTCACCTGAGTTCTTAAAGACTGGAACAGCTCCTTTTCCGGTTAAATTGTTCATCTATATTAAATATGATCTATTATTGAATTATTCACCTATATTGAATATGAACCATTTTTTAATTTTTCACGTATATGGTACTAGCAGTATAGCCCGGCGTTGCTCGGGTTTAATAAAAGCTTTAAAACCAATCCATGGTCCTGGAGACTCTTGACTCTTTGGACGTTGGCACGAAAGACTAAAAAGCAATAGTTGTTTCCAGTTAAAGCAAAACCGTATACTGAAAGAAAAATGAATGGATGTAAGTCCAATTTTGATTTCCTGGTATCGATATCAAATTTTCTGCACTACTGTAAGAACTGCAACCTTGAAAAATCTGAATATCGTTTCTTATGTCTTTGTCTATGAGTGTATTAAATTTGATTAAAATCGGACCACTCCTTCTATAGCCCGATTTTTTTGATTATCGATTTTCGATATTTATCGGGGGTACCTCGACACAAAACCTAGCTAAGAACACACTCAGATGCTTATAGTACAACTGTGTAAATTTTCAAGAAAATCGGTTCAGCCGTTTCGGAGTCTATAGGTAAAGGATACACACACACAGACACACACACACATACACAGAGAGAGAGACAAACTTCCATTTATAAATAAGTTTAGATATGATCCGTTATTGAAGTGTTCAACATCATGGAATATGATCAAATATTGAATTGTTCACTAAACTGAATATGAACCATTATTGAATTGTTCACCTATATTGCATATGATCCATTATTTTATATAATTAACTTACAATTTGTACTTTATATGATTATGACTTTAATACTTCAAAATTGAGAGTAGGAGGTTTCGTATCATACAATCAGGAGACGGAGGGAGGGGGCGAGGATGAGAGTCTTGCACCGACCCTGGTTATAAGATTATTATTCACCCGTGAGGAAATTGTTTGCCATTCACTACCACATAGGAAGTTTACAGACTTTCCTCTGTTTCTAACGAAAATTTCCCGTTTTTGATAATTTGTTTAGCTTTTGGTAGGTAGTTTACGCTATTCCATTGCGCCTTCTGTCCGGATTTTTGTATCAGTGCTTCCGACGTCAGTTAAAACACTTTCCATATATTTATAATCAGAATTCTCTTGTTTGAATCCGTAAAATCTTTAAGTATTAAAATCTAAACAATTACATAATTTGACCGAATTTCACCTGCTAAGAAGCAGCCAGTCCACAATTAATATATTTTGGTTTTGGCCCGTTTCTAAGGAGAAAAGCCAACACAGGGTTGTTAAGTTCAAAGAGACGTTCAATAAAATAGATAGATCGATAGAGAAACTCACTTTATGTGTAAGAGAAAAGATTTGATTTACTGGTATTGTTTGGCCTGCTTCCAAAGTTTAAGCTGTTTTACTTGTGAATAAATTGTATTTGATGGATGGTATCTGAACATGATACAAAAACCACTTAATTTTTTCTTTTCTTTCAGCAGAGGAATATCGGTAATCCACAAAAGTGTACTATAGAGCATGAAATAAGCTTAAAGAACAGGTTTAGCTTGTTGAAAATAGGTGTGTTTTATAGCTCGCCAAACACAATTTCCAAAATACAAAATTACTAGTTTCATAAGCACGGGTGGTCTAACGGTTAATGATACCCGAAATGAAATTAGCAAGATGAGTGCGGATTCCCGATGAGGCATTTGATTTTAAACACAATTGTCTTTACTATTATAAACGAAGTATTACGCCATTATTCTACGCTGTTATATTAAAGTATTAAGAAACAGGAAAATTTCGTTAGAAACAAAGAAAAGTGTGAACTGTTATGTAGTAGAGGTCCTCCAGTATGGCAGAGAAGGTTGGAAAATCTCTTCACAAATGAAGTAGAGACTTGTGGCAACAGAGATGTGGTTCTACAGAAGGATGCTGAGAATACTATGGACCAAACATAGCGATGAAGTTTTAAGGTAATGGAAATAAAAAGAATACTTATACTTAGAATCAGTAAGAGACTATTGACATCTTTAGGGCACATAATGAGGAAAGACGGCTTAGGGAATTTAACACTCACAAGACATACAGAAGGTAAGAGGGCATAGGAAAGGAGCGATTAACCTATCTCATTAAACATGGTTAACTGGTTGGAAGAACAGGGACTGGGTGAGATGGTGACAAAACAATTCTTACTAGGATTGATAATGGATAGGAAGTTTTAGAGAACCATGATCGCCTATGTCCAGAAGCAACACGGCACATCAAAATAGTTATTTACCCAATACAAAGTACAAGAGCCACTCAAAGTAGAGGCTTGCTGAATGATGTTGTTTACAGATGTAAGAGGAAGTACAAACTGCAGATTATTAGAATATGTAGGTTATGATTATAGTGATTGGTGAAGTATTCTCTTGGTTGCCATTTCCACAAATTAGTTGATTTTGGGAAGGAGCTATTTGTGTAGTGTATGTGCCAGGATTTTTACACTTGAATTCTTGAAACTCCAACTTTCACCTTATCATTCTGTATTGTGTTATATAAAGATTTATTTTGTATTCATCACCATTTTCTGCATTCTCTTTTAATCATTGCACAAATCTATTATACACCCAAGTCAATTATACGTTTTCGTAAAATAAACAATTCATCTACAGCTGGGAACCTTCATAACCAACCGTAGTCTAATATACACCCAAGTCAATTATACGTTTTCGTAAAATAAGCAACTCATCTATAACTGGGAAACTTCATAACCAACCGTAGTCTAATATACATTAAAGTCAATTATACGTTTTCGTAAAATAAGCAACTCATCTACAACTGGGAACCTTCATAACCAACCATAGTCTAATATACACCCAAGTCAATTATACGTTTTCGTAAAATAAACAACTCATCTACAACTGGGAACCTTCATAACCAACCATAGTCTAATATACACCCAAGTCAATTATACGTTTTCGTAAAATAAGCAACTCATCTACAACTGGGAACCTTCATAACCAACCATAGTCTAATATACACCCAAGTCAATTATACGTTTTCGTAAAATAAGCAACTCATCTACAAATGGGAACCTTCATAACCAACCATAGTCTAATATACACCCAAGTCAATTATACGTTTTCGTAAAATAAACAACTCATCTACAACTGGGAACCTTCATAACCAACCATAGTCTAATATACACTAAGTCAATTATACCGTTTCGTAAAATAAGCAACTCATCTACAACTGGGAACCTTCATAACCGACCATAGTCTAATATACACCCAAGTCAATTATACGTTTTCGTAAAATAAGCAACTCATCTACAACTGAAGACCTTCATAACCAACCATAGTCTAATATACACCCAAGTCAATTATACGTTTTCGTAAAATAAGCAACTCATCTACAATTGGGAACCTTCATAACCAACCATAGTCTAATATACACCCAAGTCAATTATACGTTTTCGTAAAATAAGCAACTCATCTACAACTGGGAACCTTCAAGCAACCATAGTCTAATATACACCCAAGTCAATTATACGTTTTCGTAAAATAAGCAACTCATCTACAACTGGGAACCTTCATAACCAACTATTGATATAATATACACCCAAGTCAATTATACGTTTTCGTAAAATAAGCAACTCATCTACAACTGGGAACCTTCATAACCAACCATAGTCTAATACACACCCAAGTCAATTATACGTTTTCGTAAAATAAGCAACTCATCTACAACTGGGAACCTTCATGACCAACCGTAGTCTAATATACACCCAAGTCAATTATACGTTTTCGTAAAATAAGCAACTCATCTACAACTGGGAACCTTCATAACCAACCATAGTCCTAGCCAACACCCCAGTCAATTATACGTTTTCGTAAAATAAGAAACTCATCTATAACTTTAGAACCTTCACCCAACCGACCATGATCTAATATACACCCAAGTCAATTATACGTTTTCGTAAAATAAGCAACTCATCTGCAACTGGGAACCTTCATAACCAACCATAGTCTAATATACACCCAAGTCAATTATACGTTTTCGTAAAATAAGCAACTCATCTATAACTGGGAAGCTTCATAACCAACCATAGTCTAATATACACCCAAGTCAATTATACGTTTTCGTAAAATAAGCAACTCATCTACAACTGGGAACCTTCATAACCGACCATAGTCTAATATACACCCAAGTCAATTATACGTTTTCGTAAAATAAACAACTCATCTACAACTGGGAACCTTCATAACCAACCATAGTCTAATATACACCCAAGTCAATTATACGTTTTCGTAAAATAAGCAACTCATCTATAACTGGGAACCTTCATAACCGACCATAGTCTAATATACACCCAAGTCAATTATACGTTTTCGTAAAATAAACAACTCATCTACAACTGGGAACCTTCATAACCAAACCATAGTCTAATATACACCCAAGTCAATTATACGTTTTCGTAAAATAAGCAACTCATCTATAACTGGGAACCTTCATAACCGACCATAGTCTAATATACACCCAAGTCAATTATACGTTTTCGTAAAATAAGCAACTCATCTACAACTGGGAACCTTCATAACCAACCATAGTCTAATATACACCCAAGTCAATTATACGTTTTCGTAAAATAAGCAACTCATCTACAACTGGGAACCTTCATAACCAACCATAGTCTAATATACACCCAAGTCAATTATACGTTTTCGTAAAATAAGCAACTCATCTACAACTGGGAACCTTCATAACCAACCAGAGTCTAATATACACCCAAGTCAATTATACGTTTTCGTAACATAAGCCACTCATCTACAACTGGGAACCTTCATAACCAACCATAGTCTAATATACACCCAAGTCAATTATACGTTTTCGTAAAATAAGCAACTCATCTACAACTGGGAACCTTCATAACCAACCATAGTCTAATATACACCCAAGTCAATTATACGTTTTCGTAAAATAAGCAACTCATCTACAAATGGGAACCTTCATAACCAACCATAGTCTAATATACACCCAAGTCAATTATACGTTTTCGTAAAATAAGCAACTCATCTACAACTGGGAACCTTCATAACCAACCATAGTCTAATATACACCCAAGTCAATTATACGTTTTCGTAAAATAAGCAACTCATCTACAACTGGGAACCTTCATAACCAACCATAGTCTAATATACACCCAAGTCAATTATACGTTTTCGTAAAATAAGCAACTCATCTACAACTGGGAACCTTCATAACCAACCATAGTCTAATATACACCCAAGTCAATTATACGTTTTCGTAAAATAAGCAACTCATCTACAACTGGGAACCTTCATAACCAACCATAGTCTAATATACACCCAAGTCAATTATACGTTTTCGTAAAATAAGCAACTCATCTACAACTGGGAACCTTCATAACCAACCATAGTCTAATATACACCCAAGTCAATTATACGTTTTCGTAAAATAAGCAACTCATCTACAAATGGGAACCTTCATAACCAACCATAGTCTAATATACACCCAAGTCAATTATACGTTTTCGTAAAATAAGCAACTCATCTACAACTGGGAACCTTCATAACCAACCATAGTCTAATATACACCCAAGTCAATTATAGGTTTTCGTAAAATAAGCAACTCATCTATAACTGGGAACCTTCATAACCGACCATAGTCTAATATACACCCAAGTCAATTATACGTTTTCGTAAAATAAGCAACTCATCTACAACTGGGAACCTTCATAACCAACCATAGTCTAATATACACCCAAGTCAATTATACGTTTTCGTAAAATAAGCAACTCATCTATAACTGGGAACCTTCATAAACGACCATAGTCTAATATACACCCAAGTCAATTATACGTTTTCGTAAAATAAGCAACTCATCTACAACTGGGAACCTTCATAACCAACCATAGTCTAATATACACCCAAGTCAATTATACGTTTTCGTAAAATAAACAACTCATCTACAACTGGGAACCTTCATAACCAACCATAGTCTAATATACACCCAAGTCAATTATACGTTTTCGTAAAATAAACAACTCATCTACAACTGGGAACCTTCATAACCAACCATAGTCTAATATGCACCCAAGTCAATTATACGTTTTCGTAAAATAAGCAACTCATCTATAACTGGGAACCTTCATAACCGACCATAGTCTAATTTACACCCAAGTCAATTATACGTTTTCGTAAAATAAGCAACTCATCTACAACTGGGAACCTTCATAACCAACCATAGTCTAATATACACCCAAGTCAATTATACGTTTTCGTAAAATAAGCAACTCATCTACAACTGGGAACCTTCATAACCAACCATAGTCTAATATACACCCAAGTCAATTATACGTTTTCGTAAAATAAGCAACTCATCTACAACTGGGAACCTTCATAACCAACCATAGTCTAATATACACCCAAGTCAATTATACGTTTTCGTAAAATAAGCAACTCATCTACAACTGGGAACCTTCATAACCAACCATAGTCTAATATACACCCAAGTCAATTATACGTTTTCGTAAAATAAGCAACTCATCTATAACTTGGAACCTTCATAACCGACCATAGTCTAATATACACCCAAGTCAATTATACGTTTTCGTAAAATAAACAACTCATCTACAACTGGGAACCTTCATAACCAACCATAGTCTAATATACACCCAAGTCAATTATACGTTTTCGTAAAATAAGAAACTCATCTATAACTGGGAACCTTCAAAACCGACCATAGTCTAATATACACCCAAGTCAATTATACGTTTTCGTAAAATAAGCAACTCATCTTTACAACTGGGAACCTTCATAACCAACCATAGTCTAATATACACCCAAGTCAATTATACGTTTTCGTAAAATAAGCAACTCATCTATAACTGGGAACCTTCATAACCGACCATAGTCTAATATACACCCAAGTCAATTATACTTTTTCGTAATATAAGCAACTCATCTACAACTGGGAACCTTCATAACCAACCATAGTGTAATATACACCCAAGTCAATTATAGGTTTTCGTAAAATAAACAACTCATCTACAACTGGGAACCTTCATAACCAACCATAGTCTAATATACACCCAAGTCAATTATACGTTTTCGTAAAATAAGCAACTCATCTATAACTGGGAACCTTCATAACCAACCATAGTCTAATATACACCCAAGTCAATTATACGTTTTCGTAAAATAAGCAACTCATCTACAACTGGGAACCTTCATAACCAACCATAGTCTAATATACACCCAAGTCAATTATACGTTTTCGTAAAATAAGCAACTCATCTATAACTGGGAACTCTCATAACCGACCATAGTCTAATATACACCCAAGTCAATTATACGTTTTCGTAAAATAAACAACTCATCTACAACTGGGAACCTTCATAACCAACCATAGTCTAATATACAACCAAGTCAATTATACGTTTTCGTAAAATAAGCAACTCATCTATAACTGGGAACCTTCATAACCGACCAATATACACCCAAGTCAATTATACGTTTTCGTAAAATAAGCACCATCTACAACTGGGAACCTTCATAACCAACCATAGTCTAATATACACCCAAGTCAATTATACGTTTTCGTAAAATAAGCAACTCATCTATAACTGGGAACCTTCATAACCGACCATAGTCTAATATACACCCAAGTCAATTATACGTCTTCGTAAAATAAGCAACTCATCTACAACTGGGAACATTCATAACCAACCATAGTCTAATATACACCCAAGTCAATTATACGTTTTCGTAAAATAAGCAACTCATCTACAACTGGGAACCTTCATAACCAACCATAGTCTAATATACACCCAAGTCAATTATACGTTTTTGTAAAATAAGCAACTCATCTACAACTGGGAACCTTCATAACCAACCATAGTCTAATATACACCCAAGTCAATTATACGTTTTCGTAAAATAAGCAACTCATCTACAACTGGGAACCTTCATAACCAACCATAGTCTAATATACACCCAAGTCAATTATACGTTTTCGTAAAATAAACAACTCATCTACAACTGGGAACCTTCATAACCAACCATAGTCTAATATACACCCAAGTCAATTATACGTTTTCGTAAAATAAGCAACTCATCTACAACTGGGAACCTTCATAACCAACCATAGTCTAATATACACCCAAGTCAATTATACGTTTTCGTAAAATAAACAACTCATCTACAACTGGGAACGTTCATAACCAACCATAGTCTAATATACACCCAAGTCAATTATACGTTTTCGTAAAATAAGCAACTCATCTACAACTGGAAACCTTCATAACCAACCATAGTCTAATATACACCCAAGTCAATTATACGTTTTCGTAAAATAAACAACTCATCTACAACTGGGAACCTTCATAACCAACCATAGTCTAATATACACCCAAGTCAATTATACGTTTTCGTAAAATAAACAACTCATCTACAACTGGGAACCTTCATAACCAACCATAGTCTAATATACACCCAAGTCAATTATACGTTTTCGCAAAATAAACAACTCATCTACAACTGGGAACCTTCATAACCAACCATAGTCTAATATACACCCAAGTCAATTATACGTTTTCGTAAAATAAGCAACTCATCTACAACTGGAAACCTTCATAACCAACCATAGTCTAATATACACCCAAGTCAATTATACGTTTTCGTAAAATAAACAACTCATCTACAACTGGGAACCTTCATAACCAACCATAGTCTAATATACACGCAAGTCAATTATAGGTTTTCGTAAAATAAGCAACTCATCTATAACTGGGAACCTTCATAACCAACCATAGTCTAATATACACCCAAGTCAATTATACGTTTTCGTAAAATAAGCAACTCATCTACAACTGGGAACCTTCATAACCAAACATAGTTTAATATACACCCAAGTCAATTATACGTTTTCGTAAAAATAAACAAATCATCTACAACTGTGAACCTTCATAACCAACCATAGTCTAATATACACCCAAGTCAATTATACGTTTTCGTAAAATAAGCAACTCATCTACAACTGGGAACCTTCATAACCAAACATAGTCTAATTATACACCCAAGTCAATTATACGTTTTCGTAAAATAAGCAACTCATCTATAACTGGGAACCTTCATAACCGACCATAGTCTAATATACACCCAAGTCAATTATACGTTTTCGTAAAATAAGCAACTCATCTACAACTGGGAACCTTCATAACCAACCATAGTCTAATATACACCCAAGTCAATTATACGTTTTCGTAAAATAAGCAACTCATCTATAACTGGGAACCTTCATAACCGACCATAGTCTAATATACACCCAAGTCAATTATACGTTTTCGTAAAATAAGCAACTCATCTACAACTGGGAACCTTCATAACCAACCATAGTCTAATATACACCCAAGTCAATTATACGTTTTCGTAAAATAAGCAACTCATCTACAACTGGAAACCTTCATAACCAACCATAGTCTAATATACACCCAAGTCAATTATACGTTTTCGTAAAATAAACAACTCATCTACAACTGGGAACCTTCATAACCAACCATAGTCTAATATACACGCAAGTCAATTATAGGTTTTCGTAAAATAGCAACTCATCTATAACTGGGAACCTTCATAACCAACCATAGTCTAATATACACCCAAGTCAATTATACGTTTTCGTAAAATAAGCAACTCATCTACAACTGGGAACCTTCATAACCAAACATAGTCTAATATACACCCAAGTCAATTATACGTTTTCGTAAAATAAACAACTCATCTACAACTGGGAACCTTCATAACCAACCATAGTCTAATATACACCCAAGTCAATTATACGTTTTCGTAAAATAAACGACTCATCTACAATTCGGGAACCTTCATAACCAACCATAGTCTAATATACACCCAAGTCAATTATACGTTTTCGTAAAATAAGCAACTCATCTATAACTGGGAACCTTCATAACCAACCATAGTCTAATATACACCCAAGTCAATTATACGTTTTCGTAAAATAAGCAACTCATCTACAACTGGGAACCTTCATAACCAAACATAGTCTAATATACACCCAAGTCAATTATACGTTTTCGGAAAATAAACAAATCATCTACAACTGTGAACCTTCATAACCAACCATAGTCTAATATACACCCAAGTCAATTATACGTTTTCGTAAAATAAGCAACTCATCTACAACTGGGAACTCATAACCAAACATAGTCTAATATACACCCAAGTCAAATTATACGTTTTCGTAAAATAAGCAACTCATCTATAACTGGGAACCTTCATAACCGACCATAGTCTAATATACACCCAAGTCAATTATACGTTTTCGTAAAATAAGCAACTCATCTACAACTGGGAACCTTCATAACCAACCATAGTCTAATATACACCCAAGTCAATTATACGTTTTCGTAAAATAGGCAACTCATCTATAACTGGGAACCTTCATAACCGACCATAGTCTAATATACACCCAAGTCAATTATACGTTTTCGTAAAATAAGCAACTCATCTACAACTGGGAACCTTCATAACCAACCATAGTCTAATATACACCCAAGTCAATTATACGTTTTCGTAAAATAAGCAACTCATCTACAACTGGAAACCTTCATAACCAACCATAGTCTAATATACACCCAAGTCAATTATACGTTTTCGTAAAATAAACAACTCATCTACAACTGGGAACCTTCATAACCAACCATAGTCTAATATACACGCAAGTCAATTATAGGTTTTCGTAAAATAAGCAACTCATCTATAACTGGGAACCTTCATAACCAACCATAGTCTAATATACACCCAAGCCACCATATGTTTTCGTAAAATAAGCAACTCATCTACAACTGGGAATTCATAACCAAACATAGTCTAATATACACCCAAGTCAATTATACGTTTTCGTAAAATAAACAAATCATCTACAACTGTGAACCTTCATAACCAACCATAGTCTAATATACACCCATGTCAATTATACGTTTTCGTAAAATATGCAACTCATCTACAACTGGGAACCTTCATAACCAAACATAGTCTAATATACACCCAAGTCAATTATACGTTTTCGTAAAATAAGCAACTCATCTATAACTGGGAACCTTCATAACCGACCATAGTCTAATATACACCCAAGTCAATTATACGTTTTCGTAAAATAAGCAACTCATCTACAACTGGGAACCTTCATAACCAACCATAGTCTAATATACACCCAAATCAATTATACGTTTTCGTAAAATAAGCAACTCATCTATAACTGGGAACCTTCATATAACCGACCATAGTCTAATATACACCCAAGTCAATTATACGTTTTCGTAAAATAAACAACTCATCTACAACTGGGAACCTTCATAACCAACCATAGTCTAATATACACCCAAGTCAATTATACGTTTTCGTAAAATAAGCAACTCATCTACAACTGGGAACCTTCATAACCAACCATAGTCTAATATACACCCAAGTCAATTATACGTTTTCGTAAAATAAACAACTCATCTACAACTGGGAACCTTCATAACCAACCATAGTCTAATATACACGCAAGTCAATTATAGGTTTTCGTAAAATAAGCAACTCATCTATAACTGGGAACCTTCATAACCAACCATAGTCTAATATACACCCAAGTCAATTATACGTTTTCGTAAAATAAGCAACTCATCTACAACTGGGAACCTTCATAACCAAACATAGTCTACTATACACCCAAGTCAATTATACGTTTTCGTAAAATAAACAAATCATCTACAACTGTGAACCTTCATAACCAACCATAGTCTAATATACACCCAAGTCAATTATACGTTTTCGTAAAATAAGCAACTCATCTACAACTGGGAACCTTCATAACCAAACATAGTCTAATATACACCCAAGTCAATTATACGTTTTCGTAAAATAAGCAACTCATCTATAACTGGGAACCTTCATAACCGATCATAGTCTAATATACACCCAAGTCAATTATACGTTTTCGTAAAATAAGCAACTCATCTACAACTGGGAACCTTCATAACCAACCATAGTCTAATATACACCCAAGTCAATTATACGTTTTCGTAAAATAAGCAACTCATCTACAACTGGGAACCTTCATAACCAAACATAGTTTAATATACACCCAAGTCAATTATACGTTTTCGTAAAATAAACAAATCATCTACAACTGTGAACCTTCATAACCAACCATAGCCCAATATACACCCAAGTCAATTATACGTTTTCGTAAAATAAGCAACTCATCTACAACTGGGAACCTTCATAACCAAACATAGTCTAATATACACCCAAGTCAATTATACGTTTTCGTAAAATAAGCAACTCATCTATAACTGAACCTTCATAAATCAATCATAGTCTAATATACACCCAAGTCAATTATACGTTTTCGTAAAATAAGCAACTCATCTACAACTGGGAACCTTCATAACCAACCATAGTCTAATATACACCCAAGTCAATTATACGTTTTCGTAAAATAAGCAACTCATCTACAACTGGGAACCTTCATAACCAACCATAGTCTAATATACACCCAAGTCAATTATACGTTTTCGTAAAATAAGCAACTCATCTATAACTGGGAACCTTCATAACCGACCATAGTCTAATATACACCCAAGTCACTTATACGTTTTCGTAAAATAAGCAACTCATCTACAACTGGGAACCTTCATAACCAACCATAGTCTAATATACACCCAAGTCAATTATACGTTTTCGTAAAATAAGCAACTCATCTACAACTGGAAACCTTCATAACCAACCATAGTCTAATATACACCCAAGTCAATTATACGTTTTCGTAAAATAAACAACTCATCTACAACTGGGAACCTTCATAACCAACCATAGTCTAATATACACGCAAGTCAATTATAGGTTTTCGTAAAATAAGCAACTCATCTATAACTGGGAACCTTCATAACCAACCATAGTCTAATATACACCCAAGTCAATTATACGTTTTCGTAAAATAAGCAACTCATCTACAACTGGGAACCTTCATAACCAAACATAGTCTAATATACACCCAAGTCAATTATACGTTTTCGTAAAATAAACAAATCATCTACAACTGTGAACCTTCATAACCAACCATAGTCTAATATACACCCAAGTCAATTATACGTTTTCGTAAAATAAACAACTCATCTACAACTGGGAACCTTCATAACCAAACATAGTCTAATATACACCCAAGTCAATTATACGTTTTCGTAAAATAAGCAACTCATCTATAACTGGGAACCTTCATAACCGACCATAGTCTAATATACACCCAAGTCAATTATACGTTTTCGTAAAATAAGCAACCTATCTACAACTGGGAACCTTCATAACCAAACATAGTCTAATATACACCCAAGTCAATTATACGTTTTCGTAAAATAAGCAACTCATCTACAACTGGGAACCTTCATAACCAACCATAGTCTAATATACACCCAAGTCAATTATACGTTTTCGTAAAATAAGCAACTCATCTATAACTGGGAACCTTCATAACCGACCATAGTCTAACATACACCCAAGTCAATTATACGTTTTCGTAAAATAAACAACTCATCTACAACTGGGAACCTTCATAACCAACCATAGTCTAATATACACCCAAGTCAATTATACGTTTTCGTAAAATAAGCAACTCATCTACAACTGGGAACCTTCATAACCAACCATAGTCTAATATACACCCAAGTCAATTATACGTTTTCGTAAAATAACCGACTCATCTACAACTGGGAACCTTCATAACCAACCATAGTCTAATATACACCCAAGTCAATTATACGTTTTCGTAAAATAAGCAACTCATCTACAACTGAAAACCTTCATAACCGACCATAGTCTAATATACACCAGTCAATTATACGTTTTCGTAAAATAAACAACTCATCTACAACTGGGAACCTTCATGACCAACCATAGTCTAATATACACGCAAGTCAATTATAGGTTTTCGTAAAATAAGCAACTCATCTATAACTGGGAACCTTCATAACCAACCATAGTCTAATATACACCCAAGTCAATTATACGTTTTCGTAAAATAAGCAACTCATCTACAACCGGGAACCTTCATAACCAAACATAGTCTAATATACACCCAAGTCAATTATACGTTTTCGCAAAATAAACAAATCATCTACAACTGTGAACCTTCATAACCAACCATAGTCTAATATACACCCAAGTCAATTATACGTTTTCGTAAAATAAGCAACTCATCTACAACTGGGAACCTTCATAACCAAACATAGTCTAATATACACCCAAGTCAATTATACGTTTTCGTAAAATAAGCAACTCATCTTTAACTGGGAACCTTCATAACCGACCATAGTCTAATATACACCCAAGTCAATTATACGTTTTCGTAAAATAAGCAACTCATCTACAACTGGGAACCTTCATAACCAACCATAGTCTAATATACACCCAAGTCAATTATACGTTTTCGTAAAATAGGCAACTCATCTATAACTGGGAACCTTCATAACCGACCATAGTCTAATATACACCCAAGTCAATTATACGTTTTCGTAAAATAAGCAACTCATCTACAACTGGGAACCTTCATAACCAACCATAGTCTAATATACACCCAAGTCAATTATACGTTTTCGTAAAATAAGCAACTCATCTACAACTGGAAACCTTCATAACCAACCATAGTCTAATATACACCCAAGTCAATTATACGTTTTCGTAAAATAAACAACTCATCTACAACTGGGAACCTTCATAACCAACCATAGTCTAATATACACGCAAGTCAATTATAGGTTTTCGTAAAATAAGCAACTCATCTATAACTGGGAACCTTCATAACCAACCATAGTCTAATATACACCCAAGTCAATTATACGTTTTCGTAAAATAAGCAACTCATCTACAACTGGGAACCTTCATAACCAAACATAGTCTAATATACACCCAAGTCAATTATACGTTTTCGTAAAATAAACAAATCATCTACAACTGTGAACCTTCATAACCAACCATAGTCTAATATACACCCATGTCAATTATACGTTTTCGTAAAATATGCAACTCATCTACAACTGGGAACCTTCATAACCAAACATAGTCTAATATACACCCAAGTCAATTATACGTTTTCGTAAAATAAGCAACTCATCTATAACTGGGAACCTTCATAACCGACCATAGTCTAATATACACCCAAGTCAATTATACGTTTTCGTAAAATAAGCAACTCATCTACAACTGGGAACCTTCATAACCAACCATAGTCTAATATACACCCAAGTCAATTATACGTTTTCGTAAAATAAGCAACTCATCCATAACTGGGAACCTTCATAACCGACCATAGTCTAATATACACCCAAGTCAATTATACGTTTTCGTAAAATAAACAACTCATCTACAACTGGGAACCTTCATAACCAACCATAGTCTAATATACACCCAAGTCAATTATTATACGTTTTCGTAAAAATAAGCAACTCATCTACAACTGGGAACCTTCATAACCAACCATAGTCTAATATACACCCATGTCAATTATACGTTTTCGTAAAATAAACGACTCATCTACAACTGGGAACCTTCATAACCAACCATAGTCTAATATACACCCAAGTCAATTATACGTTTTCGTAAAATAAGCAACTCATCTACAACTGGAAACCTTCATAACCAACCATAGTCTAATATACACCCAAGTCAATTATACGTTTTCGTAAAATAAACAACTCATCTACAACTGGGAACCTTCATAACCAACCATAGTCTAATATACACGCAAGTCAATTATAGGTTTTCGTAAAATAAGCAACTCATCTATAACTGGGAACCTTCATAACCAACCATAGTCTAATATACACCCAAGTCAATTATACCTTTTCGTAAAATAAGCAACTCATCTACAACTGGGAACCTTCATAACCAAACATAGTCTAATATACACCCAAGTCAATTATACGTTTTCGTAAAATAAACAAATCATCTACAACTGTGAACCTTCATAACCAACCATAGTCTAATATATAACTAAGTCAATTATACGTTTCTAAAATAAGCAACTCATCTACAACTGGGAACCTTCATAACCAAACATAGTCTAATATACACCCAAGTCAATTATACGTTTTCGTAAAATAAGCAACTCATCTATAACTGGGAACCTTCATAACCGACCATAGTCTAATATACACCCAAGTCAATTATACGTTTTCGTAAAATAAGCAACTCATCTACAACTGGGAACCCTTCATAACCAACCATAGTCTAATATACACCCAAGTCAATTATACGTTTTCGTAAAATAAGCAACTCATCTATAACTGGGAACCTTCATAACCGACCATAGTCTAATATACACCCAAGTCAATTATACGTTTTCGTAAAATAAACAACTCATCTACAACTGGGAACCTTCATAACCAACCATAGTCTAATATACACCCAAGTCAATTATACGTTTTCGTAAAATAAGCAACTCATCTACAACTGGGAACCTTCATAACCAACCATAGTCTAATATACACCCAACTCAATTATACGTTTTCGTAAAATAAACGACTCATCTACAACTGGGAACCTTCATAACCAACCATAGTCTAATATACACCCAAGTCAATTATACGTTTTCGTAAAATAAGCAACTCACCTTAGACAACTGGAACCTTCATAACCAACCATAGTCTAATATACACCCAAGTCAATTATACGTTTTCGTAAAATAAACAACTCATCTACAACTGGGAACCTTCATAACCAACCATAGTCTAATATACACGTAAAGTCAATTATAGGTTTTCGTAAAATAAGCAACTCATCTATAACTGGGAACCTTCATAACCAACCATAGTCTAATATACACCCAAGTCAATTATACGTTTTCGTAAAATAAGCAACTCATCTACAACTGGGAACCTTCATAACCAAACATAGTCTAATATACACCCAAGTCAATTATAATGTTTTCGTAAATAAACAAATCATCTACAACTGTGAACCTTCATACCCAACCATAGTCTAATATACACCCAAGTCAATTATACGTTTTCGTAAAATAAGCAACTCATCTACAACTGGGAACCTTCATAACCAAACATAGTCTAATATACACCCAAGTCAATTATACGTTTTCGTAAAATAAGCAACTCATCTATAACTGGGAACCTTCATAACCGACCATAGTCTAATATACACCCAAGTCAATTATACGTTTTCGTAAAATAAGCAACTCATCTACAACTGGGAACCTTCATAACCAACCATAGTCTAATATACACCCAAGTCAATTATACGTTTTCGTAAAATAGGCAACTCATCTATAACTGGGAACCTTCATAACCGACCATAGTCTAATATACACCCAAGTCAATTATACGTTTTCGTAAAATAAGAATCATCTACACCCGGGAACCTTCTCATAACCAACCATATTCTGAATATTGACCTAAGTCAATTATACGTTTTCGTAAAATAAGCAACTCATCTACAACTGGAACCTTCATAACCAACCATAGTCTAATATACACCCAAGTCAATTATACGTTTTCGTAAAATAAACAACTCATCTACAACTGGGAACCTTCATAACCAACCATAGTCTAATATACACGCAAGTCAATTATAGGTTTTCGTAAAATAAGCAACTCATCTATAACTGGGAACCTTCATAACCAACCATAGTCTAATATACACCCAAGTCAATTATACGTTTTCGTAAAATAAGCAACTCATCTACAACTGGGAACCTTCATAACCAAACATAGTCTAATATACACCCAAGTCAATTATACGTTTTCGTAAAATAAACAAATCATCTACAACTGTGAACCTTCATAACCAACCATAGTCTAATATACACCCATGTCAATTATACGTTTTCGTAAAATATGCAACTCATCTACAACTGGGAACTTCATAACCAAACATAGTCTAATATACACCCAAGTCAATTATACGTTTTCGTAAAATAAGCAACTCATCTATAACTGGGAACCTTCATAACCGACCATAGTCTAATATACACCCAAGTCAATTATACGTTTTCGTAAAAATAAGCAACTCATCTACAACTGGGAACCTTCATAACCAACCATAGTCTAATATACACCCAAATCAATTATACGTTTTCGTAAAATAAGCAACTCATCTATAACTGGGAACCTTCATAACCGACCATAGTCTAATATACACCCAAGTCAATTATACGTTTTCGTAAAATAAACAACTCATCTACAACTTGGAACCTTCATAACCAACCATAGTCTAATATACACCCAAGTCAATTATACGTTTTCGTAAAATAAGCAACTCATCTACAACTGGGAACCTTCATAACCAACCATAGTCTAATATACACCCAAGTCAATTATACGTTTTCGTAAAATAAACGACTCATCTACAACTGGGAACCTTCATAACCAACCATAGTCTAATATACACCCAAGTCAATTATACGTTTTCGTAAAATAAGCAACTCATCTACAACTGGAAACCTTCATAACCAACCATATCTAATATACACCCAAGTCAATTATACGTTTTCGTAAAATAAACAACTCATCTACAACTGGGAACCTTCATAACCAACCATAGTCTAATATACACGCAAGTCAATTATAGGTTTTCGTAAAATAAGCAACTCATCTATAACTGGGAACCTTCATAACCAACCATAGTCTAATATACACCTAAGTCAATTATACGTTTTCGTAAAATAAGCAACTCATCTACAACTGGGAACCTTCATAACCAAACATAGTCTACTATACACCCAAGTCAATTATACGTTTTCGTAAAATAAACAAATCATCTACAACTGTGAACCTTCATAACCAACCATAGTCTAATATACACCCAAGTCAATTATACGTTTTCGTAAAATAAGCAACTCATCTACAACTGGGAACCTTCATAACCAAACATAGTCTAATATACGTACCCAAGTCAATTATACGTTTTCGTAAAATAAGCAACTCATCTATAACTGGGAACCTTCATAACCGATCATAGTCTAATATACACCCAAGTCAATTATACGTTTTCGTAAAATAAGCAACTCATCTACAACTGGGAACCTTCATAACCAACCATAGTCTAATATACACCCAAGTCAATTATACGTTTTCGTAAAATAAGCAACTCATCTATAACTGGGAACCTTCATAACCGACCATAGTCTAATATACACCCAAGTCAATTATACGTTTTCGTAAAATAAGCAACTCATCTACAACTGGGAACCTTCATAACCAAACATAGTTTAATATACACCCAAGTCAATTATACGTTTTCGTAAACTAAACAAATCATCTACAACTGTGAACCTTCATAACCAACCATAGTCTAATATGCAAGTCAATTATACGTTTTCATGAAATAAGCAACTCATCTACAACTGGGAACCTTCATAACCAAACATAGTCTAATATACACCCAAGTCAATTATACGTTTTCGTAAAATAAGCAACTCATCTATAACTGGGAACCTTCATAACCGACCATAGTCTAATATACCACCCAAGTCAATTACGTTTTCGTAAAATAAGCAACTCATCTACAACTGGGAACCTTCATAACCAACCATAGTCTAATATACACCCAAGTCAATTATACGTTTTCGTAAAATAAGCAACTCATCTACAACTGGGAACCTTCATAACCAACCATAGTCTAATATACACCCAAGTCAATTATACGTTTTCGTAAAATAAGCAACTCATCTATAACTGGGAACCTTCATAACCGACCATAGTCTAATATACACCCAAGTCAATTATACGTTTTCGTAAAATAAGCAACTCATCTACCACAACTGGGAACCTTCATAACCAACCATAGTCTAATATACACCCAAGTCAATTATACGTTTTCGTAAAATAAGCAACTCATCTACAACTGGAAACCTTCATAACCAACCATAGTCTAATATACACCCAAGTCAATTATACGTTTTCGTAAAATAAACAACTCATCTACAACTGGGGAACCTTCATAACCAACCATAGTCTAATATACACGCAAGTCAATTATAGGTTTTCGTAAAATAAGCAACTCATCTATAACTGGGAACCTTCATAACCAACCATAGTCTAATATACACCCAAGTCAATTATACGTTTTCGTAAAATAAGCAACTCGTCTACAACTGGGAACCTTCATAACCAAACATAGTCTAATATACACCCAAGTCAATTATACGTTTTCGTAAATAAACAAATCATCTACAACTGTGAACCTTCATAACCAACCATAGTCTAATATACACCCAAGTCAATTATACGTTTTCGTAAAATAAACAACTCATCTACAACTGGGAACCGTCATAACCAAACATAGTCTAATATACACCCAAGTCAATTATACGTTTTCGTAAAATAAGCAACTCATCTATAACTGGGAACCTTCATAACCGACCATAGTCTAATATACACCCAAGTCAATTATACGTTTTTTCGTAAAATAAGCAACTCATCTACAACTGGGAACCTTCATAACCAACCATAGTCTAATATACACCCAAGTCAATTATACGTTTTCGTAAAATAAGCAACTCATCTATAACTGGGAACCTTCATAGCAAACCATGATCTAACATACACCCAAGTCAATTATACGTTTTCGTAAAATAAACAACTCATCTACAACTGGGAACCTTCATAACCAACCATAGTCTAATATACACCCAAGTCAATTATACGTTTTCGTAAAATAAGCAACTCATCTACAACTGGGAACCATAACCAACCATAGTCTAATATACACCCAAGTCAATTATACGTTTCCGTAAAATAACCGACTCATCTACAACTGGGGAACCTTCATAACCAACCATAGTCTAATATACACCCAAGTCAATTATACGTTTTCGTAAAATAAGCAACTCATCTACAACTGAAACCTTCATAACCAACCATGATCACAATAACACACCCAAGTCAATTATACGTTTTCGTAAAATAAACAACTCATCTACAACTAGAACCTTCATAACCAACCATAGTCTAATATACACGCAAGTCAATTATAGGTTTTCGTAAAATAAGCAACTCATCTATAACTGGGAACCTTCGCAACTTATTACTAGTCTAATATACACCCAAGTCAATTATACGTTTTCGTAAAATAAGCAACTCATCTACAACTGGGAACCTTCATAACCAAACATAGTCTAATATACACCCAAGTCAATTATACGTTTTCGTAAAATAAACAAATCATCTACAACTGTGAACCTTCATAACCAACCATAGTCTAATATACACCCAAGTCAATTATACGTTTTCGTAAAATAAGCAACTCATCTACAACTGGGAACCTTCATAACCAAACATAGTCTAATATACACCCAAGTCAATTATACGTTTTCGTAAAATAAGCAACTCATCTTTAACTGGGAACCTTCATAGCCGACCATAGTCTAATATACACCCAAGTCAATTATACGTTTTCGTAAAATAAGCAACTCATCTACAACTGGGAACCTTCATAACCAACCATAGTCTAATATACACCCAAGTCAATTATACGTTTTCGTAAAATAGGCAACTCCTCTATAACTGGGAACCTTCATAACCGACCATAGTCTAATATACACCCAAGTCAATTATACGTTTTCGTAAAATAAGCAACTCATCTACAACTGGGAACCTTCATAACCAACCATAGTCTAATATACACCCAAGTCAATTATACGTTTTCGTAAAAAATAAGCAACTCATCTACAACTGGAAACCTTCATAACCAACCATAGTCTAATATACACCCAAGTCAATTATACGTTTTCGTAAAATAAACAACTCATCTACAACTGGGAACCTTCATAACCAACCATAGTCTAATATACACGCAAGTCAATTATAGGTTTTCGTAAAATAAGCAACTCATCTATAACTGGGAACCTTCATAACCAACCATGATCACAATATACACCCAAGTCAATTATACGTTTTCGTAAAATAAGCAACTCATCTACAACTGAGGAACCTTCATAACCAAACATAGTCTAATATACCTTTTAAAGTCAATTATACGTTTTCGTAAAATAAACAAATCATCTACAACTGTGAACCTTCATAACCAACCATAGTCTAATATACACCCATGTCAATTATACGTTTTCGTAAAATATACCAACTCATCTACAACTGGGAGCCTTCATAACCAAACATAGTCTAATATACACCCAAGTCAATTATACGTTTTCGTAAAATAAGCAACTCATCTATAACTGGGAACCTTCATAACCGACCATAGTCTAATATACACCCAAGTCAATTATACGTTTTCGTAAAATAAGCAACTCATCTACAACTGGGAACCTTCATAACCAACCATATAGTCTAATATACACCCAAGTCAATTATACGTTTTCGTAAAATAAGCAACTCATCTATAACTGGGAACCTTCATAACCGACCATGATCCTAATATACACCCAAGTCAATTATACGTTTTTCAATAAAAAATAAACAACTCATCTACAACTGGGAACCTTCATAACCAACCATAGTCCTAATATACACCCAAGTCAATTATACGTTTTCGTAAAATAAGCAACTCATCTACAACTGGGAACCTTCATAACCAACCATAGTCTAATATACACCCAAGTCAATTATACGTTTTCGTAAAATAAACGACTCATCTACAACTGGGAACCTTCATAACCAACCATAGTCTAATATACACCCAAGTCAATTATACGTTTTCGTAAAATAAGCAACTCATCTACAACTGGAAACCTTCATAACCAACCATAGTCTAATATACACCCAAGTCAATTATACGTTTTCGTAAAATAAACAACTCATCTACAACTGGGAACCTTCATAACCAACCATAGTCTAATATACGCAAGTCAATTATGAGTTTTTCGTAAAATAAGCAACTCATCTATAACTGGGAACCTTCATAACCAACCATAGTCTAATATACACCCAAGTCAATTATACGTTTTCGTAAAATAAGCAACTCATCTACAACTGGGAACCTTCATAACCAAACATAGTCTAATATACACCCAAGTCAATTATACGTTTTCGTAAAATAAACAAATCATCTACAACTGTGAACCTTCATAACCAACCATAGTCTAATATACACCCAAGTCAATTATACGTTTTTCGTAAAATAAGCAACTCATCTACAACTGGGAACCTTCATAACCAACCATAGTCTAATATACACGCAAGTCAATTATAGGTTTTCGTAAAATAAGCAACTCATCTATAACTGGGAACCTTCATAACCAACCATAGTCTAATATACACGGTCAATTATACGTTTTCGTAAAATAAGCAACTCATCTACAACAGGAACCTTCATAACCAAACATAGTCTAATATACACCCAAGTCAATTATACGTTTTCGTAAAATAAACAAATCATCTACAACTGCCATGAACCTTCATAACCAACCATAGTCTAATATACACCCAAGTCAATTATACGTTTTCGTAAAATAAGCAACTCATCTACAACTGGGAACCTTCATAACCAAACATAGTCTAATATACACCCAAGTCAATTATACGTTTTCGTAAAATAAGCAACTCATCTTTAACTGGGAACCTTCATAACCGACCATAGTCTAATATACACCCAAGTCAATTATACGTTTTCGTAAAATAAGCAACTCATCTACAACTGGGAACCTTCATAACCAACCATAGTCTAATATACACCCAAGTCAATTATACGTTTTCGTAAAATAGGCAACTCCTCTATAACTGGGAACCTTCATAACCGACCATAGTCTAATATACACCCAAGTCAATTATACGTTTTCGTAAAATAAGCAACTCATCTACAACTGGGAACCTTCATAACCAACCATAGTCTAATATACACCCAAGTCAGTTATACGTTTTCGTAAAATAAGCAACTCATCTACAACTGGAAACCTTCATAACCAACCATAGTCTAATATACACCCAAGTCAATTATACGTTTTCGTAAAATAAACAACTCATCTACAACTGGGAACCTTCATAACCAACCATAGTCTAATATACACGCAAGTCAATTATAGGTTTCGTAAAATAAGCAACTCATCTATAACTGGGAACCTTCATAACCAACCATAGTCTAATATACACCCAAGTCAATTATACGTTTTCGTAAAATAAGCAACTCATCTACAACTGGGAACCTTCATAACCAAACATAGTCTAATATACACCCAAGTCAATTATACGTTTCGTAAAATAAACAAATGTACTACAACTGTGAACGCTTCATAACCAACCATAGTCTAATATACACCCATGTCAATTATACGTTTTCGTAAAATATGCAACTCATCTACAACTGGGAACCTTCATAACCAAACATAGTCTAATATACACCCAAGTCAATTATACGTTTTCGTAAAATAAGCAACTCATCTATAACTGGGAACCTTCATAACCGACCATAGTCTAATATACACCCAAGTCAATTATACGTTTTCGTAAAATAAGCAACTCATCTACAACTGGGAACCTTCATAACCAACCATAGTCTAATATACACCCAAGTCAATTATACGTTTTCGTAAAATAAGCAACTCATCTATAACTGGGAACCTTCATAACCGACATAAGTCTAATATACACCCAAGTCAATTATACGTTTTCGTAAAATAAACAACTCATCTACAACTGGGAACCTTCATAACCAACCATAGTCTAATATACACCCAAGTCAATTATACGTTTTCGTAAAATAAACAACTCATCTACAACTGGGAACTGACATAACCAACCATAGTCTAATATACACCCAAGTCAATTATACGTTTTCGTAAAATAAACGACTCATCTACAACTGGGAACCTTCATAACCAACCATAGTCTAATATACACCCAAGTCAATTATACGTTTTCGTAAAATAAGCAACTCATCTACAACTGGAAACCTTCATAACCAACCATAGTCTAATATACACCCAAGTCAATTATACGTTTTCGTAAAATAAACAACTCATCTACAACTGGGAACCTTCATAACCAACCATAGTCTAATATACACGCAAGTCAATTATAGGTTTTCGTAAAATAAGCAACTCATCTATAACTGGGAACCTTCATAACCAACCATAGTCTAATATACACCCAAGTCAATTATACGTTTTCGTAAAATAAGCAACTCATCTACAACTGGGAACCTTCATAACCAAACATAGTCTAATATACACCCAAGTCAATTGTACGTTTTCGTAAAATAAACAAATCATCTACAACTGTATGAACCTTCATAACCAACCATAGTCTAATATACACCCAAGTCAATTATACGTTTTCGTAAAATAAGCAACTCATCTACAACTGGGAACCTTCATAACTTAAACATAGTCTAATATACGCCCAAGTCAATTATACGTTTTCGTAAAATAAGCAACTCATCTATAAATGGGAACCTTCATAACCGACCATAGTCTAATATACACCCAAGTCAATTATACGTTTTCGTAAAATAAGCAACTCATCTACAACTGGGAACAGCCTTCATAACCAACCATAGTCTAATATACACCCAAGTCAATTATACGTTTTCGTAAAATAAGCAACTCATCTATAACTGGGAACCTTCATAACCGACCATAGTCTAATATACACCCAAGTCAATTATACGTTTTCGTAAATAAACAACTCATCTACAACTGGGAACCTTCATAACCAACCATAGTCTAATATACACCCAAGTCAATTATACGTTTTCGCAAAATAAACAACTCATCTACAACTGGGAACCTTCATAACCAACCATAGTCTAATATACACCCAAGTCAATTATACGTTTTCGTAAAATAAGCAACTCATCTACAACTGGAAACCTTCATAACCAACCATAGTCTAATATACACCCAAGTCAATTATACGTTTTCGTAAAATAAACAACTCATCTACAACTGGGAACCTTCATAACCAACCATAGTCTAATATACACGCAAGTCAATTATAGGTTTTCGTAAAATAAGCAACTCATCTATAACTGGGAACCTTCATAACCAACCATAGTCTAATATACACCCAAGTCAATTATACGTTTTCGTAAAATAAGCAACTCATCTACAACTGGGAACCTTCATAACCAAACATAGTCTAATATACACCCAAGTCAATTATACGTTTTCGTAAAATAAACAAATCATCTACAACTGTGAACCTTCATAACCAACCATAGTCTAATATACACCCAAGTCAATTATACGTTTTCGTAAAATAAGCAACTCATCTACAACTGGGAACCTTCATAACCAAACATAGTCTAATATACACCCAAGTCAATTATACGTTTTCGTAAAATAAGCAACTCATCTATAACTGGGAACCTTCATAACCGACCATAGTCTAATATACACCCAAGTCAATTATACGTTTTCGTAAAATAAGCAACTCATCTACAACTGGGAACCTTCATAACCAACCATAGTCTAATATACACCCAAGTCAATTATACGTTTTCGTAAAATAAGCAACTCATCTATAACTGGGAACCTTCATAACCGACCATAGTCTAATATACACCCAAGTCAATTATACGTTTTCGTAAAATAAACAACTCATCTACAACTGGGAACCTTCATAACCAACCATAGTCTAATATACACCCAAGTCAATTATACGTTTTCGTAAAATAAGCAACTCATCTACAACTGGGAACCTTCATAACCAACCATAGTCTAATATACACCCAAGTCAATTAGACGTTTTCGTAAAATAAACGACTCATCTACAACTGGGAACCTTCATAACCAACCATAGTCTAATATACACCCAAGTCAATTATACGTTTTCGTAAAATAAGCAACTCATCTACAACTGGAAACCATCATAACCAACCATAGTCTAATATACACCCAAGTCAATTATACGTTTTCGTAAAATAAACAACTCATCTACAAATGGGAACCTTCATAACCAACCATAGTCTAATATACACGCAAGTCAATTATACGTTTTCGTAAAATAAGCAACTCATCTATAACTGGGAACCTTCATAACCAACCATAGTCTAATATACACCCAAGTCAATTATACGTTTTCGTAAAATAAGCAACTCATCTACAACTGGAAACCTTCATAACCAACCATAGTCTAATATACACCCAAGTCAATTATACGTTTTCGTAAAGTAAGCAGCTCATCTACAACTGGGAACCTTCATAACCAACCATAGTCTAATATACACCCAAGTCAATTATACGTTTTCGTAAAATAAACAACTCATCTACAACTGGGAACCATCATAACCAACCATAGTCTAATATACACCCAAGTCAATTATACGTTTTCGTAAAATAAGCAACTCATCTACAACTGGAATCCTTCATATTCAACATAGTCTAATATACACCCAAGTCAATTATACGTTTTCGTAAAATAAACAACTCATCTACAACTGGGAACCTTCATAACCAACCATAGTCTAATATACACCCAAGTCAATTATACGTTTTCGTAAAATAAGCAACTCATCTACAACTGGAAACCTTCATAACCAACCATAGTCTAATATACACCCAAGTCAATTATACGTTTTCGTAAAATAAACAACTCATCTACAACTGGGAACCTTCATAACCAACCATAGTCTAATATACACGCAAGTCAATTATAGGTTTTCGTAAAATAAGCAACTCATCTACAACTGGGAATCTTCATAACCAACCATAGTCTAATATACACGCAAGTCAATTATAGGTTTTCGTAAAATAAGCAACTCATCTACAACTGGGAACCTTCATAACCAACCATAGTCTAATATACACCCAAGTCAATTATAGGTTTTCGTAAAATAAGCAACTCATCTACAACTGGGAACCTTCATAACCAACCATAGTCTAATATACACCCAAGTCAATTATAGGTTTTCGTAAAATAAGCAACTCATCTACAACTGGGAACCTTCATAACCAACCATAGTCTAATATACACCGAAGTCAATTTCTACGTTTTCGTAAAATAAACAACTCATCTACAACTGGGAAGAACCTTCATAACCAACCATAGTCTAATATACACCCAAGTCAATTATACGTTTTCTTGTAAAATAAGCAACTCATCTACAACTGTGAAAACCTTCATAACCGGCTAACCATAGTTCATCAATATACCCAAGATCAATTATATGCTTTTCAGTAAAATAAACAACTCATCTACAACTGGGAACCTTCATAACCAACCATAGTCTAATATACACCCAAGTCAATTATACGTTTTCGTAAAATAAGCAACTCATCTACAACTGGAAACCTTCATAACCAACCATAGTCTAATATACACCAAATTCGGTGCTGCGTTTCCTTAAAATAAACCAACCTCATCTACAACTGGGAACCTTCATAACCAACCATAGTCTAATATACACCCAAGTCAATTATACGTTTTCGTAAAATAAACAACTCATCTATAACTGGGAACCTTCATAACCAACCATAGTCTAATATACACCCAAGTCAATTATACGTTTTCGTAAAATAAACAACTCATCTATAACTGGGAACCTTCATAACCGAAATCCATAGTCTAATATACCCAAGTCAATTATACGTTTTCGTAAAATAAACAACTCATCTACAACTGGGAACCTTCATAACCATGTAGTCTAATATACGCAAGTCAATTATAGGTTTTCGTAAAATAAGCAACTCATCTACAACTGGGAATCTTCATAACAACTATTGTAGTCTAATATATACTATAGTCAATTATAGGTTTTCGTAAAATAAGCAACTCATCTACAACTGGGAACCTTCATAATAACCATAGTCTAATATACACAAGTCAATTATAGGTTTTTGTAAAATAAGCAACTCATCTACAACTGGGAACCTTCATAACCAACCATAGTCTAATCACACCCAAGTCAATTATAGGTTTTCGTAAAATAAGCAACTCATCTACAACTGGGAACCTTCACCAACCAACCATAGTCTAATATACCGAAATTAAATTATACGTTTTCGTAAAATAAACAACTCATCTACAACTGGGAACCTTCATAACCAACCATAGTCTAATATACACCCAAGTCAATTATACGTTTTCGTAAAATAAGCAACTCATCTACAACTGTGAACCTTCATAACCAACCATAGTCAATATACACCCAAGTCAATTATACGTTTTCGTAAAATAAACAACTCATCTACAACTGGGAACCTTCATAACCAACCATAGTCTAATATACACCCAAGTCAATTATACGTACTACTTAAAATAATAGCTCATCTACAACTGGAAACCTTCATAACCAACCATAGTCCCACCAATATACACCCAAGTCAATTATACGTTTTCGTAAAATAAACAACTCATCTACAACTGGGAACCTTCATAACCAACCATAGTCTAATATACACCCAAGTCAATTATACGTTTTCGTAAAATAAACAACTCATCTATAACTGAGACCTTTGTAATAACTTAAAATTAATACCACACCCAAGTCAATTATACGTTTTCGTAAAATAAACAACTCATCTACAACTGGGAACCTTCATAACCGACCATAGTCTAATATACACCCAAATTCAATTATACGTTTTCGTAAAAGTAACAACTCATCTACAACTGGGAACCTTCATAACCAACCATAGTCTAATATACACCCAAAATCCAATTTTTCGTTTTCTTAAAATAAGCAACTCATCTAAACTGAGATATTTACTAATATACTGTAAGTCTAATATACACCCAAGTCAATTATACGTTTTCGTAAAATAAGCAACTCATCTACAACTGTGAACCTTCATAACCAACCATAGTCTAATATACCCAAGTCATTCCTGCGTTTCCGTAAAATAAGCAACTCATCTACAACTGAACCTTCACCAGCAATACATAGTCCTAATATACACCCAAGTCAATTATACGTTTTCGTAAAATAAGCAACTCATCTACAACTGGGAAACCTTCATAACCAACCATAGTCTAATATACACCCAAGTCAATTATACGTTTTCGTAAAATAAACAACTCATCTACAACTGGGAACCTTCATAACCAACCATAGTCTAATATACACCTACAGTCAATTATTACGTTTTATTAAAATAAACAACTCATCTATAACTGGGCAACCCATAACCAATAAGTCTAACTACACCCAAGTCAATTATACGTTTTCGTAAAATAAACAACTCATCTACAACTGGGAACCTTCATAACCGACCATAGTCTAATATACACCCAAGTCAATTATACGTTTTCGTAAAATAAGCAACTCATCTACAACTAGAACCTTCATAACCAACCATAGTCTAATATACACCCAAGTCAATTATACGTTTTCGTAAAATAAGCAACTCATCTACAACTGGGAACCTTCATAACCAACCATAGTCTAATATACACCCAAGTCAATTATACGTTTTCGTAAAATAAACAACTCATCTGCAACTGGGAACCTTCATAACCAACCATAGTCTAATATACACCCAAGTCAATTATACGTTTTCGTAAAATAAACAACTCATCTGCAACTGGGAACTGCAACGCCCAACCATAGTCTAATATACACCCAAGTCAATTATACGTTTTCGTAAAATAAACAACTCATCTGCAACTACAAGTTGCATGTAACTAACCATAGTCTAATATACACCCAAGTCAATTATACGTTCTCGTAAAATAAGCAACTCATCTATAACCAGGAACTATTCATAACCAAACATAGTCTAATATACACAGTCATTATACGTTTCGTAAAATAAACAACTCATCTACAACCTGGAATACCTTCATAACCGACCATAATTAATATATACCAAGTCAATTGCTTACGTTTTCGTAAAATAAGCAACTCATCTACAACTGGGAACCTTCATAACCAACCATAGTCTAATATACACCCAAGTCAATTATACGTTTTCATCAAAAATAAACAACTCATCTACCTTTAGGGCAACTTCATAACCAACCATAGTCTAATATACACCCAAGTCAATTATACGTTTTCGTAAAATAAACAACTCATCTGCAACTAGAGACCTTATAGCAACACTAAGTCTAATATACCCAAGTGAATTATAGGTTTTCGTAAAATAAGCAACTCATCTATAACTGGGAACCTTCATAACCAACCATAGTCTAATATACACCCAAGTCAATTATACGTTTTCGTAAAATAAACAACTCATCTACAACTGGGAACCTTCATAAACGACCATAGTCTAATATACACCCAAGTCAATTCGACCGATATACTTTTTCGTAAGATAAACAACTCATCTACAACTAGTAACTTCCATAACCCACCATAGTCTAAAATATTAATGGTCGACTTCTAAGATAAGTAAAAAGAAAGGAAGAATTTGAGAAATAAGAATGTTAAATCTGATGCAAACAGAGAAAGTTGGACGCGTGGTCGAGGGGTTAGAACGTTCACTTCCTGATCGGATTCGAATCTCACCCGGGTCGATTTGTCAGGAAACTTCTTGATGTTATCGGTCTGGAGGAGGGGATTCCAGCGTGCGGTACGTGTGGAAAGTATCTGAACGCCATAACACGCGTCGACCCAAACCTTGTGAGTGAAATTGGGTAGACAGATCCCTTTGAGGGACCGTTGTTGGTTGTACCAGCACAAAGTACATTTTGTTTCGACATTGAAAGAACAATGTCACATCAGGTTGTTAACAACTCCCGGATGAGGCATTGTTCTTTCAATGTGTAAGCAAAATTAACAATTTTGCAGTAGATTGTAGTTTGTACATGTTATAAAGTATAACATATATATATATATATATATATATATATATATATATATATATATTATACATTATAATATATATATATATATATATATATATATATATATACTTCCACCCGGACTCTCTTTCTATGTTTTATATGCACCAGGAGTTTTACGCTTGAACTCCAAAAACTTCAAAATTTACCTAATCCTTCTGTAATATTATATCTTAGCTGGTGAGAGAAGAGGTGGATTAATGCCTTTCCCAAGGGTATTTGTTTGTAAGTGAATATAACGAACCCAACTGGAATATTTTCATTATTTTTATCATGCAACTCAACTTCACATTTTCTCTTTTTACGCAACTGCTTTCATAAAATATTGTCAATTCATCCTTGATAATGACCAAAAGTATAGCTAAAAGTGCTTGAATAAATAAAATATTCGGACAATTTTTATATAACTCATGTACTGAAATTTTTTTTATAAGATATATATTAGTTATCCACATAAAAGCTTGTTTCGCTGTACCACAGCTCATCAGTGTGGCTAGACACATCCACTTGCTTCTGACTGAGATCGCAACTCGATCGATTTGGTGTCAGTCAGAGTCGCTACCTCCTAAGCCATAAGCGCATGGAATCAGAGAAGGGAAATTTTAACGTGCTGTATATAAGCAGTGTATACACACGCCAGTCACCGAAAAAAACTCAATTCATTTCTGAAGAGTAATGCTTATATCGCAGAAGCGGAAACTGTTTTTAAAAATTTCTTCTAAATTCGTTCTATCATTTACTATAGTCAGTTAAGTGCCATGCGCGATACACGCTTTAGGCGATCATGTCTCGAAAGAGACATGACTGACTGGGCAGAAGATTATCCCGCAGTAGGTTGCCATTGCTTTCTGCGGTAGACTGGTTGCCGACCAAGGCTATAGAGCCCAATCTATTCTATTATTTAACCCATAACTGGAGGGAAAGAGGCGGATTAATACCTTTCCCAAGGGTATTTGCGCGTAAGTGAATGCAAGGAATTCAACTTGAATTCGAACTCGGTTCCCCGATTTCTCGTTCCGATCCGATATCCATTGCGCCACAACGCACATCCTCTATTTACTATAACTATGCGAAAAAAGTTCTCAATATCGGGTATAGAGGGAATATACTGATGATCAGAAAAGTGCACAAAACGGCCAGTCACTATGCAGTAATGATTTCTATGCCCACCCATATGGATATGTGTGTGTAGATCTACCGCCTGTGGAATCAGCTGCTAATAGTGAACAGCAACAGAGACTGACTAAAGTGATCATTGTTGACATAATGGATAACAAATAACAAACACTGTATCTGAAGAAGAGCAAAACAGAAAAACCGGCCGTTTGTCAGACCTTCGGTGGCATCTGGGTGGACCTCATTAGCCTTCAGTAGATCTGTTTCAGACATAGAATAACCTCTTAAATCTTTGTTCACAAAGCGTTGCCATGATAGATAGATAGATAGATAGATAGATAGATAGATAGATAGATAGATAGATAGACTAAGATAGATAGATAGATAGATAGATAGATAGATAGATAGATAGATAGATAGATAGATAGAATAGACTAAGATAGATAGATAGATAGATAGATAGATAGATAGATGATAGATAGATAGATAGACAGACTAAGATAGATAGATAGATAGATAGATAGATAGATAGATAGATAGATAGATAGATAAGAACAGACTAAGATAGATAGATAGATAGATAGATAGATAGATAGATAGATAAGAACAGACTAAGATAGATAGATAGATAGATAGAGAGAGAGAGAGAGAGAGAGAGCGAGAGAAAGAGAGAGAGAAATAATGTTGGTTACAGTCTGCTAGGAATGACTGCGAAGAATATACACCCTCAAATTTATTGACAAATCCTACAGATGCATCAGAAATTTCAAAATTTTCAGTAAATTTTATACAACTTATTCTTTTGACCTTTTTAGTTTCTGGAATATATGTTAAATAGGTAGGACTTGTCTTATCATATTCTATGAAATTGCCTTTTTCATATTTAGTATCCAATATCTTTCTATCTTATATGTAGGCTTAAGAAACTGTGTACAAAATATGCATATTACTAAGGTTAGGTTTGTGACCCAGGAACATTTTGAACATATTTTTTCCTGTTCTTTGACTACTCCACCCTCGTCTATTGAACAGGTGAAGAGGCTCATCCCTTGTTTCCTGTTTAGGATGCGATTTCCGGTTTTCTCTTTTCCAATCTTCTCACTTTTTTTTTCAATTGGAGTAGATAGACTAAACTATCGCCCGGTTCACACTCCACCCACGTCTATTGAACAGGTGAAGAGGCTCATCCCTTGTTTCCTGTTTAGAATGCGGTTTCCGGTTTTCTCTTTTCCAATCTCCTATGTAGCCCCATGCACATCAGTGGCGTTACCGCCTTGCTCGGGGTGATATGATTAAAAAATAAAAACATAATTCTATTATAATATATTATTTTAAAGAACTGGCAAACCATTTGAAGTCATTTGATGCAGGTGGCAATAAATTTAAGGAAAACATATGTACCTGCCGTCACCCACATTGTTAAGAAGAGGCTACTGCGTTTGGATACATACATAAATATTTACTTCCTCTTTCTGTCTGTCTGTCTGTCTGTCTGTCTGTCTGACTGTCTGTCTGTCCCATGCGCCAGAACTTTTACCCTAGAACTCTTGAAACTTCAACTGTCACCTTATCTTTCTGTATTATTATTATTATTTTTTTAATCATATCACCCCGAGCAAGGCGGTAACGCCACTGATGGGCAGGGGGCTACGTAAGAGTGAAAAGATTGGAAAAGAGAAAGCCGGAAACCACATATTTTCATATTGTATTATATGAACATTTATTTTGCATTAATCAACACTTTCTGCACTTTCTTTCAATCATTAGACGAGGCCAATATACACCCAAATAAATTATACTAATATATGGTGGGAACGGGCGTTGTCCTAAGATAATTGGTAAATTTGTTTTCTACGGTTTATCAACCTATTGCATGTTATTTAAAGTCAGATAATATTTTTAGATTGTAAGAATTTTTTTAGATAATAATAATTTAGTGATACATGTTTTCCTAATTAACCTTTAGCTGGGTAGAGAAGAGGTGGATTCATACTCTTCCTAAGGGTATTTGCAAATAAGTTTATATAACGAACCTAACTGAAATTATAACTCTGCTCTCTGATTAGCCATTATCCATTACATCATCATCACTTCAGAGCTTACAACATTTGGTATTCTCAAGTGGTTACCCATTTAAGTACTGACTAATCTCGACGTTGCTTAACTTTAATTTTTTTTATAATTTTCCACAGCAGTTTTCAGTCTGTCTCAGATTATTCACGGTGTAATTCTTTTTTGGGATTTTAAATACAGTATTACTCTCCAAGAATACTCGCACTATTCCTCGCAATGAAGAATAACAGTACCTCTGAATTTGAGATTCGCTTACTTTACATACATGTCTTTGATTCTTCATGATTCTGCTACTGTCTTTCTTTCTGAAATTCTTGCAATGCTTTCTGGTTTTGGCGTTGGCTGCTCGACAAATAGTCAGATGGAAATGAAGATGGTAGGAATTACTTAAAGAACACGATAGTTAGATTTTTAGCCTGGAGAAGAGAGGGTGGCGATGTAAGATCAAGCAGGGCTTTTCGAGGCAGATGGTTTAGATGTTGGGGTGGGATTGTTCAGTGTTGAGGATGGTGTGGAGAGAACCGTTATCAGTTCCTCATTCCTATGTAGCGCCGATGTATTTGCTATAGCCCCTCGTTATTACTTATTTCATTTCATGCAAAATCCACTTGGGCACTCTTCTACTCAACAGGGTTGCTTGCTGCACGTTTTTCTTTTTAAATAAATCATTAAAAAAATTACTTGTGTTTTTTATTGGTGTTAATTTTATTGTTATTATTTTTTTTCAACAAGAGATCAGATGACAATTTTAGTGTTGTGGTTTGGGGCCCCCAGAGGAAAACTAGAAATGTCGATCACGAAAATGATACTTAGCGTTATTTTAGCCACTGTAAAACCCACAAGCACATAAACTCGTGTAGAAAGAAAGAAAGAAAGAAAGAAAGAAAGAAAGAAAGAAAGGAAGGAAGAAGAAAGAAAGACATGAAGGAAGGACGAAAGAAAGAAAGAAAGAAAGAAAGAAAGAAAGAAACCCACAAGCGCATAAACTCGTTCAGAAAGAAAGAAAGAAAGAAAGAAAAAAAGAAAGAAAGAAAGAAAGGAAGAAAGAAAAAAGAAAGAAAGAAAGAAAAGAACAAAAAGATTGATTCGTGGTTTTTTACGGCTTATCAATTTTTGAAGGTTATTTAAAACCATAAGATATTTTTTGGCGTTATAAGAATCTTTTTTTAAATAATAATTATATTAATGATTCTGGTACTACTATTTAACCCTTAGCTGAAAGAAGAGGTGCATCTATATTTTTATCTTTAATGAATATAATGAACTGGACTGAAATTGGAACTAGGTTCTCTGAATTTCAAATTTGAGCCATTATTCATTACACCAACAGCACATTCAAACTTACAGCAACTGGTATTTTCAAGCGATCACCTATCTAGATACTGAACAAAGTTGATCAACTTCGATGATCGAACGAGAACCGTTGTTACAACGTGATATGACTGTAAGCAAAGAAAGAAAGAAAGAAAGAAAGAAAGAAAGAAAGAAAGAAAATAATTTCACAAAAATATTTAACAAAATAATTTAATACGGAATAAATTTCTCACAGATGAAGATAAGTTTTGAGGTAACAGAGAGATAGTTCTACAGAAGGATGATGAGAATATCATGGGCAGAGTCTGTAAAAAGTTTTAAGGAAAATAAAAACAAAAAGTCACTTATGCTTAAAATCAGAAAAAGGTAGTTACTAGAACATAAAAGATGGTTTGAAGAATTGAAATAAACTTGTATAAATGGATCACAGAACAGGAACTTGGAAGGTTAGTAAAAAGACATTGCCAAGAGCTACAAAGCATAAGAAGTTGCGGAGAACCATAATTGCCTAAATCCTGAAGAGTCACAGTTCATGAAGTAGAAGAAATATTTACGATTATTAAAATAATAGCTAACATATAGTGATAATAATGAATCAGCGACTCAAAATTTAATTTACTACAGTATCGAAAGAATAGATTGCTAATAATTTTTTGGTTTAAAGCAGAGGCCCCTTTATACCAAGGCAGACAATAAGGGTCGAGCTTACAAATTAAACAATAGTCTCCAGAGCTTGTTAATTTAGTGTTTGTGTGGGGGTCAGATAGATAAAGAGAGACAGAGAGAAATAGAGTGAGGAAGAGGGAGAGAGACAGACAGACAGGCAGACAGACAGGTAGACAGACAGAGATAGAGAGAGAGAGAGAGACGAAAGAGAGAGAGACGAAAATAGATAGATAGATAGATAGATAGATAGAGAGAGAGAGAGAGAGAGAGACAGGCAGACAGACAGAGATAGAGAGAGACGAAAATAGATAGATAGATAGATAGATAGATAGATAGATAGAGAGAGAGAGAGAGAGAGAGAGAGAGAGAGAGACAGACAGACAGTCAGACAGAGAGAAATATATATAGCTAGGTTGGTTGGTTGGTTTTACGACGTCAAGAAATGATGGAAACAAAAAGGAAATTAATACTGAGCATCAAGAAGAGACAGCTGAAGTTCCCGGGACACGCAATGAGGAAGGAGGGCTTCAAGAATCTGATACTAACAGGCCAGATAGAGGGGAAAAAGTGACAGGGGAAAGCAACGGATAACATATTTGAAGGACCTAATCAGGTGGATGACGGAACGAGAATTGCATGGTGTAACAGGAGAAGGCGTGCTCAGAGCCACCAGCGATAGAGAAAAGTGGAAGGCCATGATCGCCTACGCCCTGAAGAGACAAGGCACATAGAAGAAGAAGAATGTGAAATATTGTATGGGGCATCTAGTGAGGATCGAACTTTTTAGAAGTGGTCACGCAGACTCTAGGCTTGCTAACCATTATCCAACACGGAGGCAACAGAGTAATTGTACAAGTGTGTATATAGCAGCGAATGGGCTTAAGGTGTTCACTGATGTACATATATTCGAATATATATATATATATATATATATATATATATATATATATATATATACAAGTATAGGGTAGATAAGGATGGAATAAAATTCCATATTCAAAGAAACACTATTCTTAAAAAAGTGCTCAATACAAAGTATCATAACTTGATAAGACACAAGTAGTGTTGAAACAAAATAACTACCTTTGTAGTGATATTTTAACATATTTCTGTTATATATATATATATATCACAGAATAATGGAATAATAATGGGCAAACCTAATGACAAGATGTAATTTTTTTAGTGATGCGTTTCGTTCCAAAACAGAAATCCTTCGAACAAAATTATTTGTGAATTTCCTTTTCGGAATGAAATGCGTCGCTAAAGTTTTTTTTTTTCCCCATATATATTTAATTATTTACATATATATTTTTTTCCCTATATATTTAATTATTTACAAATTTATGTTTCTTGTTCTCAATATGCCTTGTGTGTGTTAAGCTTTCTAAGCCATCCTTTCAACTTTCTCTCTTTCTGATTTTGAGTATAAATAATAGTATACAGTGACATACAAAAGACTAATTCTAGCCTTTTGTAAATTTGGAAAATTCGCTGTCCTTTACATCTACAAAAACCGATGGGACAAATAAATTTTGTTTTTATGTGCAGTATAAATTTTGTTATGATATGTTAAAAATACATGGAAATTAACCGTTTTCTTTGACTGTACATAAAAAAAAAATTTAAGCTTCTGGTGTGAATGCCAACCAAAACAGCATGCTGTTTCCAAATTTCTCGCGAAGTGAATTGCGTCATGGTGCTCTTTTTCTCACAGACGGTGCCCAACTGACCTTACTATACTGTGCAGTCGACAAAATAAAAAACCAACAACGCGCATGCGCGAAACGGAAAAATGTAAAATGGCGACAATTTACCCAATGCATTCTGCATCTACCTAAGCTACGCCCTAAATAATGTTTTTTGATTCTATTCAGTTTTCTACAAATGTTTGTCTACGTCAAAATTGTAAACGGGTTTGCGACGCATGCGTAATTTAGTAGCGGAGTCACATTTCTGTGTTTTCTTACATACTTCAGGTGTTCTTTGTTAATTTTCTCTTACTTGATTCCAATCCAGGAAGTCGGGAGAGTCTTCGAGACAAATATCAACGACCAGAGATATAGAGAGGCAGACACGTGGAAGCATCACCCCCTCCAGCCTCAAACTTCTCGCAAAAGATACTACCTTCCTTCCTTCCGCCGCTTCTGCTTTCGAAGCAGTCAAGGTAGTCACCTGTCAGAGTTGGGATCACGCCTAAAATGGTGCTACTCTGAAATGCTAGATATGAGAGAGAGAGAGAGAGAGAGAGAGAGAGAGAGAGAGAGAGAGAGACCTTTGGGTAAGAAAGAGAATAAAGAGAGATCTAGAGAGACAAAGAGAAAGAAGTGAAAGGAAAAATCTGCATAGCTCTTGAGGAATTTGAGAAAGAAAGGAAGTAGTTTAGAGTGAGCGAATACTCCCACCACATACATTTTTGTCAGTCAGTTAAGTGCCATACGTGATACACGCTTGGGCGATCATGTCTCTTTCGAGACATGACTGACTGGGCAGAAGATTATCCCGCAGTAGGTTGCCATTGCTTTCTGCGGTAGACTGGTTGCCAGCCAAGGCTATAGAACGCAATCTGTCCTGTTATTTAACCCATGACGAGAAGGAATAGGCGGATCAATACCTTTCCCAAGGGTATTTGTGCGTAAGTGAATGCAATGAATTCAACTGGAATTCGAACTTAGCTCCCCGATTTCTCGTTCCGAGCCGATATCCAATGCACCACAACGTACATCGCTGCACATTTTTGTACGTGTCAAATAAAAGTACAGGCAGCCACCGATCTTCCGGCATCATATTATTCTGAGCCTCCCTTTAACCAGGAACAGCTTAGAAGTGATCCACTGAGAATATCAACCTAATTGACACTGGGACCACTGATAGCCAATTGACAGTGAGGCCATTAAAATGCAATATTTTTTAGATTATTTGTTTATAGAATAATCCTAAAAATAGCTTCAAATTATTTCTTCTTGTTTATGTGCCGTGTCCCTTCAGGACGTAGACGACCATGGCCTTCCACTTAGCCTTATCCTTTGTCGTTCTTAACATTTCTTTCTCTTGGTATCTCTCCCAAACCCCGCTCCGCCATCCACCTGCTCAAGCCATTAGGTATGTCTTGCAATCCTTTCCTCTGTGTCTCTTTTCCTCTATTCGCCCAGTGAGTATCAAGTTCTCCAAGCTCTCCTTCCTCATAGCATGTCCCAGAAAGTTCAACTTTTTTTCCTGATGCCATGTATATGTTTCCTTTTCGTTTGCATCCTTTTCAAAACATTGTCTTTGCGTACAAGTTCGGTCCATGATATCCTCAGCATCCTTCTGTAGAACCACATTTCTGTTGCTTCGAGTCACCTTCATCTTTGGGGAGATCGTCCAGCATTCGCTGCCATATAGGAGGACAGATATTACATAACAGTCTAGTAATTTTTTCTTTGCTTTCAACAAAATCTTTCTGTCTTTCAGTTCCTTGCTTAACTTTTGAGATGCGTCCTTGGCCATGCCAATGTGTCTTCGGATCTCAGTATCGCACTTTTAATCAGAACACTTCTCAGGTACTTAAATTTGATTTTAGTATCCTTGAGCTGTAGTTGGCATTTTGGGCTTCTTTTTCTGCTGTTTTTTTTTCTTTTCTTTTTTTTTTTTTTAATCGTATCACCCCGAGCAAGGCGGTAACGCCACTGATGTGCAGGGGGCTACATAATAGTGAAAAGATTGGAAAAGAGAAAGCCGGAAACCACATCCTAAACAGGGAACAAGGGGTGAGCCTCTGAACCTGTTCAATAGACGTGGGTGGAGTGTGAACCGGGCGATAGATAGATCTATCTACTCCAATTGAAAAAAAAAAAACAAAGTGAGAAGATTGGAAAAGAGAAAGCCGGAAACCACATCCTAAACAGGGAACAAGGAATGAGCCTCTTAACCTCTTCAATAGACATGGGTGGAGTGTGAATCGGGCGATAGATAGAACTATCTACTCCAATTGAAAAAAACAAAAAAACAAAGTTAGAAGATTGGAAAAGAGAGAGCCGGAAACCACATTCTAAACAGGGAACAAGGGATGAGCCTCTTAACCTGTTCAATAGACGTGGGTGGAGTGTGAACCGGGCGATAGATAGAACTATCTACTCCAACTGAAAAAAATCCAATAAAGTGATAAGATTGGAAAAGAGAAAGCCGGAAACCACATCCTAAACAGGGAACAAGGGATGAGCCTCTTAACCTGTTCAATAGACGTGGGTGGAGTGTGAACCGGGCGATAGATAGAACTATCTACTCCAATTGAAAAAAAAAAAACATGGTAGTGGATTACTAAGTTTTAACTTAGTAAAAGTCCAATCAAGCGATATCTGCTAAAATCAAAAATTAAAAACAATGATACTTGAATAGATTCTACTACATAATATCCCAAGAAAGTAGTGCTCCCCTTTTGAGTAATGTTTAACAATTTACGCATTATAGGTTTGCTTATCGCCACGTTCACATTCTTCGCGGTCTTTTAAAAAGGAAATAAGGTTTTAACATTTGTTTCACGTTTAGAAGTGAGTTTCTGGTTCCTTCTGAAGTCGACTTCAACTCTATACTCGAAACGTCTCCGCCTAGAAGTGATCTTATTTACTTTTTTCCCCTCAATGTGAATAGACAGGTCGCCTCTCTTCCGGTTTACACTCCTCCTTGATATTTTGAACACGAGTAAAGGTTTATTTTGTGTTTCCTGTTTAGGACTGGTTTTCAGGTTCAATCTAAAATATTTTTCCCTCTCTGGCTCCTTGCGGCTTGATGACATTATGACCTGGTTTGGAATGGCGCCTCTTTTGTGGTGCAGTGGATATCGGCTCGGAACGAGAAATCGAGGACCCGAGTTCGAATTCCAGTTGAATTCATTGCATTCACTTACGCACAAATACCCTTGGGAAAGGTATTAATCCGTCTCTTCCTTCATGTTATGGGTTAAATAACAGGACAGATTGGGTTCTATAGCCTTGACTGGCAACCAGTCTGCCGCAGAAAGCAATGGCAACCTACTGCGGGATGATCTTCTGCCCAGTCAGTCATGTCTCTTTCGAGACATGATCGCCCAAGCGTGTTTCACGTATGGCACTTAACTGACTGATTTTGTAACACTCTACTTCAAGTGGCTCTTGGGATCTGTACAGGGTGAATATCAATTTTTAAAAAAAAAATATTAATTTGAATATATATTTTATTCAGCCAATACAAGAGCTAAGATATAGGGCTATTGAACCAGGATGTTTTATTGATGTAAATGGAAGAGATAAGAAGTACACTACCGGACATAATTATTAGGCAACCCCAGCTTTTTAAAAGAAATGATGCAGTTCATACTAATTTTAGTATTTATTGCCAATTGGATAATTCTAAATGAAAATAGAATGGTTCTTTTGTTAATATTGCACAATAACATGTGCAGTAAATGAACTGTTTGGGTGTCCAGTTTTTGTGCTCTCTTCCCCATGCTAATCTCTTCTTCTTATTGGCTGATCGAAGCAAAGGCTTCCTGGCTGCCTTGTAAAATTTTGCAAAGTAATAATAACAAAAGAACCATTCTATTTTCATTTAGAATTATCCACTTGGCAATAAATACTAAAAATAGTATGAAATACATCATTTAAAAAAAAAAAAGAAACTGAGGTGGCCTAATAATTATGGCCGGTAGTGTACATTTTACAAGGATATATATGATAGATAAAGGTTGACCCTAAATTTGAAGATTTTAATATTGTAATGATTGAGGAAGCATACTCACGGAAGTCTGATCCACAATAAAGCAGTTCTTGAGGAGAACTTTCTTCTTACCACCGGAATACAAAGAGAATTGGGATGATTCGAACGTATGTACGTGGCATCGCGAATCTTAGCTGTAAAGGTCTGAGCTGGTGGAACTAAGAAATGTTGCTTGTAAGAACATTTGCCATGGAAATAGCTATGAGCAGTGTGAGGTCTACGACATTTGTGTGGAAGGAGTTGTACAGTAGGAAATAATTTATCACCCAGAAGGACGTGTAGGCGCTTTTTAATCCTGTCAAGTCTGAAAAGTGAAGCTTAGGTAGTTCCAGTTCAAAGCTCCATCTTTACTGAGTGCCATGGTTTTTGTTTTATTTTGCTTTTTGACAGACTAAGCTTATTGAAAAAGCGATATACATAGAAAAGAAAGTCGGAATTTATAACCATTACGACTCTAGAGTTCCATTCTCGCTGTGTATTTAATATGGGTGGTCTTGTGCCAAACTAAATTTCACTTAGTATATATGTATATATGTACATGGTTACCTCGTAGTAAGTTATTTCTTAGTAAGTTAATTACATAATCTTATTACTATTGTAAAATTTTCCAGATTTTCTAACTGAACCTCTTATCCAATCCTTGAGAGTTGATTATTCACATACTGCTTAGGGGAGTTAACTCGTATCATTTAATGCTTAGGGGAGATAACTCGTATCAGTTTATACTCACCAAACTCAGAAATTGAACCCGCGACTCCCAAGAAATCGGATATATTTTAATTCACGCTACCAAATGCCACTTGGACAATCCAGTGGCATAGTTTTGGAGCCTTAGACCTAATGTCATTACTCGGATAGTGAAATTGTTTGAGTGAGCATATAGTGAACTTATATGATCATAATACCCTAGGCGGTACTTATCTCCATAAGTCTAGTGAGGAAGTTGTTAGTAACTTACATGAGTGCCGAGTCTTTCAATCACCTTATTCTTCAGTATTATTCTTTATTAACAACTTTACTTCATTCCAAAAAGGTTGATAGTGACACTTTCAGTCCATATTTCCTTCCATTATCAGCCGTCCTTTGATTTCAATGTCTTCACGTACTGCTGGTGTTTCTTTACTCTTACTTTTAGCAGGTCTCTTCATTGCATTTCTTGCCACAACTGCATTGGCCAGAATATATGCAGTTCTAGATAATTTTTTCCTTCAGGAGGAAAGGAGTGTATTTATTTTTTCTTGTTTGCTTTAGTAAAATACTAAGATATGTAGAGTTTTAAAACTATGGAATTTGTAGGCACAATTTTCAAGATTATTATTTCTGATATTTTAATGAGAATGAGAATTTTTATCTACATTTGGTTATATAAAGGGAGAAAACTCGAGCTGACTTTTGTAAGGATTCCAAACTCATATAAAATACAAGAAAATAAAAAAATGAAATTTTGTAAAAGAAATTAGTAGTATTTAAACAACACGTTGTAATGAAGTCGAATTTGCCGATTAAATTAAAACAGGAGACTTGAATCTTCATTACATAACATTTTCTTCGCTCCAATATCCCGTCAGTTCCTCTCGGCCAGTGTGAATTTAAAGCAACGTCATCATTGCGCAGACCCCCTAGTCTGACATGCGAACCCAACATTTTTCGTTTACGGTATGTGAGAGACTATTCAAATGATCTTTGAGTCTGTTATTTATATATCTGTTGAACGTTCAACTTTTCTTGTTTACAATAGCGGATACAGGTTTGCGGTCATATAGTTCTGGTAGTTGTCCCGCTGCTGCACCCGGCTTCTTTGATGTCTGGTGCGAATTTCGTGCAATGTCTATTCGGGCACACTACAAAATGAATATAATTAATTTTGTAGACATCCAGGTATTATTCACACCATCTTTTACAACTGAAAATAGCACGCTTTGATCTTTGAGTAAGAAATGTAAGTAGACAAGATTCCTTGTGCAACTAAAAATAATCGACATACTCCCTAGAGCGACAATATGAAACAAACCCCGCTTTGTTGCTTCTTGTTTATCCATCTTCTTTCTTGTATTGGACAGTAAGGTTTTTTGTTGGCACAGAACCGGCTGCACTTCACCGAAATTGATAAAACAACTTTTTCAATTTATCATTATATGTCGGCCATTTTATTTTGGCTCTTATCAACAGTTGAAAATGTTAGATTCACTTGATGAACATCCACGCACATCTATCTATCTATTTATCTATGCAAATACTCCGGAACTAATATGCAGCCAGTATCCAACGCTTAATACGAACTTAAGATGCTTCTTCTTTCTTAATGTGCCGTGTCCCTTCAGGACGTAGGCGATAATGGACATCCACTTTCCCCTATCTCTTGTCACTCTTAACACTTTTTCTCTTGGTATCTCTCCCAAACTTCGCTTCGCTATTCACATGTTCAAGCCCATCAAGTATGTCTCACGTTGATTTCTCCTGAGTCTCTTTCCCTCCACCCGCTCTGTGAGTATTAGGTTCTCCAAGCCCTCCTTCCTCATTGCGTGTCTTAGAACCCTCAGCTGTCTCTTGCTGATGCTAAGTATAAGTTTCTTTTTCGTTTCCAGCTTCACCAAAACCTCATCGTTGCTCGCGTACTCCATCCATGTTATCCTCAGCATCCTTCTGTAGAACCACATTTCTGTTGCTACGAGTCTCTCCTTCATCTTTGAAGAGATCGTCCAGCATTCTCTACCATATAGGGGAAGAGATATTATATAACAGTCCAGTAGACTTTTCTTTGCTTCCAACGAAATCTTCTTGTCTCTCAATACTCTGCTTTTAGCCATGCCTTTGGATCTCAGTGTCGCACTTTTCATCCTCTCTCAGAACACTTCCCAGGTATTTAAATCTTGTTGCGATAAATAATAATGAAAAAAAAAAACAAAAAAGAAAAAAAGAAGCTACCCAGCGTTCATATGGTAACTAGAAAAGTGTATACTCAGAGTTGCCTAGTAAATGGAATAGTCTCAATAACTGAGGTTGAGATTTGTTTCAATATGTAATAAAAATTAAAATCATTTAAAGTGTCAAAAGTTATGAATTTAGGTAAAGATTGACTGATTTATTTTTCTACGGCTTATCGAACCTTTCTGAGGTATTTAAAACTACAACATAATTGGAATCGTAAAATAATTGTTTTTGTTCTTTTCTTAGTGAATATTGGATTAACAATATTTGGCAAGGTTGGCAATGATATATATTTTTTTTAATCATTTCACCCCAAGCAAGGCATTCCACTGCCACTATTGCGCGTGGGGTTACATAGGGGAAGGTAAAGAGAAGGAGTGGTTAGACATAGGGCATGTCAGGAGGAAGGTGACAGATGAGTAAGGATACCGAAGATGAGGGTTGGGCAGATGGGAAGAGTGTTTGATAGAATGGGAGCAGGTTAATGTGTTAGAAGGTGTCTATTGACGTTACATTTAAACTCCTGGAGATTGTAGCCGTCGGGGAAGCAATCGTGTGGAAGGGAATTCCACAGTCGGGAAGTGCGAGGAAAGAAACTGTTGGAGTAGAAGTTGCGGTTGCATTTTATCGGTTTCACTGTAAAAGGGTGGGATCTATTTGCTAATCTAGTATCTCGTGCAAATTCGTATCTAGGGGGCACTAGTGATCTAAGTTCATCTGAGCAGAAGCCGTGAAAGTATTTATAGAAGAGACACAAGGAAGCCAAGTCGCGCCAGTGGGAGAGAGACTGCAGGCGGTCTGCCAAGTCGGTATCTATCACATTACAGACCCTCCTCTGAACCTTGTCGAGAAGCCCGAGGAGAATAACAGGGGCACCCGACCAGATATGGCAGCAGAATTCAATGCACAGGCGGATGGTAGATTTATATATATGCAGGATAGATTTAGACGGAAAAAACTTCCGGGCCCTACACAGAGAACCGACTTTCATAGCAGCGGATTTAGCAATGGATTCGATATAGTCATTCCATTTGAGATCCGCTGAAAGTGTGAAACCAAGGAGGCGTAGTATTTTACTCTCTGGGAGGCAAGCCTGGTCCATGCTAATGGGAGGTAGGTGAGATTGTCGATGATGGTTAATTGAGAGTAGCTTCATTTTAGAAGCATTAAAATTTACTAGCCATTTCTTACCCCAGTCCATTATGGATTGGAGGTCTTTTTCAATCTCGGCTGCAAGGTTAACTTTGACGCCTACACCAGATTTTTGGTCGAGGCGAGTGTAAACTGTGGTGTCATCGGCGTACAAACCTACTTGGGCTCTTATGGAATCAGGGAGATCATTAATGTATATCAGGAAGAGTGTAGGACCTAATGTATGTGTATTTGTAAGATATCTGTGTAAAAGCGCACGTGTGTTTGGGGCGTGTATACATGTGTGTATGTTTGTGTGTGTGCATGTAAGCGTGGAAATGTGAATATGTAAGCGCACGAGCTGTGTCTGTAAGAGAAAGTGAATGCGTATTTAAGTGTGAGAGAGACCTTGAGAGAAAATATACATTATAACATAATGTGTACCAGAGAGAGAGAGAGAGAGAGAGAGAGAGAGAGAGAGAGAGTCCAATGGTGAAAGTGCTGCCGCAGAGTTGGAAATAATGGGAACAGATACTACGCTTTGATCACTACTTGAAAGCGGAGAAATACTTATTTACTAAGCGTAGCTTATATTTGTTAGAAGGACACAAATAAGGAGCATTTAATGGAGATCGTACTCTACTCAGTCGTAAATGACTTAGCGAGACAAGCTTGTTAACCATTACTCAACGTCAATATCCCCATAACTGTGCATTTCAGTGTGCAAGAGATTGAGAGAGAAAATATATATGGATACTACTTTTAGTGAAATAACTGCTTTCCTGTCTCCTGTCTTTTCGATGAACTTTTGAAATAATTAAGAAGAGCTTAACAGAGTTTATTTTTTTAAATAATACGAAATTTCTGAAATATTATAGTAGTATTATGATATTCTGGAGACTTGTAGAACCTCCTAGAACTTTCTCGACGCTCCTAGAATTTTATGAAATCTAGAACTTGGTTTTGTTCATTCGCAAATCTTTATGTTATGCTATAGCTAGAAATTGTCAAATGCGTTAAAATAGATAAGTACTAAATAATTACATGATTAGTAATTTGAAACATAAAGTTTTAGTAAGTTAAATTTTTTTGTTTATTTGTACAGCTGCCTGTTTTACTATAACTATAAACTCTTAAATGCGTCAAAAATACATAAGTACTATTGAGCTATCCTGTCATTTTCAAGATGAGATTCGGATCTCGAAATATTAATGAATAATAAATAATACCCAACAGTTTCTTTACTTATTATACTGAACACATTGTGATAGCCTTCAAATACCTACCCATCCACTTTATATACACAATGCTTCAAGTAAATTACAAAACGCTATTATTCAATTAATAAATTGAAAAGCTTCTGAAATATTTTGATTTTTCTGCCTGTATTGCATTTATGGTTGTGCATTGTTGCATTTATGGTTTTTTCACTTTATTGCATTTATGGTTGTACATTTCTGCATTTATAGTTTTTTGCCTTTATTGCATTTATGGTTGTGCAATGTTGCATCTATGGTTTTTTGCCTTTATTGCATTTATGGAGGTGCGTTGTGGTGCAGTGTATATCGACTCGGAACGGCAAATCAGGAGCCGAGTTCGAATTCCAGTTGAATTCCTTGCATTAACTTACGCACAAATACTCTTGGGAAAGGTATTAATCCGTCTTGTCCCTCTAGTTATGGGTTAAATAATAGAACAAATTGGGTTCTATAGCCTTAGCAGGCAACCAAAAAGTAATGGCAACCTACTGCAGGGTAATGTTCTGCCCAGTCAGTCATGTCTCTTTCGAGACATGATCGCTCAAAGCGTGTATCACGTATGGCACTCAACTGACAAACTGCATTTATGGTAAAACTGAGTTATCGCTTTGGGGTATTAACTTTTTTCAATAATTAAAACAAATTAATAGATTTTTCATGAACAAGAGCTTATCGATTTATGATACAGGAACACAGCGTTACAAAAATGTCATAATCCTAATCTATATATAAGTACTAGCAGTATAGCCCAGCGTTGCTTGGGTGTAATGAAAGCTTAAAAATTAACCCATGGTCCTCGAGCTCAGACTCAGCTTAAAGAATATTTGTGTGAAGTTTGGTGAGAATCGGATAAAAATTGTAAATTTGTATAAAGGACATACAGACAGATAAACAGACACACACACAAACATCTTGCCTTTTATATATATATATATATATATATATATATTATCGATTTTCTGCACTATTGTAAGAACTGCAACCTTGAAACTTCTGAATATCGTTTCTTATGTTTTTGTCTATGAGTGTATCAAATTTGATTAAAATCGGACCATTCATTCTATAACCCAATTTTTTCGATTATTGATTTTCGATATTTATCGGGGGTACTTCGACACAAAACCTAGCTAAGAACACTCGCGGACGCTTATAGTACAACTGTGTAAATTTTCAAGAAAATCGGTTCAGCCGTTTCGGAGTCTATAGGTAACACACACACACACACACACACACACACACACACACACACACACACAGAGACAAAGTTCCATTTATAAATAAGTTTAGATTAGATATACCATACACACACACAAAGAGAGAGAGAGAGAGAGAGAGAGAGAGAGAGTAAAAGTCTATAGGTAACGGACACACACACACACGCAGTCAAAGTTTCATTTATAAATAAGTTTAGATTAGATATACCACACACACACGCGCACACACACACACACACACACACACACACACACACACACACACACACACACAAAAGAGAGAGCGAGAGAGTAAAAGGGTGGGTAGAAATTATGTGAGAGGTTGTGTACGTGTTTCTGAGTGTTTGCGTGTATGTACAAGAAAGAATGATTCTGTACGTGAACAAGAGAGTGTGTGCGTGCATATATGTGTTGGGGATGTGCTTGAACGAGAGAACGGAGGTGGGTATGAAGGAACATGTTCAGCGAACAAGTGTTTAGTGTGACAGGTGAAGCAACTGAATGGAAGATCTTTGGCCAATTTTGGAGATTTCAATTCCGCAAACCGGCAAACAGGGTCTCGACGGCCGGAGAATTCGCTAATTTATTTACACTGAGATGTTTCTTTTGCCATTCACTTCCGTTTCAAATAGGGTGATAAGCTTTTCGTCTCTTGTTTACTTACCTGCTTACCAGTCAGAAGGAGTGAAATGCAACCAGTAATTACCCACCCTCACCATCACTGCAGGTATATAAATAAATACCTGCAATAGAGACCGGGTAACAACGTATAATATGAATTTACTCGAGCTACAAGATTAGCAAACTAGGTTCCACCCTTTTACTGTGAAACCAATAAATTGTAAACGCGAATTCTACTCCACAGCTGCTTTTCTCGCACTTCCTGCCTACGGAATTCCCTTCCGTTTACTTGCTTCCCCGACAGCTACAATCTTCAAGAATTCAAATGTAAAGTCATTTTCTATCTCACTAACTTGCATCTTCTCTCTCATGCTCCTTGCTCCGTCCACTCCACTCTCATCAGTATTCTTATCCTTCTCTTACCCACTTACTGGAAACCCCGGTAACACTTTCTCATAACTTTCCTCCTATGTAACCCCCTGCATAACAGGGGCAGTAAAATGCCTTGCTTGGGGCAACACGATTATATATATGCTAGCAGTATAGCCCGGCGTTCCTTGGTTGTAATGAAAGCTTTAAAACTAATCCATGGTCCTGGAGCTCACACTCTTTGGACGTTGGCACGAAAGACTAAAAAGCAATAGTTGTTTTCATTTAAAGCGAAACCGTAGATTGAAAGAAACTTGAAACTTCTGAATATCGTTTCTTATGTCTTTGTCTATGAGTGTATCAAATTTGATTAAAATCGGACAACTCCATCTATAACCCGATTTTTTCGATTTTCGATATTTATCGGGGGTACCTCGACACGAAACCTAGCTAAGAACACTCGCGGATGCTTATAGTCAGTCAGTCAGTTAAGTGCCATGCGCGATACACGCTTTGGGCGATCATGTCTCGAAAGAGACATGACTGACTGGGCAGAAGATTATCCCGCAGTAGGTTGCCATTGCTTTCTGCGGTAGACTGGTTGCCGACCAAGGCTATAGAACCCAATCTGTCCTATTATTTAACCCATAACTGGAGGGAAGAGACGGATTAATACCTTTCCCAAGGGTATTTGCGCGTAAGTGAATGCAAGGAATTCAACTGGAATTCGAACTCGGTTCCCCGATTTCTTGTTCCGAGCCGATATCCACTGCGCCACAACGCACATCCGCTTATAGTACGACTGTGTAAATTTTCAAGAAAATCAGTTCAGCCGTTTCGGAGTCTATAGGTAACGGCCACACACATACAGAACACACACACACACACACACACACACACACACACACACACACACACATTCTATTTATAAATAAGTTTAGATAAAAAAGTTGAGTGTATTGTTTTGATTGATTCGTTTTATACGGCTTTGCAAGGTATTTAAAAACAAAACATCTTTTTAGATTATGAGTATTTTTTAGAGATAATGATTTAGAGATAATGAATGATAGAAGTCTTACTAATTAACACCTAGTTGGGGAGAGAAGAGGTGGATTAATAACTTTCCAAAAGGTAAATAAAGAATTATTAGGAATAAATTAATATAACGAAACCAACAGTAATTGGAACTCTGCTCTCCGATAAACAATTCTGAGCCATTGTCTCTAACACCATCTGCACATCCAAGTTTTCAGTGCCTGGTATTTCCAAGCGGTCACCTATCCAAGCTCTACGTTGCTTCGTACGGAAATCGCTTTTTCAACGTGATATGACTTTAGACATAGTTGAGTGCAGACTACTCACAGAGGTTTGCTTAACCATAAAAACAGCACCAATTAATTTGGCTGATTAATCAATCAACTTGTCGATACTCACCTGATACACATTAATTGATTTATAGAAGTTTTAGCGTCACGCAATGTAGATATTGATTATGACGTTAAAATAAATGTTGGTGTTCGTGCCTAAGTCCAAATCAGCTTCCAGTGACCAAATGGAACATAAAATATTTTCTATCTGCTAAAGATTATCTTAACGCAGACTTTACCTTTTTCATGCTATTGAAACACAAATAGAGCCACGCGATCTAGAAAGTATCTGAAATGATGTTGTTTTATGGACGTAAGAATTGTAGATTATGAGAATATATATATTCAATATTTTGCATTTGGAGAATAGTCATTCTTACAGGCTTTAAAAAAACTGTTTCTTCAGCTCCGAGTAAGAGATATTTATATGTGGAATAAATATTTGATCTGTAAATTAAATTTACATCGAACTCTCTGTTGGATCAGTTTTAATATTTAATCTAATATTAATAGGATCCATTGGGATTACTTAGCAAATCTTTTCCTGAATTTTATATATATATAATATATATGTCTCTTAAGCTGGGGTTTCCAGGGATTCTTTCAATGTGTTGTTTTGTTCCATTTTTTATCATTCCAAGTGCACCTACTATCACTGGCACAACTCTTGTTTTCAATTTCCACATTTTTTCTATTTCAATTTCCAGGTCTTTATATTTTGACAGTTTTTCAAATTCCTTGATTGCTATGTTACAATCCGCTGGACAAGCCATATCAATTAATAGACAAGTTTTCTCCTTCTGGTTTTTTACAATAATGTCTGGCCTGTTTGCTTCAATTTTTCTGTCTGTGTAGATGGTGTAATCCCATAGAATGGTTACATCTTCTATTTCTGTAACCGGTGCTGGATGATGTTCATACCAGTGTTTATTTACAGCTTTTCCATAATGTTTGCACATTGTCCAATGTAAATATTGCCCAACTCTATCGTGGCGATTTTTATATTCGTTTGGGGCAAGCACAGAACAGCCTGAGATTAGGTGGTCTATTGTTTCTTGGTGTTTATCACAAAACCTGCATTTTGGATCCATATTATTATGCATAATATTTGCCTGAAAGTTTCTCGTGAAAAGACTTTGGTCTTGTGCTGCAAGTATAAATCCTTCAGTTTCAGACTTTAATCCAGATGCACGTAACCATCGATGAGTATTAACTTTGTCAACATTGGATTTATTGGCACGTACTGGATATTGGCCATGCAGAGGTTTGTCTTGCCAGCGCTGTTTCATCTTTTCAAGAGCTTTATCTTTGGCTTTCATTTTCATATTTTTTGCCGCAATAGTTGGTTCTTGGCTTCTGTTTTTGCTTTTCTACAGAATCTACTAACTGTAAATCGTGTTTGTATTTACTGCCTTCTTTTATTATTGAATATTTTTTCTTTCTTTCTTCATGTTGCCTTACTAATTGTATCATCCAATCCTTTGTTGTTTCTATGTATGTTAGTAAGCCAATAGTTGTTGTCTTGTATGACAATTCCAGCTGAATAAGACCCCTTCCACCTTCTTTACGGGGTATGTATAGACGGTCTACATCAGCCTTTGGATGATGCATCTTATGCTTAGAAAGAAGCTTTCTTGTTTTAGCATCCATTCGTCTGATGTCGTTTAGAGTCCAGTTTAAGATGTTGAAGCTATATTGGACAACTGGGATTGCAAGGCTATTAATGGCCATAACTCTGTTCTGTGAATTTAATTCAGTTTTTAATATCATTCGTAGCCTTCTATAGTACTCTTTACGCACTATTTCTTTCATTTTTTTATGGTGAATGTTTTCGCTCTCATTTACACCTAGGTATTTATAAGCTTCTTCTGGTTTCAATTCTTTTATTGTTACAGCAGGGTCTAGGCTAATTGAGGATGTTTCTTGTATTGATCCACGTAAAACTGTAGCTTTAGCACATTTATTCAAATTAAATTTCATTCCAATGTCTTCGCTGAAGCATTTTACAGTTTGCAGAAGACCTTCCAGCTCATTATCATTCTTAGCATATAACTTTAAGTCATCCATGTAAAATAGATGGCTTATTTTCTTTTGGCCTATTTTATAACCACATTCTGTCTTATTAAGTTGACTGGTTAGTGCTATTAATGATATGCAGAATAGTAAGGGAGATAAAGAATCACCTTGAAATATACCTCTTTTGATGTTTATTTCATCAGACTTATAGGTTCCATTTATATGATTGAGGTAAAGGGTTGTTTTCCATATAGACATGCACTGTTTGATGAAATTGATGATGACGGGCGATATCTTGTATATATTTAAAGTCTTTATTATTATTATTATTATTATTATTATTATTATTATTATTATTACTTGCTTTTTTGTATAATATATTAAGAGTCCATAACGGTATTTCTGTCGCTACACGTGTTTCGAGTCCAAAGTTGACTCTCTTCTTGTGACTTTACATATCGAGATCTGTTTGTCTTTTTGACAGCCTAAAATACCGTGTGTATATCGATAAGTGGTCAGTGAGCAGGTCAGAAAGTTCATATGCGTGCGTGTTTGTTGTTGCTTTTTTCACACTCGCTCGTTGAATCTCTTCCGTTTAGGGAATCATTCTCCTTTCGTTGACCACAATTTTTTGTTACACTGAATTGCGAAATTTGATGTCTAGGTCTGCTGCTAAGAAATTTGGCGCACTGTGTCGTGCTTGACAATTTTTCTCTTCAGAATGTATCTTACATATTTATAAATCTACCATGCGTTCATACTTTGAATATTGTTGCCACAATTGGTCCTGTGTCCCTGCTATATATTTAGAGATTCTTGATTCAAAGAAGAATTAGCAATTATTGGATCTGACCTGGCGTCTTGGCTTCACTCACATTCCAATTGCCATAACGTTACTTCCTTGTACTTTTCATATAAATAGTTTAATGGTAATTGTTCGGACGAATTCTACATTATGGTACCCAGATTTTATGAATTTAAACTAAGTGCTAGATTGGCAGATATGCGTTGTGGTGCAATGGATATTGACTAAGAACGACAAATCGGGGAGCCGAGTTCGAATTCCAGTTGAATTCCTTGCATTCACTTACGCACAAATACCCTTGGGAAAGGTATTAATCCGTCTCTTCCTTCCAGTTATAGATTAAATAATAGGACAGATTCGGTTCTCTGGTCTTGGCTGGCAACCAGTCTACCGCAGTAAGCAATGGCAACCTACTGCAGGATAAACTTCTGCCCAGTCAGTCATGTCTCTAAAGAGACATGATCGTCCAAAGCGTGTATCACGTATAGCACTTAACTGACTGACTAGATTGGCAACAAGGTCTCATCAATTTACATTTGAATTGGCTACATGTAACCGTAATGCTGACATTTTCTTTTCTCGCACTTCCCTCTTGTGGAACTCTCTTTCGGTTCCATGCTTTCCGGCCAACTTTAATCTTCAAATATTTAAATGCAGTATGAGTAGTTATGTCTTCCTGATTACTCTTCTATTGTTCTCGTTCCTTAATAACATCATGTTTCATTTTTCTAACTCTTTCACATTTGTAAACTTTTGTGTAGTGGCGATTTTACTTCCTTGCATGGGGTAATTTTGATTATATATATATACAAGATACAAGGCTCGAGAGCCACTCAAAATACAAATTAATGTTAAAATGGTTATTATAAATGAAGTATGCGATATGAATGAAAGAAGTGGTAGTAGGTAATGAAGATTATGAGGATGTTGCAAATAGATAAACATTTATCCATGGTTTGAAGCGGTTAAGATAATTTTATTCGGGGAACCACTCACTCGGGAGTCTGGTCCAAAAATTGCCTGTTCTTGGGTATACGCCGTCTGGGTCATATGAAGATAATAAAACTTCATGGCCTTGGGTCACATCCGAGCTAAACATATTCAATTCTTTTGAAGCAGATAGATTTTAGAGGAATACTAGCGTGATTCTGTGGGCACATCGATCACACGTCTTGCAGCTTAAGTTGCAGTTGAAGGTCGAGTCTCGATGTCAGATTTCTAACCTCGTTTGACTTGGCAGGTTAACATTAATAATATCTTTGCCCTTATAGGTGTGTACTCGTGTGCATATGCGTGAGTGTGCGTATACACACATACGTACGCATTTCTCTTAGGATCGGGTAATAAAAAATAATGGCTGATCAGGCAACCAGATGTTTGCTTCTTCATCAGGGGATTGACACACCTCATTATTAACGAGGCTGTTCTTCCCAGTTCAGTTCATTTTAGTACATTGACTCATCAAATACATGCCTGCCAAGTGAATTAATGATCAACTGAAATGTACACATAGATAGATAGATAGATAGATAGATAGATAGATAGATAGATAGATAGATAGATAGATAGATAAGATAGATAGATAGATAGATAGATAGATAGATAGATAAGATATAAGAATTAAGATAGATAGATAGATAGATAGATAGATAGATAGATAGATAGATAGATAGATAGATAAGATAGATAGATAGATAGATAGATAGATAAGATAGATAGATAGATAGATAGATAGATAGATGATAGATAGATAGATAATGAATTAAGATAGATAGATAGATAGATAGATAGATAGATAGATAAATAGATAGATAGATAGATAGATAGATAGATAGATAGATAGATAGATAAGATAGATAGATAGATAGATAGATAGATAGATATGATAGATAGATAGATAGATAGATAGATAGATAGATAGATAGATAGATAAGAATTAAGATAGATAGATAGATAGATAGATAGATGGACATGGTGCGATGGGTAAATAGTCGCTACTTTATGCGCTTTGGTTTTTGATTTTGTCGATTGCAAAGTGTAGTAGCATCAGTTGGGCACCGTCTATGAGAAAAACACCATGACTTATGACTTCGCAGGAAATTTGGAAACGGCATGCTGCATTGCTTGCCATGAGCTCCAATACAGACATTTTACAATGTTTGGGTGTCAATCTGAGGACAGTGCAGACTATTGGGAAAGAGTTGGATGAGTCTAATAGTTATTACGATGGTACGTCAGCTTGGAAAACTTACTCTGATCGTTCTGATGAAAAAGATCTCCGGAATTTATTAATTGAAGACTCGGACTCAACACGGAGGCCTACATCAAGTGTCTTCAGTGGGCAGTTTTTCCCTGGATCAAGAGGATAGTTACTAGAAGTCTGGCAACAGGACCCTGCACCAAGCAGGAGAATTCAGCAATGTCTGTCAGACAATTTGTGCAACATCACACCTTACATCTCGTCCCCTAACTCCATAGACAGCAACGCAATTGATTATTATGTGTGGGGCGCCATTGAACGAGAGCCCAACAAAACTTGTAACGCCAAAGACGAACTGATGGCAAGGATTATGACCGTCCAGAAGAGTTGAAAGAGATTCAGAAGTTGACTGGAAGCCGTGGTTGAAGTCAATGGCTATATTATCGAATAAATTTACTCATTAGAATCTCAAGATATTTTTGGTAAATATATTTGTTAAAATGAGAGCTCAGTGTTATTTTAATTAATTTTTGTGATATATAGACAACAATTTATCCACCGGATCCTATATATATATATATATATATATATATATATATATATATATATATATATATATTCCATTTGTAAACGAGTTATTAGGTGACCTTGGTTTCTACCATGAATGGTGTCTTCAGGTAATTTTTAATAACTGATTTCACCCCGTTCGCCGTTTTTTTTTTAATAACTATTTAACAAATGTAAAATATTCAAACGGTCTATTGTATTGAACACATTTTTAATACAAATGTGCACTGGTCTAATTTTATAATGACCAGAAACTAAGTAATTAAACAACCAATATATATATATATATATATATATATATATATAGAGAGAGAGAGAGAGAGAGAGAGAGGTTGGGGGTAAAGGAAAGAAAAAGAGAAGTAGAGAAAGAGATAGGGGGAAGATTGAAATAGATCGACATAAAAAAAAATGAAAAACATAAAATAAGCGTGACATGAGCTTAGACATGAATGGGTAAAGTGAGTTTGCCTCATGTATTTTTACACCCTATCACCCTTTGGTGTATTGTTTAATTGGACCCTGGAAGGCTAGCACTAGATCCTGGTCTCCAATGATCAGATGGAAAACTTTTTCACAAATGAGATCCAAGCACTGCAACACCGATTGAAGAAGTGTGTGGTCCGCAATAAGGGACATGTTGAAAAATAAACCTCATTTGGTCACATTTTATATGAGTATCTTGGTCAGGTTATGAACTGTTCAATGGCAGTAAACCGCCTGCATACGGATGGAAAAGGAATTATCAGTAATTATACAAAAATAGAAAAGGGTGTAAGACAAGGATGTGTCTTCTCGCCAGACTTATTCAATCTATACAGTGAGGTGATTCTGGGTGAATTAGAAGACCTAAAATGATTCATTATTGGCGGCTACAATCTTATTAACATAAGATATGCAGATGACACAGCGTTGATGCTAAACACAGAAAGGAAACTACACGAACTACAGAAGTTAGTGATGGAAAGCAAGAAGAAAGGACTAAATTTCAATTGCAAGAAGACAGAATGCATGGTCGTAGGTAAAAAGAAACAGTCAAACAAACAAATTAAAAGTTGGAGATAACAAAATCGAACAAGTGCAGTAATTTAAATATCTGGGAATTGCTTTAACAGAGAACGGAAGTGCGACACCAAAAACCGACGATACCTTGAGATAGCGAAAGATGGCTTCCAAAAATTAAGCAAAGTATCTGTTGTGGATTTCGGGTGAGGAACCGCAAGCCTGATATTGAGATAGAAAAATAAGTTATATTAAACGTAAAAATACAAACTTGAACGCAGGTTAATAATCCAGGAATACTATTAGTAAGGTATATATATACATACAAGTCTTTGAAGTGAAGCCGTGCTAAATTAGTATGTCCGTGTAATACTATTCTTCCTGAGTGGAGCTGAGAGGTACTATGACTACTGACGCGGTATTCTCTGTGTAACTTCGGTATCTCTCGGTAACTTATGGACCTCTTACGGTACTCGTACGATGTCTTACGGATCAGATCTATCTCACTATGGCAGGGGTATATGTATACTCAAGTCGAGTCCATTATCATAGAAAAAGGGAAGATCCCATAACAGCATTAACAAAAAAGAAAAATTTCATTGGAAACAAAGAAAAGTGTAGTGAATTGTTATGTGATACTAATCCTCCTATGTGGTAGTGAATGCTGGACAATCCCCCATCAAAGATGAAGAAGAGACTTGAAGCAACAGAAAAGTGGTTCCCAAAAAGGATGCCAAGTATACTCTGAACTGAACATGTGAGAAATTTCGAAAGAGCATCAAAGAAATAGTGAGGGTGCATAAAATAAAAAGAAAGGAGGGAAGAAAAGAAAGAAAGAAAAAAAGAAAGAAGGAAAGAAAGAAAGAAAAAAAGAAAGAGGAAAATAAATAAATAAATAAAGAATAAAAAAGAAAAGGAAAAGAAAGAAGGAAAGAAAGAAAAAAGAAAGAATAAAAAGGGAAAGAAAGAAGGAAATAAAGGAAAAAGAAAGAAAGAAGAAAATGAAAAGAAAGAAGAAAATAAAGTAAAAAAAAGAAAGAAAGAAACGAAAAAGAAAGAAGGAAAGAAAAAAGAAAAAAAGAAAGAGGAAAATAAATAAAGAAAGAATAAAAAAGAAAAGGAAAAGAAAGAAGGAAAGAAAGAAAGAAAAAAGAAAGAAAGAATAAAAAGGGAAAGAAAGAAGGAAATAAAGGAAAAAGAAAGGAAAAAGAAAGAAAGAAGAAAATGAAAAGAAAGAAGAAAATAAAGTAAAAAAAAAGAAAAAAATAAACGAAAAAGAAAGAAGGAAAGAAAAAGAAAGAACTTAAATTAAAAGGGAAAAGAAGAAAAAATATGCTAAGGGAAAATAAATGTAAGTGATAGATAAAATGTTTAAAAAAAATGACCAAAATTTAAATAATGACAAAAGTCAAGAAGAGATTAAAGAAATGGAACAATACCGAAAGAAAAACGTACAAGAAAAAAAAGTTGGTAAGAGAAAGAAAGACGCGTGTTAGGGGTAAGAAGGAATGATGATAGGAATAAAAATGTCAAAGCTCAATTTGATTGGCCGCCCGTATGATTGGCAAGATATGAAAACAATCGTGACAAGAGCAAATATTTGGGCATTCCACAACGAAAGAACGCGTGTGAAGATCCTTACTTCTGCGCGTCCACACACATAAAGAACAAAAGCACAATTCTATAAATGTATATAGACATCTACGCACTGACACACCTTAACATTTACGTACGAACACATACGCACACACATATTTCTTTCTCGACTCCAAGTTAGAAACCGATAATTAGTCTTGCAAACTCTTGTTAATAGATTCTGCCGGCCTTATATCTTACTTATTGTTACCTTGTGGCTGATAAATAAAAAGCAGTAGTTCTCGCCAAGCGATCCTTGGCCCTGCCTTGGGATGCATATCATGTCTCGGTTGGGTTTTTTGTCTTCAGGCAGATAACTCAGTTGGGGATCGGTCTACGGACTGGGACTTGGCTGAGAAAGACAGTCAAGCTCTCTGTTTTCGGACAGCGTTCGACTCGGCCGAGGCTCCGTCTACAGACGGAAATTTGGTTGAGAAGAGGGAACAAGCTTAGTTCCCGATCCAACGTATGCGGTGGCAGCGCAAATTTTGACCCTTGGTCAGAGTTTTCGCGCTCCGGTTACCCACGTGAAGCCTGACCTTGTATCGCATCCTGTCTCAGTGGGAAGGCATGTTCAATTTCGTTCTGACAACTCTTGCAACGATGCCAGTGCTAAATGTATTGGTTTCTGCCTTTTCTCTTGGATAACATCGTTGGTGTAGAAAGAGGAGATGTACTGCAGGGGTAACTGCTGAACTTTTGTAAAAAAATACCCTGCCAAAGCCTTCGCTCTGGAGAGGGTATAACTTTTCGGGCGCAGATACACGGTCTCTTGCGACTAATAGATGCCATATACATATATAAAATTTGTCTACCATTTTTAATGTGGCTATACACATCCATAAATTTACATAATATATATATTTTTAAGATGGTTTTCTATGATTCTCGATATCAAACTTAGTTTTAAACGGACGCGAAAGGTTTATGAACATTTTTCTTTCTTATTATTAATTTGTATTTATTACAGATTTCTAAAAAGAAAATTCGGTATTGATTATAGGATTCTTTGGAACCATTGATATGAATGGTTGTAAAACGACTCTTCGTATAATCAAACTCAGTATTGTTTTAAATTTTGGAAATATTATATTGAAACAATTGCTATTTCTGTTGTTAGAAAAGATGGTTCCTTGTGTCGTGGTAGACAATTTTTCTAACCAGAATCTATCTTGCAAATTTATAAGCCTACCATTAGTTCATGCATCGAATATTTCTGCCACATCTTGTCTGGTACATCTGCTATGTATTTAGAGATTCTTGATAAAATCCAAGCATCTAGCATCTCAGCTTTAGTCTCTTTGCCATAATGTAGATTCCATGTGTCTTTTCTATACATATTTTCATGGTATTTGTTCTGATCAGCATTTCTCATTGATACTTAGACTTTAATTTAAGCGAAGCACTAGATTAGCGACAAGGGCTCATTAATTTACAATTGAAATAGCTAGATATAACCGTAAGTTCTATGCTAACAGTTTCTTCTTTTACACTTCTCGCTTGTGAAACTCTTTTCCGATTTCTTACTTGCAAGTCATGTTTGAATTTAAATGTAATATCAATCGTTATATTCTGTCTTCTTGATTCTAGTTCATTTATTGTTTCTTCATAATGTTTCTACTTTTTATATATTCTCATATTCCCTGTAGCCTCTTGCGTCTTAGTGGCTTTGTTTGCTTTGATTAGGGTTAAAATATTAAAAACAAGAAGTGTTAATTAAGGAAACTAAAAGCTAGCAAATAACTGTTATTGCAGAGTCGGAAATGGGTAACGTGTGAGACAGAATCTTGTTGCTGACGTTACTCTTATGGAGGTTAATTTCTTCTCCGCCTCGGAAAACATAAATTCAAGTAAAAAGAATACATTGATTATGGATAAATAAATTATTGGGCCTGTCACTTTTCCACCGCCATAATTTAGGTTTCTGTGCCTTTTCTATAAATACTTTTATGGTAATTGTTCTGATGAACTTTCGTCTATGGTACCTAGACTTTATGAATTTAAGCGCAGTACTAGATTGGCAACAAGGTCTCATCAATTTACAGTTGAAATGGCTAGATGTAACCGTAAGTTCTATGCTAACAGTTTCTTCTCTCACAATTCTCGCTTATGAAACTCTCTTCCGGTTTTTTGCTTTCTGTCAGCTTTGATATTCTGTCTGCATAATTCCTGTTCTTTTAAAACCACTCAGACACACTGAGTTTGTTTTTAATATTTTAACTATACAAGCAGCTTAAAATTATTTCATTTCATTGTGTATAACTCTCATTTCATTATATGTATTATATTTATGTCATCTATGCTTCATGGATATGTATTACCATGTCTTCAGGAAATCTCAGGGATATTAAGAAAATCTCATGTACGTTCTTACTTACACGGATAAACGCGTTTTGACGCGTCGTAGGAACGGAACTCTGTCGTAAGTCGAGGACCTTGTATATTAAAAAATATGCATGTGTCGAAATTACTTATTTTGAAAATGTTAAGACGTTCAACCTAATGTCGAACCCCATTTATATTACAAGTGATAGGCCCCGGGACAAGATTGGAATAAACAGCCTTAACAATCTGCATTGTCTGTATAACATAACAACGGGATAACTTTAAAAACAGCCGAGAACTTCTGATTATTTAAAAAACTCAAACCAGTGACGATTGTGGGAGGTGGGGGCGTACCCCCCTCCCAGAAATTTTGGCTGTTTCTTCGGTTGCCCTCTCCACATTTATAAGCTTCAAACAGGTTGAAAATGGAAAAGAGGGCAAGAATAGATTAGAACTCCACCACTATGAATGACAAGTTATTCCGTTTAATTTAGTGAAGTAACATACTCAAACTCATTCCTAAGTTGGGTATACAATAGTGGTGTAGTATGAAAATGAATTTGAACTCTTTGACCAAAGAAAACTTTCAGCTCTTAAGTGCCCCACTGACTTTTAGAGTTCAACAATCACCACAGATCCAAACATCGATGACTGGATAAAAAGGCAAATTATTCCTAGTTAGCCACAGGAAATACATATCAATATGAAAGTCTTAACTTTGTAAGGGAGTTATAACTCTGAGTAAATAATTATGAACTACTCTTACATTTATATATGCAAAAATACTCTTAAAAATAAGTAAAAAAAACAAAACGTGGGAACAAGAAAATGAGTATTTATCATCTGGTTGTTATGCGGTGTTTGAAATATGAGAAATATGAAAGAGTAATCTGTCTAAATTTATTTATAAATGGAACTTTGTGTGTGTGTGTGTGTGTGTGTGTGTGTGTGTGTGCCCGTTACCTATAGACTCCGAAACGGCTGAATCGATTTTCTTGAAAATTTACACAGTTTTACTATAAGCGTCTGCGAGTGTTCCTAGCTAGGTTTTGTGTCGAGGTACCTCCGATAAATATCGAAAATCGATAATCGAAAAAATCGAGTTATAGAAGGAGTGGTCCGATTTTAATCAAATTTGATACACTCATAGACAAAGACATAAGAAATAATATTCAGAAGTTTCAAGGTTGCAGTTCTTAGAATAGTGCAGAAAATCGATAATATATATATATATAAACGATAAGATGTTTGTGTGTGTGTCTGTTTATCTGCCTGTATGTCTGTATCTTTTTTCAGTACTTTTAGTTTTTGCTTCGGGTTTGGCTCTAAGTAGGTATAATTGTAGTTCTTAGTCTCAGCCATGATACCATTTACTCAGATAACATATTTAGCCTTCAAAATTCAGTTTACGATGAAAAAAACTTATTTGATATCGATACCAGGAAGTCAAAATTTGACTTACATCCATTGATTTTTCTTTCAGTCTACGGTTTCACTTTAAATGGAAACAACTTTTGCTTTTTAGTCTTTCATGCCAACGTCCAAAGAGTCTGAGCTCCAGGACCATGGATTAGTTTTAAAGCTTTCATTACACCCGAGCAACGACGGGCTATAGTGCTAGTTGCTAATAAGCAGCGTGTTCAAGTCTCGTACAGTGCTCCAAACCTATATCAAACCGAACGAAGTTTAGTCAACTGCAACTGCAAAGTGTTTCGCTTATCGACAAACTTAAAGAAAAGAAAAATATAAATTGAAAGTTTCATTGTTTCCTTTCCATCACGCGCATGTGCAGTCATATCGACATAAATATCACTTTAGTTAGATAAAGTCACACGAAACATTTTCCTCCAGATTTTCATAAACTAGTTCGGGTATATAAAAAGTTATGAATCGTTTTATCATTCTTGGTAATAAAAAAATGAAAAAGTTTCTGCACTGGCAATCAAATACGGACAGGAATAAGGATCCGGTGACCGTAATAATGGTTAAGGGTACAGAACATCTGGTACCTCACTGTTAGACAATGCTGGCCCCGAAATACTTTTTTATATACTAAGCTTAGCTCATTAGGAAATCATAGCAATTAAGTGTTCAAGGAGGATCGACCTCAATACTAACTCATAATGAACGACCAGAAGAGCTCATTGGTTATTAACATTTCTAAAGCTCATTGGTTATTAACTTTTCTAGATCTCATTGGTTATTAACTTTTCTAAAGCTCATTGGTTATTAATCTCTCGAAAGCTCATTGGTTATTAACCTTTCTAAAGCTCATTAGTTATTAACATTTCTAAAGCTCATTGACTATTAATCTCTCTAAAGCTCATTGGTTATTAACTTTTCTAAACCTGATTGGTTATTAACGTTTCTAAATCTCATTGGTTATTAACTTTTCTAAAGCTCATTGTTTATTAATCTCTCTAATGCTCATTGGTTATTAGCCCGACTTTGATTATAATAAAGTGTTTTCATCAATTTTAATATTTGCCAATGTAAGCCATGAAATCAGGTAATTGTTTTAAACTGAATGCAACTATTTGAGAAAGAAAGATCTATAAACTTTGTTTTATTTATTTTGATGCATAAAAATAGATAAAAAATACGTTCTCATACCGATAACATAACGTCTGGCTGAAAGTCAAGAATCCTAATCACCAGACCATGTGAGATAACGAGCGAAGGCTAATGTAAAAAAAAAGAAGCTATTTATTATCATAAAAACAATAGATTCACTGTTTTGAGATTTAGTTATATGATGTGTTCATTTCAGTTGAATTATTAACCGAATGCTTTAATAATCAGGAAACTGAATATTTATAAAGCTTTAAGCACACAAATCTTAAACGTTTTAAAATAAGCAAATGGAACACCGAAAATTCTTCGTAGTTATTAAGGAAAGAAATTACTGTTCCCGCTGATTACTGGCATTGCTTGACTTTGAATACCTCGCTGTTCAATCGGTTCATTTAGCGGATCGCAACTGAGTTCGATTATCAAAGAACATAAAAATATATTGTGGAGAAAAGAAAATTAAACTCCCACATCAAGAATTGAACCACAACGCTGAATTAAACAAGGAATCCTAACCACTAGATTGATTTACTTGTTTTTTCTTGGGGGGCTCACGGCTTATCAGCTTTGCAGGTTATTTAAAGCCAGAAAATGTTTTTAGATTGTAAGAAATGATTGAAATTATTAATGATTTTTACTGATACCAGACCGACATATTAACCCATAGTTAGGGACGGAAAAGGTGGATTCATACCTTTCCCAAGGGCATTTGCGAGTATGTGAATATGCGAACACAACTGAAATTAGAACTTGGCTCATGATTTCAAATTCTGAGCCGCTATTCACTCATATATTCAGACTTACAGCACCTGGTATTCTTCAGCGGTTACCCATCTAGATATTGGCCAAGCTCGATATTGCTTAACTTCCGTGATCGTATGAAACCGGTATGTCAACGTGACTAATAAATTTTAAAATTTAATTTTAATTCTGCACTCGACCCTTCAACCTATGACCACTCCGAGATGATTATAACAAAAATGAAATCTTCTCTTTAAAATACTGAAAATTCCTCAACTTGTCGTTAATTCACGAAACATGATTTAACTGCTCATTACAAACAATTGCCTTTATCTAAAATGACTCCTTCTCTGTACCTCACTCTCTTTTTGCATCTCTACGCCTTACGCGCATTTTTCTGTTTTACTCCATCTCTCTCTCTCTCTCTCTCTCTCTCTCTCTCTCTCTCTCTCTATCTATCTCTTTCTTTTTGTTTCCATCTTGGATGCTCAACAGAGTCTGGGTTCACTCAGTCTGTAACAAATTCCCGAAGATAAGATTAAAATAATAATAATAATTTCAAAAGGTCAATTGCAGTTCAGGGGCGAATTTGTTCTCAACAGATCGTTAAGTCATGAAATATGATTTAACCTCTCATTACAAACAACTGTCTACGGCTATATCGTGTTGAATACACCAGCTCTCGTCTGATCACCGAAGTTAAGCAACATCGAGCCTGGTCAGTACTTAGATTGGTAACCATTTGGGAATACCAGGTGCTGTAAACGTAAGAACCAAGAATAGTCCACCGGTCCTTGGGGTTTGGGGGTTGGGTGCAGGGCTAACAACCCTGCCCTATAATAAAACAGTTTGTTGCAGTAACAAAAAATTACTGCTCTACACACCATTGGGTGTAAAAGAGTGAGATGATGATGCTGACAAAAATCTGCCTTTATCTAAGATACGCCCCTCTAATTCCTGCCTTTGTCGCGTTATCTTTTTCTCTCTATAATCTTCTCTCGTTGTGGCGCAGTGGATATCGGCTTGGAACGAGAGATCGGAGAGCTGAGTTCGAATTCCAGTTGAATTCCTTGCATTCACTTACGCGCAAATACCTGGGAAAGGTATTAATCCGTCTCTTCCTTCCAGTTATCGGTTAAATAACAGGACAGATTGGGTTCTATAGCCTTGGTCGGCAACCAGGCTACCGCAGAAAGCAATGGCAACCTACTGCGGGATAATCTTCTGCCCAGTCAGTCATGTCTCTTTCGAGACATGATCTCCCAAGCGTGTATCACGTATAGCACTTAACTGACTGAATCTTCTCTCCTTTTCTGTGTTACATTTCAGGTCCATCGCTCTTTCTCCAGACTCTCTCTGTGGCGCACCCACTTTTTGTCTTTCTACAACCCTCTTTTTTCTTTTTTTTGTTCCTCTCTCTTTCTGTTTGTCTCTTGACCAAATATGACCAGCTTATCAATATATAGATGGGCTTTGATTTTGAATATAGCAGTTAAACTGGTTAATCTACTCATAAACCAATGCGTGACTGAGTTTTATTGGTCATATTTACATAATGTAAATGGTGCAGCAAATTCAATAAAAATCATTGCATTATATTGAATACCGGCATCAGTTACTGGAGTAAAATTCTTACTTTATTTTTACGAAGTTATAGATAAAAAATAGACTATGAAGTCTGTATCTTTGAGCACACCCAGCGCCTTGTCCCATAACATGTCTACACCTGTACAATAGACGTGGGTGGAGTGTGAACCGGGCGATAGTTTAGTCTATCTACTCCAATTGAAAAAAAAAAAAAAAAGAAAAAGAAAAGTGAAAAGATTGGAAAAGAGAAAGCCAGAAACCACATCCTAAACAGGGAACAAGGGATGAGCCTCTACACCTGTACAATAGATGTGGGTGGAGTGTGAACCGGGCGATAGTTTAGTCTATCTACTCCAACTGAAAAAAAAGAAAAAAAAAGAAAAAGTAGGGGCGTTGAGTTAACTAAGTTTTAACTTAGTTAAAGTCCAGTAAAAGAAATTTCTTTGAAAAAAAATACAAAAAAACGCAGTTCTTGGTAAAGGGAAGTCTCTTTCTGTCCTCAGTCAGTCAGTTAAGTACCATACGTGATACACGCTTGGACGATCATGTCTCTTTAGGATGTGATATGCCACTAAACAGACGGATCAATCAATCAATTATATCCTGATTACATTTGTTTTTGACGAGAATTTTCATGGCGCTTTAACTATATTGACCCGGAATTGACTGACAAATGTGACAATTTATTTTTAAATCCAGTTCGCTCTAAGTAAGATTATTAAGTTAAAAGCAGTTACTGGGTGTAGAAGACTGAGAAAACAGACACATTACTAAGAAGCAAGAACAAAAGAAAATTAATCAGGAGGAAAGTAGATAAGCGGTTGACATAACATTTAAATTTTTGAAGATTAGAGTTGGCTGGAAAGCATAGAGCCCGAATGAGTTCCACACGCAAGAAGTTTAAGAAAAGAAACTGTTAACATAAAATTTGCGGTTACATCTAGCCAGCACAACTGTCAATTGGTGAGACCTCACCGCCAATCTAGTACTGCGCTTAAAGTCAATGAATCTAGACACCAGATGAAAGAGCTTCTTTTGACTGATTATTTCAAACTCATCTTTACTCTACTCTTATCAGTTGCACGCTTCTGACAATAATCCTTACTATAATAAGAGAGCTATCCGTCCGTCCGTCTGTCCGTCTGCCCGAAGTCATCAGTAAGGAGGAGATAATTAGGAATTGGTGGAGTTAGGTCCCTTGACACTTGAGTGTCAATTGAGATGATCGCCATCATATGTCAGCCTGTGCTGACATCACATTCAAACACACGCACACACATACCAACAACCACATTCTTTTAACTACTTCGCTGTCTTAGCTTCTCACGATTGATGACATTTCAAGAGACATATACTAATAAATAAATAAGTAGTGATTGAAAATAGAGCAAATAACAAAATGTTGTGTTTAAAATAAATTAATATCGGAATTAGACAATAATGGAGGGTGTGGGTCTGATTTTTTTTTAAAGTTGGGTATAATATACAAAGGGCACCTCGGCGTGGTGTAATGGTTAGCAAGCTCGTCTCGCTAGAATCATTATAACTGAATAGCGAGTTCGATCCTCACTGGGTGTCCCCTACTTTCTGCCGTGTGTCACGTCTAAGCTACGCTTAGAAAATCACCTTCCTACAGGTTTGGGGGTTGGCCGCAGGGCTAACAACCCTGCCCCATAAAAATAGTTTGTCACGGAAACAGTAAAAACGCTGCCCTTCACACCATTAGATGTAAGGAAAAGTTTTTATTTTATTTTATTATAATATACAAAATGTTTGAGTTTTGTTCAACGGCATATCAACCTCTGTGGATTATTTAATGCAAAAAAGGTACGGTTTTAAAATATTCTTTTTTAATTTTCGGTTATAGTGAGAAGGTTGATTAGTCAGATTTGGGTGAAATATTTATTATTATTTTTTTTATTTTAGAAAGCTGAGGATGTTTTCTAGTTTTGTATTGAAAAATGTATTGCTGTTAATAATTTTCTTCCTTCAAAAATGTATTATGGCAATAATTCCTTTTTTCTTTTTTCTTCAAAAATGTCTTATAGTAATTTTTTTTTCCTTCAAAATGTATATTTTTTTTTTTATAAAAGTCTATTTTTACGTATATATTTCTATAAAAGTCTCTTTTTATACGTTCATAGTGTTTTGAACCCAGTTTGGGCATAAACTATCTACCCATAGTTGGGACCCTAAGAGGTGCTACCATTCCGTGTCAGGGCGGACATGGAAACAACAGCAATTAAGAGGTGGTTCCATGCTCCTCACAACCTCCCAATGAGAGGCCTTGCTATTGTCATACCCAGGACAATATATAAAGTGTGGAACTGGGCCCCAATTGTATAATATAAATAATAATAATTATTGCAAATATAAATTAAAATATAGACTTCAATAGTAAAATTTATAATATTGTTACTTTATTTTGTATCATGAACTGCTTTTAAAAGAAACCCAATAGAGTTATGGATGGTCTTGTGACTTATAAATGAATAAGGCAAACCTCTCTCTAATTAATTCAGTCAGTCAGTTAAGTGCCATACGTGATACACGCTTGGGCGATCATGTCTCGATATAGACATGACTGACTGGGCAGAAATTTATACCGCAGTAGGTTACCATTAAATTCTGCAATAGACTGATTGCCAGCCAAGGCTATAGAACATAAATTGTCCTGTTGTTTAACCCATAACTGGAGGGAAGAGACGGATTACTATCTTTCCCAAGGGTATTTGCGCGAAAGTGAATGCAATGGATTCAACTGGAAGTTGAACTCGGCTTTCTGATTTCTCGTTCCCAGCCGATATCCTCTGCGCCACAATGCACATCCTTGCACCACCACGCACATAAAAGCAAGTTTTTCTCACCTCCTGTCGAATATAATTTGCAAATATCCGTATTGTCGCATTGTATTCAGAAAGAATTGAATTTATTATCAAATCGGCTCCGCCCCTGATGTAGTTAAATAATATATTGACGTGGACGTCTGTGTTTTAGGTGAGATAAGAAACCACTTCGCTATTCTCCATGATTACTCAGCTTGTTACAAGGAGGTAAACAATGGACGCGTGACAATTGTTAAGTGGTTAATGCGCTCGACTTGAAGCTCATTTACTATTGTAGAGTGTTTTATCGTTACCTCATCCTATATTCTAGCCTTTTTTTAAAATACTAACCCAATACAACGTACAAGAGCCTCTCAAGCTGTATAAGTGCAATAAAGGGTAAGAATTGATATTATTTGGGCTATAAAGTAAATATAACAGCTCACTCTAGATTTGAAGATGTCAAGATTTAATTAGTGAATAACATTTTACAGTTCAGTCGAGACGTCGGAAGTAAAGTGTCCAAGTACTCGTTAGAAGGAATCAGAAACCCGATTCTAAACAGGAAACAAGAGATAAAGCTCTACTCTTGTTCAAAAGCCTGGGGAGGAATGTGAACCGGACGATGGGCGAATCTATTTACTCCTATTAGTAGAGAAGAAAAAAATAGCGAATAAATATTCAGAGTTCAGTTGGAGACGTTACAAAAATAGAGTTGAAGTAGATCTTAGAAGGAACTGGAAACCGTATCCTAAACAAGAAACAAGAGATAAAGCACTACTCTTGTTTAAAAGACCGGGTAGGAGTGTAAACAGAGCGATAGGCGAATCTATCTACTCCTATTGTGATAAAAAATAAAATAAAATAAAATAATTAGGCTGAGCTCAGTCGGCGATGTTACGAATACAGAATTGAAGTAGACTTTAGAATGAACCGGAAACCCAATCCTAAACAGGAAACAAGGGATAAACCTTAACTCCTGTTTAAGAGACTGGGGAGGTGTTCGAACCGGGCGATAGGCGAACCTATCTACTCCTATTGTGAGAAAAAAAGAAAAAATAATTAGGCAGAGCTCAGTTGGAGATGTTAGTAATATATAGTTGAAGTAGACTTTAGAAGGATCTGAAGCCCAATCCTAAACAAGAAACAAGGGATAAACATCTACTCCTGTTTAAGAGACTGGAGAGGTGTGTGAACCGGGCGATAGGCGAACCTATCTATTCTTATTACGTTCTTTGTCCAAGACTGAGATACATTTACTAAATAACCCTAAAAAAACTCTTGTATTTACATTCTTTTTCTTCTGCGAGCCGCGTCCCTTCAGCACTTAGGCGATCATGGCTGGCCACAGTTTCCTGTGCTTTTTATCTCTAAATAAATTTTGTCTTTGCCTTGCTAAATCTTGCTCCGCCATCCGTTTACTCAAACTCGCGATGTAGGTTTTGTTTTACTCCGTCCCTCTTATTTTCAATGTGTCCTGTGAGTATCAAAATTTCCAAGTCCTCTTTCCTCATTATGTGTCCTAGAAATTTCAACCGTCTCTTCCTGGTGTTAAATATAAGTGCCCTTCTTGTTTCCCTTTTCCCTAAAACTTCGTCATTGCTCACATGTTTGGTTCATGGTACTTTCAGTTTTTGTTGATACAAGTTTCTTCTTCAGCTATGAGAAGATTGTCTAGCATTCATTCTCATATACGAGGGCTGATATTAAGTAACAGTTCAATACTCTGTTCTTTGTTTTTAACGAAACTTGTCTGTTTCTTTGCTTAGCTTTTGGAAGGCATCTTTCTTGTCTGTTTATTTGCTTAGCTTTTGGAAGGCATTTTTCGCCATCGCAATGTGCCTTCGGATATCAGTATCGCATTTTCCATCCTCTGTTAAAACAGATCCGAGATATTTAAATTTTTGTACTTGTTTAATTTTGGCATCTCTAATTTGTAATTTACATGTTGGGTTGTCCCTTTCGCTAACAACGATGGATTCTGTCTTCTTGCGATTGATGTTTAGTCATTTTTTTTCTCGCTATGCTTCACTAACGTGTATAGTTCTTGTAGTTATCTTTCTGTGTCTAGCATTAACAGTGAGTTATCTGCATATCTTAACAAGATTGTAGGCGCCAGTAATGAATCCTCGCAGGACTTCTAATTTGCTCAGAACCATCTCACTGTATAGATTGAATAATTCTGGCGAGAAGACACATCCTTGTCTTACACCCATTTCTATTTTTGTATAATTACTGATACTGTACGCAGGCGGTTTACTGCCACTATACAAGTCAGTCAGCTAAGTGCCATACTTGATACACGCTTGGGCGATAATGTCTCTTTCGAGACAAGAATCAACTTAGTATAGATCAGTCACTGATATGCCATACGTGATACACGCTTTGGGCGATCATAGCTCGAACGAAACATGACTGATTGGGCAGAAGGTTATCCCACAGTAGGTTGCCATTACTTTCTGCGGAAGACTGGTTGCCGACCAAGGCTATAGAACCCAATCTGTCCTGTTATTTAATCCATAACTGGAAGGAATAGACAGATTAATATCTTTCCCAAGGGTATTTGAGCGAAAGTGAATGCAATGAATTCAGCTGGAATTCGAACTCGGCTCCCCGATTTCTCGTTCCGAGCCGATATCCAATGCATATCCCAAGGATCGGCTGAAAAGTTAATTGCATAAAATAGTTTTAAATAAACAAAGCGGAGTAGCAGTCGTAAAAAAATTAGTTCGGGTAGGTGTGAATAAAAGCTGAGCTTTACATTTGTGGCAGCAAGAAACGGAATAATATACCTTTTTAGTCTTTTGCCATCACCTTCGAAGGAAAGACGACGACGTCAAACAAACCGTTTTTCAAAAGAATTAAAAGAGTAGCTATAATTACACAGTATATCTCAGTTTGATAGATATCAATAGCGGTAAAGTATTACCGTTGTACTCAGGGAGACAATTCGTCAAGCAGATATCTACAATATTAATAGCTTCGAGTCAGTCAGTAAAGTGCCATCCGTGATACACGCGTTGGACGATCATGTCTCGAAAGAGACATGACTGACGGGGCAGAAGATTATCCCGCACTAGGTTGCCATTGCTTTCTGTGGTAGATTGGTTGCTAGCCAAGGCTATGGAACCCAATCTGTCCTATTATTTAACCCATAACTAGAGGGAAGAGACGGATTAATACCTTTCCCAAAGGTATTTGTGCGTAAGTGAATGCAAGGAATTCAACTGGAATTCGAACTCGGCTCTCCGATCTCTGGTTCCGAGCCGATATCCACTGCGCCACAATGCACATCCAGTCGAGATAAAGTCTTACCGTTGTACTCAGGAAGAATTCGTCACGCAGATATCTACAATATTAATGGCTTCGAGTGCATAACACAAACTGTTGCCCTGTCCTAGATTGTTATAAAACTATCCATCTATTATACTGATATGCATAAAAAACAAATTCACAATCAACACCAAAATTCTAGCCAAATCAAACAGCAAAAACAGATAATTGAAGCAACCATCTAAAAATAAGATCAGCTTAAATATCCGCATCCTAAAACAAGCCGAGCCGAGTTCGAATTCCAGTCGAATTCGTTTCATTCACTTACACAGAAATACCCTTCCTTGGGAAAGGTATTAATCTATCTCTTCTCTTTCCAGCTACAGGTTGGGTAGCAGGACAGATTTGTTTCTATAGCCTTGGTTGGCAACCGGTCTACAACAGAAAGTAATGGCAACCTACTGTAGGAAAATCTTCTACCTAATCAGCCATGTCTCGAAAGAAATGATCGCTCAAGCGTGTATCATTTACGTCAATTAAATGATCCCCAAATGCATATAAAAACCAAACACACTCTCCACTCTTTGCTTACGTCACAACACCCTTTGCCTACGTCATTACACTCACCAGTTCTACTAAACTCACTATTTGTCTCTACCTACCCTGATAATGACTTAGGCTCAGATTATATTACTTCCGAAATTAACTTTGGACCATTTATGGCGGAAGTTTTTACGTTGTCTGGATTTCGTAATTTGGAAAACTCCATCAATAAAATCAATCGGTACAAAATGTATAATGTCTTTAAGAAAAAAATTTGCATTAAAGAACATTTTCTGCCTAAATTTAAATAAAAAATCGTAATGATAAAAACGTTCCCACACCGGGAATCGAACCCGGGCCGCCTGGGTGAAAGCCAGGAATCCTAACCACTAGACCATGTGGGATAACACTACTGCGATGTGTTTAAATACACTATTTATAGATAATGATAACTTCAATAGAATTATCGTTTTTATATGTTTTTATACCAGTCAGTTTTTTGCAGTTAAACTTCTTCATGAATGTTTTATTGTTTTACAATGAAGCGAGAAAAAAAAAAATCTGTTAGCATAGAAATTACGGTAACATCTAGCCAACTCAACATTAAATTATTTAAAGAGGCCTCGTCGCTTGTCTAGTCAGTTAAGTGCCATACGTGATACACGCTTAGGCGATCATGTCTCGAAAGAGACATGACTGATTGGGCAGAACATTATCCCACAGTAGGTTGCCATTGCTTTCTGTGGTAGACTGGTTGCCGACCAAGGCTACAGAACCCAATTCTTCTTTGGATTTTATCAAGAATCTCTAAACATAGCAGAAGTACCAGACGATATGTGGTTACAACAATATTCTAAGCATGGACGAATGTTAAATTTATATAGATATATATAAAATGACTAACACGTTACAGAAAACTAACATTCTTAGTAGCTGATCTAGCAATCGATTCAATATATAGTTTTTTCATCATGTCAGCAGAGAAGGCGCAACAAGTCACGCTCTTGGAGGCCAGCATCAGCTATACTGATGGAAGGCAGATAAGTGTCTCTTAGATGATTATTGGAGAGAAGTTTAGTTTTGGAAACATTAAGATTATAGCATATATAGCGTACCTAAATATACCAGTGGAGGTACCTATATATATATATATATATATATATATATATATATATATAATTGTTTAATATTTAGTTTTTGATCCTAATAGGGTTAGACCAGTACACATTTGTATTAAAAAGTGTTCTATACAATTAATTATATTGTAGAGATTTTGAATATTTTTCATTTATAAACGAGTTATTTCGCTACCTTGGTTTCTACCACGAGTAGTTTCTTCAGACGATTTTTAATAACTTTTTTTATTAATTATAAATGAAAAAATATATATATATATATATATATATATGACCTACCAGCATAAGTTCATGCCCACTTAACTTAGCCACAAAAAAGCGAATGCCCATATTACTACAAAATAGCAATGATAAAAAATCTAATACATCGTGCAGAAACTAATTCATTCACAAAACAGATTTTCTACATTGAGCTAAAGAATATAAAGCAAACACTTATTAATAATAATAGCTTCCCAAACTATATAGTTGACGAACAAATAAGATGCTTTCTTAGAAGTCTTAATACTAAGCAGGTGAAGCACAGTGAAGCTGCCTCAACTAATCTCAAAACATTAATTTCCTATATCGCATACAAACTATAGTATAAACAAGATATATAGTATTAATAGTTAGTTAGCACGTGCGTTACGCCTGTAATAGATTGCTTGTCGAGAAATTATTGTTATAGGAGTAGCGGAGAGAATAAATTCCGGATATAATGGCTTACTTCCGTCTAGTCTTACTATGGGATACTCTAATTAACCTACTTTGAAGCATTCGGTGATTACCTACTTATTTTACGCACTGCCATTACCTCAGATAAAGGATGGACCATTTCGTTTAGACTGCAAAGAAAGATGGAAGATAAAAAATCAACAGAGACTCCGTTTTGGTTTTAGTGAAAGAAAGAATGGAAAAGGAAGATGAGGCGATGATGCTTTTACGCGTTTAACCACGTTAATTTTTTATTCGTACCCTCTTATTTCTTTATATAATGACTTGTATACATACTTACGAATGTTACTGCAACATTTTGGTAAGCTCAAAAAATTAGCGATGTAAAGAATTTCTTTATAGCCAAGAAACTTGCCACAAGGGGGCTTAATAGTTATGATTCACCAGAAAATTAAAATAAGAAAACTGAAAATTTTTTATTGTATTTAAGAAAATGCATATAATAAACCAAAAATACCGACATTCCCACACCGGGAATCGAACCCGGGCCGCCTGGGTGAAAGCCAGGAATCCTAACCACTAGACCATGTGGGACGACTTACTAGTGCGATCTCATAATAGACTATTTATCATCAATTTATTTATATTCATTTCATTTTAATGTTTGACGGGTTTGGTGCGTACTAACGTGACCCTCGGAATAATAATAATAGCGAGGGTCACGGTACTAACCCCAAACCCTTCGGCCGGAATGGTGGCCAAGCCTGATTGGGATCCCACGCGGTGCTTTGTGGTCCTCGCTATATTGACAACATTTACTTTTTTTCTACCTATATTACACATATATGCAACAAATGAGTATCAAAGGACCAAAGATTTTCGCGGATTTTTGCATCATTCAGGGGTCATTTTTTTTTTCATCCAAATACGTGATTATGTTTTGTTGCTCCTGCTAATCCCCGAATGAGCACTGGACACTATAAAATTCAGTTTTCTCCCATAGTGTTGAATGTGTTAAAATTATTCAAATTTTAAGAAGAAAGACCTTAAGGTGATGTTAGTTTTGAGTTTTGTTTATGGCATATCAACCTCTATGGGTTATTTAATGCCAAAAAGGTGAGGTTTTAAGGTATTTTTTTAATGTTCAGTTATAGTGAGAAGGTTGATTTAATCAGATTTTAATGAAAAATTTTTTTTTTATTTTAGAAAATGGAAAATGCATTGCTGCTAAAAAAATTTTCCCTTCAAAAACGTATTAAGGCAATATTTCTTTTCCTTCAAAAATGTATATTTTTCTATAAAAATCTATTTTTATGTATATATTTTTACAAAATGTCTACCTTTATACTTTCATAGTGTTTGGAGGGGGTTAACTATTTACCCATACCTGGGACCCTAACAGGTGCTACAACCCCGGGTCAGGGTGGACCTGGGAACAACAGCAATTAAAAGGTTGTTCCCTGATCCTCAAAACCTCTCAATCAGAGGTCTTGCTGCCCGATGCAGTTTACCGTCATATCCAGGACCCTAAGGTGATGTTAAAAAATTGCTGCACAACATTGTTGACAGCCTATATTTAAGAAGGAATGATCTATCATGAAATGTCTCGAATTTGTATTTAGATACATTGTACTTATTTTCAATTTTTCTAGTTGAATTGATCCCCTTGATATTGTACATAATTAAGTTGCAATAACATTTTCATTTCATATGAAATGAATACTACTTTATGAAAACTGAGATGTAAAAGAGAATGTGTGTCCCCATATCGTAGATTCGGTGGGCAGGGTAACCATTATTGGCAAACTATTAAAAAAAAAAACAATAAAATTATAAATTTTTTTTATTTGGGGACAGAATAGATTCTATTGTTCCTGGTGACCCCCCCCCCCGCCCAAAAAAAAAAAAAAAAAAAGAAAAAAACTGGTAGAAATCAACTGTGCCCTTCACTGTAATAAGCTCACCATGAATGTCTTCGTTAGCTTTACTCTGTCAGAAGTCGTGATGATTAGGTACCCAGGGAGGATCGAACACATTACCGAGATGTAATGAAAATGAACAAAACAAAAGTTACAAAACAGAAGAGCTCTTATTATTATTATTATTATTAACCTATACTGTCGAGCTTTCGAGTCAGAGATCGTTTATGACTTTGAGCAAGATATGTTTTTCATTTTGAATGTGTGCCAATATAAACTATTGTATTCGGCTTTAAACATAAACTGATTTCAAATATTTTATTAAAAGAAATCTATCAACTTGTATTTACCGAAATGCACAAAAATAGATAAGAAAAATTAAGCGTTCCCACACCGGGAATCGAACCCGGGCCGCCTGGGTGAAAGCCAGGAATCCTAACCACTAGACCATGTGGGATGTCGCGGTAACAGATGTAAAAAAAAATAGGTTATCTATAAATAATCATAACTGTATAGGTGTCGCTGAAAAAGAAAAAAAGAATAGCATTGTATGAATACAAACGGTGCCAAACTTAATATAAACGAACTTTTTCCATCTCAAAATGTTTATGTTATTATTAAGAGGAAAGATCAAAGTATATTTTAATTATTATTTTTCAAAATTTTTAAATCTTTTCTAACAGGTACGAAATTTTGGTAAAATTCTTGTTTTTATTTTCGTTAGCGGGAAGCCAAATCGTTATGAGAGTTTACAATGGAAAACGTAATTATTACGTCGTAATATTGCATAAATCATCTTTTTTCCGTGACAAACATTAATTTGGAAATTCTTGCAAAAATCAAATAATTGTCGGATTTTAATGAAGCTTTCAGGACATTTAAAAATGAATGAAATTATCCTTAAAATCATTATTAAAAAAAAAAATATTTTTTACATCTGTTACCCCCGCCTCCACGTCAATTTATAATATTTCAAGTAATTAAATTCTGTAGGGACAAAAATAAAATGGTTTTAAACGCAGGACTCATTAGGGAATGTAAATAAATGTATCCTTTTTTAAATGTATCCTTTTTTAAAAACTATATTTGACCCCTTTTACCGAAAATCTGCACCGTAGAGAGTAAAAAATAAAGAAATGCAATAAAGAAAAAACTATGACATTCATTATTTAGATAAGATTTTTTTAAATTGCTTTCATAAATAATATAAATGTAAAAAACATTACATAGTCTGAAGAAAATTTTTTTTCGATTAATAATGAAAGTTTAAAAGAATTGTTTTCATTTTTGTTTTTTTAATTATAAGAATTTATAAAGTTTTAAAAATATTTTTAAAATATTTCCAAGCATTGTAAAGACGTTAGGCTCGCAGGTCATATGACACAGACTATAAGTGACTATAATTTAATAATCAAAAATTGAAAAGTTTAATGCAAATCCTCTCGCCATTGTATTTTTTATAATTTTTAAATAATTTTCAATTTTTTTGTGTGTGTTTGAAGTTTTTTTTTTTTGTATGATAATTTCTATGTGTACATTAAAAGGTTATGTGTTTTAGGGTTTCTTCCCCTTAACGGAAAAATTGAACAACTATGTCACTTGTAATCGCCATACACTTATATTATCTCGCATCTGTCAACACGTTTCAATGTTATTGGAAAGGTTAGAAAGGTCAACTCTGTGTTTAAAAATAGTTTTATTCTAAATTTCATGCTATAAATAAGTAATACTTGTATAAATCAGAGTAATTTAACAGTAAATTTGCTAATTTTCGAAGAATAATGTCACAGGTGAATATTTTATTTTGGCAAGATTTTTAATACAGAAAATTAGCTTTTGTTTACAAATCTGTCAATCGCTCAAAAATGACCGAAAAATTGAAAAATCAAAAACACATCTTAAATTTTTTTTATTCCAATCAATATAATTTCTGTTTGAAATACTCTAGAATATTTTGCGTACTGGAAATATACAATTTAAACATTTAACTTTTAATTAAAAACTAGAATACAAATTTCAAAAAATTATTTTAAAAAATTCAATTTAAAAGTTAGTTATTGAAAATGAGCGGAGGTACCTACTTCAATAGTACCTACGTTTTCATATGTCATATCAATGGTTTTTCTTATTTTTGCAGTTTAACTTCTTCATTAATGTTTTAATAGTCAGCAAACTTTAAGCCAATGCAAGTAGAATCCCAGCAATTTGAAGAAAATTAATCAAAATTCTAGGAATTCTTAACACTGATTAAATTAAAAGAAAAGAACATAAACTTGATTTGTTAGAGCTATAGTGGGCTATCCGTTATAGTGAAGTGTATGTGTGTTGAAACAGATTGGTTTGGTTTGGCCTTGTTAGCAGATAGCCCACTATAAGAGGGGTATAAAACAAGAAAATCAAATTGTATATAGAAACAACACACACACACACACACACACACACACACACACACACACACACACACACACACAAATATATATATATATAGATATATATAAAACTTATTTATAAATGGAACTTTGTCTGTGTGTGTGTCTGTGTGTGTGTGTGTCCTTTACCTATAGACTCCGAAAAGGCTGAACTGATTTTCTTGAAAATTTACACAGTTGTACTATATGCATCTGCAAGTGTTATTAGTAGGTTTTGTGTCGAGGTACCCCCGATAAATATCGAAAATCGGTAATCGAAAAAATCGGGTTATAGAAGGAATGGTCCGATTTTAATCAAATTTGATACACCCATAGATAGACATAAGAATCAATATCCAGAAGTTTCAAGGTTGCAGTTCTTACAATAGTGCAGAAAATTTGATATCGATACCAGGAAATTAAAATTTGACTTACATCCATTCATTTTTCTTTCGGTCTATGGTTTCGCTTTAACTGGAAACAACTATTGTTTTTAGTCTTTCGTGCCAACGTCCAAAGAGTCTGAGCTCCAGGACCATGAATTAGTTTTAAAGCTTTCATTACACCCGAGCAACGCCGGGCTATACTGCGATATATATATATATATATATATATATATATATATATATATATATATATATATATATATATCAAATGAGGTTTTTACAAATAAAAGTAATGTCTTTTGGTTGGTACAAGGTCGTTAAAAATGTTCATAGTAGTAATTGTTGAAAAAGTATATGCGTATGTATGTGTGAGCGTTTGTTTTTTAGGAGTGTCTTTGAAGTTTTCGTTCAGACTTTCGGGTACCGGTCAGTTATGAAGTGGTTTGGTGAACAATGAAGAAAAGAAGATGCGAGAGAAAGAGAGGCTATAATAATACGATCACTTGACGTTTGTCTGGGGACGTGTTAATTATGCTCGTATTTTCTCTACTGCGACTGTCTTCTTGTCTCGTCCTTTTATTTCGTTTTCTAGGGCACCAAACAGGTCATTTGGGAATTCAAACCCGGATATAATTCTGGGTTTCCCATTGGGCGATAAACAAACTTCTCGTCGGCTCGCGAAAAGGGTCAGTAAAAGGAATTTGATATATATATATATATATATATATATATATATATATATATATATAATTAAAGATTATTTGAAATTTTTTTTCTTTTTTAGATGTTTCTTAGTTTGCTATTTGCCGAGAAAAATTTCACATTGAGGTGTGAAATTTCGCGAGTTTTGTGTGCAAAATTTGTACATTTCAATAAATTCTTTTTTTTCCTTTTTTTTCTAACAAAATCAAAGAGTCAGATTTGAATTTTAAATTTACAATTTGTTTTGTTCACTACAGAGCCGACAAGAGTCACACTGAAACTGATATCTGTTTGGATCGCTGAGATATGCAAGCCCCCATCACTACAAGCGCAGATAGATTCACTAAATATAGCAATAAGTATTTTATTTATTTGTGAAATAAACAAAGAAAAATAGATACAAAAATAAGTTAGGGTAGGTGTCTGGGAAAGTTTCTAAACTTTCTTTTTTCGATAACTCGAGTCTGAATACAGAGGAAGAAACCATTTTTCAAACAATGATGTCCATTATGTAAATTCACGTGTTTCGAAAAAAAAAAAAAATAACCGTTAAAGGATGTCGGATAAATCTCGGATGTTGCCAGAACAAGAATCAAAGTCCGATTGTATATTAGGCAATCAATAATACTAATTACTACTTTTGATGAGATGATAAAGTTATTTTTGCTTCAAAAGAAATGTACTATTTATTATGATAACTGTAATAACAACAGTGTTTTCAGATTTTGTCACGTAACATGGTTATTGCAGTTTAATTAATTTCCAAAATGTTTTGTCGAAAACTTAATGTTTATGATGCAACAAACATAGAAAAAGATTATACAAATTTTATTTTACACTAACCAAATTTTGAATCTTTACAAGGCGCATAGAATAACAGACAAAACTCGCAATTGCCTCATGAAATTTGAAAGGTAAGAGCATATATGACTAGCAGTATAGTCTGGCGTTGCTCGGGTGTAATGAAAGCTTGAAAACCAATCCATGGTCCTGGAGCTCAGACTCAGCCTAAAGAATATTATATTTGAAATAATAAAATAATTGCGACAATTTACCAATCGCACCTAAAATATATATATATATATATATATATATATATATATATATATATATACTAGCATTTGTTGAAATTTTATTTGTCCGTTTGTTTGGTCGTTTTTTCTTTATCTCCTTTTCTCGTTAAGGCCGTTGGGAAATTGAAATGTCTTTGAGGTACCACGTCTCGCGTATATCGCCTCTGATTGGTTAGCTCCTTCTGATAGAATTTCAAGGAGCGGGAACTCTCAGTTTTTTGATTTTCGTTGACTTGAGCAGTCCTGAAAATTTTAGCTCCGTCAGACCAAAGACGTAAAAAGAATTCTGAATTTATTTGTGAGAATTCCTTTCTTTTCTTCTTTTGCGAGCTTCTCAAAGCTCGCAAAAGAAGAAAAGAAAGGAATTCTTCCCGACGGACAGAGGAAAAACAAGATTCTACGATACCACTTCCAGAGGAAGAAAGAGTTTATTTCCCTAAAAAGAACCGTTTCCCCTGTTTGTCTTTGACCCACGTGGCGTTAGAAAATTTATTTTAAGAAAAGACACTTCTCCCAGAAGAAGAAAGAAAGTTTATTTTAAGAAAATATACTTCTTCCAGAGGAAGAAAGCAATTTATTGTACGAAAAGATACTTCTTCCAGAGGAAGAAAGAAATTTTACTTTCCGGGCTATACTGTGCAGAATTTTTTCTTACGACATAAAAAAAATCTGCACAGTATAGCCCGGCGTTGCTCGGGTGTAATGAAAGCTTTAAAACTAATCCATGCTCCTGGAGCTCAGACGCAGTCTAAAGAATATTTGTGTGAAGTTTGGTGAGAATCGGATAAAAATTGTGGATTTGTATAAAGGACATACAGATAGATAAACAGACACACACACTAACATCTTGTCTTTTATATATATATATATATATATATATATATATTATCGATTTTCTGCACTATTGGAAGAACTGCAACCTTGAAACTTCTGAATATTGTTTCTTATGTCTTTGTCTATGAGTCTATCAAATTTGATTCAAATCAGACCACTCCTTCTATAACCCGATTTTTTCGATTATCGATTTTCGATATTTATCAGGGGGTATCTCAACACAAAACACAGCTAAGAACACTCGCAGACGCTTGTAGTACAACTGTGTAAATTTTCAAGAAAATCAGTTCAGCCGTTTCGGAGTCTATAGGTAACGGACACACATACACACACACACACACACACACACACACACACACACAAAGTTCCATTTATAAGTTTAGATAGATATAAAACAATAGAACAAAGTACAAATTTTACAAAAAATGTCTTGCACAAAAATTTACTTTCATATTCCTTATTAAGGTAAGGCAATATAACATAACTACAGAAATAATAGGTTCGAGAAAAAGATTTACGATACATTTTTTTTCAAATCATGAAAGAAAAGAATTTGAGAAAACTGTTTTAAAAAAAAAGAAATAACTCTTAGCAAAAATAAAAATAAAAAAGAGGGGCACCCCCCTAATAAACAAACGAAAAAATCCACGCGATGTTTTCCAATGTCATTGTGTTTTCTTTCTGCTTGGCTCTCACATGGTTCACTGTGACCATTTAACGATCTTTTTGAAATGTCATTCGGTTTTATTTTTGATTTTCTTTCGAGTGACTCCTCAAAGTTTCATTGTGAAATGTCTTTTGTTGGCAAAATTTTAAAGAATGCCGAAACCTTTCTACTCCGTTGGTGTCTTTCAGACAAGGCTGCTTAAAACCTTTCTGAAGCCAGCCAGTTTTTTCTCATTCCATGAGATGTCTAACTACCCTCTGCTACAACCAGCAGGCTTCGTGTCTTCTGGTACTTAACCACTTTCTCTCGTTCATCCGCTGTTGTGTGTGTGTGTGTGTGTGTGTGTGTGTGTGTGTGTGTGTGTGTGTGTTTTTCAATACCATCGATGATGGATCAAACGAACCTTAACTTTAAATTTTACGAGGGCAGAACGCACACTTTCACTATACAAAATATAGGCGGGCATGCATATTTACAGAATTTGAAAATGAATCCCAATATTCCACAATGCTAATTATTTCTGGAGGTTCTTTTGCGAGCCGATTCGAAATAGAAAACAATAATAATAATCTTAAACACAAAATAAAATTTGGTATTCTTTTAATACAATTATCCCAAAAGTAAGTGTATAAGACAAAGTCAAACTATTTGACATTTGTTTACTTACACTTTTTAATTATTATTTTTAATTAATTTATTGAAATTTTCGTCCAAACGTATATCACGTATGGCACTTAACCACCGCCAACAAAAACTTTTCGGTGGCAATGAATTAACTGACTGACTGACTAACTGGTACAACTGATAAAAAATTATAGGGTTGCGATTTGTACGACGTTTCGGTCGATGTACACGCCGGCCTTCGTCAGGTGCTAGGAATTTCGAACCGAACGCTTTATTACAATTACTTGGGTTTGTTCCTGTGACTTGACCCAAAGAGTTGTGTGTTCAATACCAGCCTACAGCAGTGGTGAACAAGTAACTTACAGGCTAGAGGGAGATAACTCATTACTACCAAAAAGCGGAATAGATTTTATATACCCCATTGATTGTAATAAAGTATTCGGTTCGAAATCCCTAGCACCTGAAGAAGGCTGGAGCGTACAGCGGTAGAAACGTCGTGCAAATGGCAACAATGATGAGGACAATAGTCCGAATAATGTAAATACTGTAAATACTACCTCATCTTAGAAATATAGACAAATACTGAAAAGTTGGTGTATTTTAACAGTGACAAAAAGAAAGGAACAAGGTTCAAATACGCGACTGTCTCCGATGATTTTTAGATTGACAAAAATCGACTATTGACACTTTATTATGCAATTGTGTTCAATAAGCACGTGTTGCAATTCTTTAATACTGGGTAAGAGCCAGGAAATCCCAACTACTGCAATAAATGGCATGATATATGTACACAGTCTGTATGAATGAAAACAACACCAGCAGAAAACAACTTACTAAAACGACTTATATCATATAATCAGCATCCACGGCACAAACAGTTAATCTAGATACATAATAATTATGAGTTCAATTCTTTGGCCAGGTAGCACAGACTCAGTGGAAACAGGGCAAGCAATACTGAAGGAGTACGAAATGAGATGAACTCTCCCTAGAAGTATGTGTATCTTTGTGTGTGTGTGAGAGAGGGGGAAACGAGATATATATATATATATATATATATATATATATATATATATATATATATATATATAGGAAAGAATATTAAAACGTTTTGAGTTTAAAAATGTGTTTTTTGACAGTATTTGTTTATCTCTACTATTATATTTTATATTTCAGACCGCCCTCGGTCCTTCATCAGAAACAAATGATATATATATATATATATATATATATATATATATATATATATATATCACGTTGAAGCTGATTTTCGTACGGTCACCGAAGTTAAGCAATGTCAAGCCTGGTCAGTACCTAATTGAGTGACCGACTGGGAATACCAGATGCTGTAAGCTTTGATGTGCAAGTGGAGTAATGGATAACGACTCGAAATGGAAAATCGGAGAGTCGAGTTCCAATTCCAGTCAGGTTCCTTGCATTCACTTACCAGGAAATAACATTTGGAAAGGTATGAATTCAATTCTTTTCCCACATCTATGTGTTAATTAGTAGATCAAAAGACCTGATATTTTGGCTTGCTTCTCGGTAGCGTTATTATGAGATACGGTCATTAACCCACATTGAAGATAAGTAGGGGATTGCCTACTTATTTCACGCCCTGCCATTTTTCTTCTTCTATGTGCCCTGTCCTTTCAGGACGTAGGCGTTCATGGCTCTCCACATCTCCCTATCCCTGGTGGCTCTTAACACGCTTTTTTTTCTGTTACACCACGCAACTCTCGTTCCGTCATCCACCTGATCAGGTCCTTTAAATATGTTATCCACTGCTTTCTCCTGTCTCTTTCCCTCTCTATCTGGTCTGTTAGTGCCAAGTTCTCCAAGCCCTCCTTCCTCATTGCATATCTCAGGAACTTTGGCTGTCTCTTCCTGATGCTCAGCATTAATTTCTTTTTCGTTTCCATCCTTTCCAAGACCTCATCATTGCTCACATGCTTGGTCCATGATATCCCCAGCATCCTTCTGTAGACCACATTTCAGTTGCTTCAAGTTTTTCCTTAATCTACGATGCTGCCATTACCTAGGATAAATAATGGACTATGTTGTTTATACTGAGAGGAAAGATGGAAGATAACATACAACAGAGATGGTGTTTGGTTTTAGTGAAGTAAAAAGAAAAGTAAAGGAAGATAAATGAGGCGATAATGCTCTCACGCATTTAATATCTGCTTCAGGGAAATCGAAAACCGTGTCAATTCCATATTTGTATCCACTTAATTCTTTATATAAAGATTTGCATCATACTTGTGAATGTCATTGCAACATTTTGTTAAGCTCAATATTTAGCAAAAAGCAGTTGAAAATTTTACAAATAGTCATGGAACTCGTTGCACGGAGCTTAATACTTATGACTCACCAGAAATTGAAAATAAGAAAACTGCGAAATTTTCACTTTATAGTATTTACCATAATGCATGTAAACAATCATAAAAGAAAGAGACCAAAAAAAAAAAAAACGTTCCCACACCGGGAATCGAACCCGGGCCGCCTGGGTGAAAGCCAGGAATCCTAACCACTAGACCATGTGGGATATCTCAGCACTTAGCTTCATAATACTCTATTTATTATGTATTCTTTTTACTACTTCATATTGCCGTTTAATGTTTTGACAGGACTGGCTCTTCAGCCGGGATGGTTGCTAATCTTGAATGGAAGGCCTGGCTAGTGCTTTGCAATCCTCACTATACTATTTTATCAACATTTTCTTTTTCTACCTACATTACACATAAGTTAGACATTAAACTAAACACTAATTAAAGGACGAATGATTTTCGCAGAATTTGACATCATTCAGGGTTTTTTTTTTGTTGTTGATTTTGTTATGTTCCAGCTAAGTCTCGAAAAAAAAAAACACTATATAAAATTAACTATTTTTCCATCATGCTGAATGCGTTAAAATTATTTGACTTTTCACGAAAAAAAAAAAAATTAAGTTGATGCTAAAAATTACCGCAAAAAGATGTAACTGTATTGTGATGACATTCCTCTAACTTGTAGATACATTGTATTTATTTTCAATTTGAATTGATCACCTATATTCACCTATATTGTATTGTATATGATCCATTACTGTATATAATTAGGTCGCAACGAAATGTTCATTTAATATGAATACTGCCAGATAAAAAATTGAGATGTAAGTAGTAGTAGAGAGAGTGGGCCTCATAATAGATCCGAGTGGTGGGAGCACCATAATTATTAAACTGTAACTCAATAAAATTAGAAATCCTGTCAATTTAGAGAAGAGCAAAAGAACGATGGGAACCTTGAAGCGTTGGGAGCTGGTTAATGTTTCTTTGGTTCGGCCTTGTGTCAGACTTAACCGAACTCCCTACAGCTTACAAGTTTTATGCTGAATTATCATCAGAATTATTAACAGAAGGTTTTTCATCAGAAGGTTGGTTGTCGGTTGGAATGTGTGGATTAGTGTAGAAGAGTGGAATAATAAAATATACATTTTAAATGTTAAAATAGAAATTTATTTAAAGGAAAGAATATCACAAGTTGTAGAAGTTAATGTTCAATTAGAAACATTAAGAAATTATGGGTAGAGTTCGTGTTCAATGATAAAGTTGAGTTAAGGGTATCGAGAGTTCATACACAATGTTCGTAGTAGTAATTGTTGAAAGAGATAAGGAGAAAGAGAACAAGGTGCGACCTGATCTTATCTCCGGGTCGATTTGAAGTAGACATTACATTTTAGTTCTTTTGTCTATCGACTCCCATCTGTGTGTCTTGACTGACGCCGAGGTCATTTATATAGACTTTTTGAATTTAGCAGTGGATCGCTGACTCCTCAAATTGTGCAAGTCGCACCCATTGGTCAATCACTTACTTGCGAAATCTGGTTTCGAATTTTTCGTTCAGCAGATGGTCGATCCTTTTTCTATTTGTGAAAACCCAGGATTTCACACGTCATCGTGAATTTTTGTAAAAGTGAAGAAGGTTAATTTTAATTAATTTCTTATCCGCGACAACCTCACTGTGTAGAAGAAAACTCATCTGGAAGGTTTAAGTTAACTATGTCCAGCTTTGTCAGGAAGCGATGGCAATTAGGTCCCCGGGTAGTATCGAACACATGCAGTCAGTCAGTTAACTATCATCCTTGATACACATTTGGGCGATCATGACTGACTAAGCAGAAAATTTTCCCGGAGTAGGTTGACATTTCTTTCTGCAGTAGACTGGTTACCAACCAAGGCTACAGAACACATTCAACTGCTATTCAACCCATAGCTGGAGGGAGACGAGATGGATAATAATACCTTTCCCAAAGGTATCCCTATTTGCGCCTAAGTGAATGAAATGAATTCGACTGGAATTCGAACTCGACTCTCCGGTTTCTCAGCAATAACTAGTCGTAAGGAAATTGAATAAACACAACAGTACAAGTTTTTTAACCTACAACATGGAATTCTCGATTCATAGATCGTTTGTACTAATATGACCTTTAATCATAAGCAGGTCTTTTTGTCATTTTGGATATGGGCAAATATAAGCCAACACATTCGGCATTTATCATAAACTGAATGTGCGTTGTGGTGCATTGGATATCGGCTCGGCCGAATTCATTGCATTCACTTACGCGCAAATACCCTTAGGAAAGGTATTAATCCGTCTATTCCTTCCAGTTATGGGTTAAATAACAGGACAGATTGGGTTCTATAGCTTTGGTCGGCAACCAGTCTACCGCAGAAAGCAATGGCAACCTACTGCGGGATAATCTTCTGCCCAGTCAGTCATGTCTCTTTCGAGATATGATCGTCGAAGCGTGTATTATGTATGACACTTAACTGACTGACTGAATGCAACTATTTTAGAAAGAGAAATCCATCAATTTTGTTGTATTCACCGAAATACATTAACTGTAGCAAAAAAAAAAAAAAAAAAAATTAAATGATATCATTCCCATACCGGGAATCGAACCCGGGCCGCCTGGGTGAAAGCCAGGAATCCTAACCACTAGACCATATGGGACAACACCTGAAAAGTGTTACCATAATCGGTTATTTATTATGATAACTGCAACATACGAACTGTTTTTTATTTTGTCATCTGACATTGTTGTTTAATTTGGCTTTAACTGTTTCTCCACATCGGCGATCTTAGACATGTTAAGATAAACAAATGAAATTAGGGAAAGAACTGATTGCTACCGTCGATTTCTAACATTGCTTAACTTGAAATACCGTAAAGTACTGTTCAATCGGCTCGTTAAGCAGATCGGTAATACTAGCGTGAGTTTGGTCATCAATGAACATGAAAATATAGTGAACTGGAAAAAATGCAGGTTATATTCTTACAACAGGTAGGCCTGGATTTTGATAACGCACGGATAAGGCAGATATATCGTAAAATAGGACACAAAGTTGAACTTAATGTAATGTGGAATTTCTCGAAAAAATTTAAAATGTTGCTCATGCCTCCTCGGAACTTCCTCTCTTGAGGGCGTTTCAGGCGCCGGTTAATAACACCAGCCTCTTACCAAAGCAAAGATACTGCGTGGAGTATGTCCCCCTGAGGCTTGAGCAAATATTTTTTACCACATCAATCAATTAAGTGCTATACGTGATACACGCTTTAGGCAATCATGTCTCGAAAGAAAATTTACTCGTAGTAGTTTTCATTACTTTCTGCATTAGACTAGTTGCCAACCAAGTCTAAAGAACACAATCTGCCTTGCTATTTAACCCATAGCTGGAGGGAGAAGGGCGGATTAATACCCTTCCAAAACGTATAACAGGAGCTTTCAGATCGCATAACTAGAGAAGGAGCTGGTCAAGAATTCCCGTTATACGTTAGAAAAAACGTTGGAGGATCATTAAATATAACGACTGGAGATACCGAAAGGTTGAAACCAAGGTTGCGTAATCAGCTGAATTCAGAATGAAAATATTTAAAATGTCTGAGTCTACATGTATTAAATACTTTTCTAATACAACTGTGTATTGGTCTAATTTAATTCTGACCAATATTGTTTAACTCATAACGGGAGGGAAGCGACGGATGAAATCATTTAAAATGATTCCCAAAGGTTTTTGTGCGGATTTGTCATGCCGAATACATATCCACTGCACCACAACGCACATTACGAAAAAACATTTAAAAATAAGCATTTTCCTTCTAGCCAGTCAGTTATGTTGGAAATTTACAGATATAACGGGTCTCCTGATTGGCCGAAGACCCGAACCTCGTCTTGGACTTGAGGCGGGCCTTTACGCCAGGAAGAGGCTCGCGCCTTTTTTTTCTTTTTTGAAGAGACTAGCTTCCTCAGCTGGCACCGACAGCATCGGAGGAGATCTCCGTTCCAGAGATTCAACCAACGGGGCAAACAATTGGCACCCTCATGTCTCGCTATATCGAGACCATCTTACCAAAGTATTGGAGATCCATTGGGCTAACAGCCTTAACCTTAACAGAGAAAATATCTCGATATCCTTCCTTTCATATAAGGTACCCTTCTGGGCAATGCCTATCCATCTGAGAGAAAAATTCTCTAAGAACTATCGACTTTCGACCGAATGGAACTGCAGAAGAAGCTGACCCCAGAAATTTCCTGTACGTCGCGGATCGCCGTTCCTCGTGTTTTTTCATACCCTTCTTAGACGAAGGAACTAACAAGCTAAGCAGCGAGAAAGACTATACCAGGCTACGAAGTAGCCGCAAAAATCAGCAGTTTTTGCAAGACAATAAATTGTTTTACTTTATCAGGTATGTCTTGTTTGTCTGACGGTTTCCTTCCACTGCTTAAGCACAGAGTTATGTGCGAATATTTCTCACAGTTAAAAATGCCTCATGAGGATCGAACTCACTACCAAGAGGTAAATGCATAACTAGAATCGCTCACTACCGTGGAATACTCAATTCGTGTAACATTTTTTATGTTTTTAATGTGTCTTTCTATGATCATAATTTATTTTAAATTTTAAACAATTATTTTCATCGATTCAATTTAAATATGAGCTAAGCTATGAAATCGAGTACTTGTAATTTTTATTATTTTTTATTATTAAATAAACTGAATACAACTATTTTAGAAAGAGAGAACTTTGTTGTATTTCCAGTGATGCATTAAAAATAAATTATAGATTCAAGAAAAAAAAACTTAAAAGTATACATTCCCACACCGGGAATCGAACCCGGGCCGCCTGGGTGAAAGCCAGGAATCCTAACCACTAGACCATATGGGACATGATGCCAGAGACAGGGAAAATAATATACTATACGACAAAGAAGACGCGCAGCCTTGAGATTTTGTTATATGATATGTTTTTTTCAGTTTAATTGTTTCCCGAATATTTTTTCTAATTGTCAATTAAGTGAGATTTAAACATAAAAATCTCACACATTTTTAATTTTAATGATGAATTAAAAAGTTCTGCGGTTTCATAACCGTAATTAAAGAAAGAAAACGTCAACTCATTATTTCAGCTGATTTCTGGCATTGCTTGAGCTTGACTTAGGGTTTGGGTACTTCATTGCAATGTGTATACTACTGTTCAATCGGCTCGTTTAGCAGATCGATAATACTTAAAAAGATTTCTTAGAAGGAAAATAGAACACCAGATCTCTTTTGAATGGTGTATAGTGTATGATAAATGAACGATGTTTTCAAATCAATTCACATCAATTTTCTCATTCATTCATCATAACCATTTCCTTTCTTTGCTTTTTAAATCTTTTTTTACAGACACCATTCGAATATTTTTTCTCATACCATTTTAATATTATTAATAATATTATTTTAATATTATTAAAAAAAAAAGGCAAATTTTTGTTTTGTTCCCCGAAGGCCTGTACCCCTTGAAATCTTTCCAAAACATCCCTATTTCCGTGCAAATGTATATGGTGAACTCAATTCGGTAATTGTTTATTGAAGAAACCTACTTTTTTTTCATTTTATCGAGCAGAAAAATATGGAACTTCTTGTTGCTGTTAATCTCACCCCTTTACCACGGTTCAAAAATGTTATTCACTGCAGACTGAATTCACGCGTAGTTTTACGATTTTTCAGCCTTTTTACTTCCTTTTTGCGATTAGTACGCGGGAAATGAGTTCCGAAATCAAACAAATCGCGGAGTAATTGTTCAACAGGAGTAAATCGGCCGAAATATGTATCCTACGCATCATGTCAGATATGAGCACGGTGTAAGGGGTGAGATATAGTCCGATTTATTTCTGGCCGATATCATGAAAAAAGGTAGGTTTCTTCAATAAACAATTATCAATTTGATTTCATATACATTTGCACGGAATTAAGGATGTTTTGGAAAGATTTGAAGGGGTGAAGGCCTTCGGGGAACAAAACAAAAATTTACCAAAAAAATGTTATGCTCCTAAAAACGCAAGTTCGATCATGAACAAACATGAAAAAACAAAAACAAAAAAACAAAACAAAAAAACAAAACAAAAAAAAACAAAACAAAAAAAAAAACACACAAAAACGTTTACACGCGCACTTATCGAATCCGAGGGACTGTAGTGGTAAAGAAATTAATTAAAATTAACTCACTTCTTCACTTTTACAAAAATTCACAACGACGCGTGAAATCCAAATAGAAAAAGGATTGACTATGTGCTTAAAGAAAAAGTCGAAACCAGATTCGCTAGTAGGTGTTAAAATGATTTCTGACGAATGTGATCAAGACCAAAAAAAAAAACTTCGCGAGTATAATAAAAGGACTTCATCAGCGTCTGTCAGTCAGAGAGTCAGATGGGAGCTGCGAGACGAAACATCTAAAATGTAACTTCAACTTCAAGCGACTCGGACATTGTCCTCTTTCTCTTTCTCCTTATCTCTTTCAACAATTACTACTACGAACATTTTGTACAAATTCTTGATACTCTCAACTTTCTCATGGAACATTAATTTCTACGGATTCTTGTTATTCCTCCTTTTAATAAATTTTTATTTTGACATGAAAAATGTATATTTTATTCTTACTCTATTCCGCACTATTCCACACATTCCATCCTGCCAACAACCAACCTTCTGATAATTCCGATGATGATAATTCTGCATAAATCCTGTAAGCTGTAAGCAGTTCGGTTATGTATGACACAAGGCCAAATCAAAGAAAAATTAACCAGCTCCCTATAGCTTCAAGACGAAAACGAGAACAAACCGTTAGACTAGAGAAAGTACCTATTATAACTGTGTTTGTTCCCCGCCCTTCATTAGTTCACACGACCCTTACTTCTTGCCAGTACCTCATAAATAATGGACTATTCCGTTTTGGTTGTGTGGAAAGAGGAGAAATGAAAATACTTGGTTTCAGTTAGAAAATGAACAAATGAAAAAAAGGGATTATAGTTGATTTTCTAAGTGCTGCTTAGATGTGGCACAAGGCCGAAATTATGGGACACTTCGTGAAGATCGAACTCACTACTCAGTTGTAACTGGTTCTAGTGAGACAAGCTTGCTAACCATAACACCACGCCGAGGTGCCCAGAAGGGAAGAAAGAAGTGTTTAGCGGCTGTTCCAGTGAAATGGAAAAGTTATCAATTTAAAATCTTTTTTATTTTTACCCACTTCTTAAAATAATGACCAGCATTCATATTTATGATTGCTGTTGCAATATTTTGTTAAAATTGTTAAGCTCGAATATTTAACGATGCGATAGGGGAATTTCTACGGATATTTTGTTGTCATAGAACTAGCCATGAGCTTGCACAATCAATAACTTAAGAATTGAAATTCATCAGAATATTAAAATTGGAAGACCGTGAAATGTTCTCTTGTTAAAATTAACTTGTAATTAATGCTGGTAGAATATGTTACAATAACATTACTATTTGCAATTATATGGGTTTTAAAATCTGATAACGCATGGATATGGCAATTAAGCTACTTAGTCATAAACTACTGCGAGACTGAATTCTATTGTTTGCATAAAACTAAGCATAAATCGTCTCGAATATTTCAGAAAATCTATTTAAAATCATTATAGTTCTTTGAACGCCGACATAGATCACTGGAAAAAAATCTAAACTTACTTATAAATGGAACTTTTACTTACTCTCTCTCTCTCTCTCTCTCTCTCTCTCTCTCTTTGTGTGTGTGTATGGCATATCTAATCTAAACTTATTTATAAATGGAACTTTGTGTGTGTGTGTGTGTGTGTGTCCGTTACCTATAGACTCCGAAACGGCTGAACCGATTTTCTTGAAAATTTACACAGTTGTACTATAAGCGTTTGCGAGTGTTCTTAGTAGGTTTTGTGTCGAGGTACCCCCGATACATTTCGATAATCGAAAAAATCGGGTTATAGAAGGAGTGGTCCGATTTTAATCAAATTTGATACACTCATAGACAAAGACATAAAAAACGATAATCAGAACTTTCAAGGTTGGAGTTTTTACAATAGTGTAGAAAATCGATAATATATATATATAAAAGCTTTCATTACACCCGAGCAACGCCGGGCTATACTGCTAGTTAATCAATGGATAGAAAATTCAATGGATAGAAAATTAAGAATTAAAATCAGCCTTCTTCTTCTTCATTTTAACAAAAATTCACAATGACGTGAAATCCTGGTTTTTCCCCAAATAGAAAAAAAAGATTGACCATGTACTTAAAGAAATAGTCAAAACCTTATTTCGCAGGTAGATGTTAAACTGATTTTGTGACCAATGGAAGCGACTTGCAAGACCAAAAAGGACTTCGCGAGTCAGTGCGAAAATCTAAACTACAATAAAAGGCTCTGATCAGCGCCAGTCGGTCAGAGACAGATAGGAGCAGTGAGACGAAACCACTAAAATGTAACAGGAGAAACTTCAACCACGTGGTACACCGTCATCCTTCTCTTTCTTTCTCGTGTGCTGATTCATTTTACTTCTTCTTCTCCACCCAAAGACATTCTTACTAAAGAAACACATACATACGTACGTACGCATATACTCTTTCAACAAATTATTAGTACGAACATTTGTGCGAACTCTTGATACCTTTAACTTTTTCATAAAACATTTAACTAATACTTATTCTTGTTAGTCTATTTTTTTAAAAAATTTCTATTTTAAAATGCAAAATATATATTTTATTCTTACACAATTCTACACTATTTCACATATTCCAACCTGCTACCAACCAACTTTCTGATGATGAAAACCTTCTGATAATTCTGATGATAATTTTGCATCAAACTTGTAAGGTGTAGGGAGTTCGGTTATGTCTGACACAAGGCCGAGTCAAATAAACATTAACCATCTCCCTATAGCTTCAGTGGTTAACACCGACGTCTGAAGGGAACGCGCACCCAATAAGCTTCACTGGTGATACCCGACGGTTAAAAAGAACACGCACCCTACACCTTCACTGGTGACCCCCGACGGTTGAAAAGAACACGCACCCTACACCTTCACTGACGCACTCTATATCTACACTTGTGACACCCGACGTTCAAGGAACACGCACCCTACTTCTTCACTGGCAAATACCGACGCGGAAAAAGAACACCTTATGGAAGAATCACTTCTTCATTGGTGAACACCAACGCCCAACAACAACAACAACAACAACAACAACAACAACAACAACAAAAACAAAAATCAAATAATGGTTGAATTCGTTGTATTCACTTACGCGCAAACATCCTTGGGGAAGGTATTAATCCATCCCTTCTTACTCCAGCTATGGGTTAAATAGCAGGACAGATTGGGTTATATAGCCTTGGTTGGCAACTAATGTATCCGCAGAAAGTAATGGCAACCTACTGCGGGAAAATATTCTGCCCAGTCACGCATGTCTCTTTCGAGATATGATCGTCGAAGCGTGTATTATGTATGACACTTAACTGACTGACTATTATTGCAGTTTAACAGGCGAACTGAATATTTGTAGGCACTTTTAACAACCTTCTGTCGCAGACTATTTCTATTGTAGTGACTTCAACCCACACCGTGGGCCTCATATTTTTTAGTTTCTTTCTGACTAAGTTATGCTTAACATATGCGCGTTAGCGGCGGCTGGAGGCAAGCTCTTGACCATTGGTCCAATCATTTGCGTTGAGACTTTGATAATTGTTTAATCCGCCATTTTGAGTGACACCTTTGTGCGTACTTAATCCTGATTAAACGGTGACCAATTAAAAGTGATTGACAAAAGGTCACTGGAGAAAGGTCACAAAGATATGTTATGTTAGCGGAAGGAAAATATTCATAACTCCGGAAAAGTAATTTCTAAAAAATTTAAATGAATAATTGCAAAATAAAATAAGTAGTATTTTACTTTATTTAAAATAACTTGAAATAAATTTAATTTAATTTTTACTAATGAAAAATGTTGCCAAGTGTTTTATATAATTTACGATAATTAAATAGCGAATGTTGAATGATCTCCACAAGAATAAGGGAGAGATTCAACAGAAATGTGGTTCTACAGAAGGATGCTGAGGATACCATGGACAGAATATGTGAATAACGACGTGGCTTTAGAATTCAAACGAAAAGGAATCTTATACTTGGCATCAGGAAAAGACAACGTAGTGAGGAAGGAGGGCTTGGAGAACCCGATACTCACGGGACGGATAGAAGGAAAATGAGCCGGTAGGAAGCAGCGTGAGATCTGCTTGATTAGCTTGAGCAGTTCGATGGAGGAGTCTGTGAGATATACCAAGTGGATAAATATTGAGCGACAAGAGATAGGGGCAAGTAGAAATCCATGATCGCCTACGTCCTGAACGGACACGGCACAAGAAGAACAAAGAAGAAGAAGAAGAAGAAGAAGAAGAAATCAGTATTTAAATAAAGGAATATTTTAGTAATAGATGTGTACATATTCTGTGCATTTAGGTAACAAATGTTTTAAGGCAAATATTAAAGACAGCATATATATTTTGGCATATATGTACGTATGTGTGCGTGCGTGCTTTCTTATGTGTGTATGTATATGAGTCACGTGGCTTCTGACCATGAAGCAAAAGTACCTGAAAACCATACCAAGCCTTGTGAGTGAAATTGGGTAGACGGCTCACTTTGAGAATCCTTACATCATTGTGCTAGCTTGAAGTCATAAGTCATCGTGACCGAGTCTTTGAGCGTCCTGGGCCTCGTTCTTCACGTAAGATAACGCGCTCTCTCCCAGAAGTTGTAACTAAGGTAAATAAGGTCCGCTCAGCATAGTTGCATTACAAACCACAGTGTTGAACAAACACAAGTGTGCCTGAGTAAGCGTCTGCAGTGGGGATTAGCTGACCACTCCAGTAGATGGGTTTCTTCGAATATGAGTGGTCAGCCATTATGTGTGTGTTTACGCTCGTTTGTGCAGTTGCGTGTTTGGATGTATGAGTGTACTGTACATTTTTAATACCTACCCACTATGATAATGCTTAATTTATAAATTAAGCAAACACGTCCATTCTTGCTGAGTTAGTTTTGAAATCCAAATCTATGAATCTTGCTCCGATAGAACAACAAAGCATCATAAATTTATAGTTTTAATCTTCACCTTCCTATGACGATTAATATCAGAAATATTTCCAGAAATTTTAAAATATGTTTTGTATAATTTTTTTTTAATTTCAAAATAAAATTTAACATACAACTAACATTTTTAAAATTAGCAAGGAATTAAAATAATTTGCATTTATAAAAATTATAACTCTTTATAATCTTGGGAATGGCACCTTTAAACTTTTCTTTCCCCACAAGAAGATGATATTGATCTTTGTGATTAGTACTCAATATTTACCTAGCCAATCTTTCTTAAATAACCGCAAAATGAAGGTCGTTCTGAATGGGCGTGCCTCTTCGTCCTACAGCACGAATGCTGGTGTCCCACAAGGCTCTATCCTGGGCCCAACGCTCTTCCTTATTTTCATCAACGACCTCCCAGATGAGATCAGGTCCCAAGTAGGCATCTACGCAGATGACACTACAATATACTCCCGCTCCAGTAAGAAACCTGTCGTGGCGGACAGACAAAATCTCGCTGCTGACCTTGAGCGGGATCTACACTCTGTGGTGAATTGGGGCAAGAAGTGGCTTGTCAACTTCAATTCCTCGAAGACCAAGCTGTTGTCTGTCAACCATTACAGGCAACCTCTTCTGCCTCCCATAAGCATGGACCAGATGATTCTCCCGGAGAGTAATACACTACGCCTCCTCGGACTTACCCTGTCCTCAGACCTCAAATGGAAGCACTATATTGAATCCATAGCAAAATCTACTGCTAAGAAGATTGGGTCACTATGTCGATCCAGGATGTTTTTTCCACCTGAATCCATCCTGCATATATACAAGTCAACCATCCGTCCGTGCATGGAGTACTGCTGCCATTTATGGTCAGGTGCCCCTGCCGTTCTCCTCAGTGTTCTCGACAAGCTCCAAAGGAGAGTCTGTAATGTGATAGGTTCTGATCTGGCGACTCGTCTGCAGCCACTTTCCCATCGTCGAAATGTGGCCTCCCTCTGTCTCTTCTATAAATACCTTCATGGCTTCTGCTCGGATGAGCTTAAGTCACTGATGCCTCCTCAACAGGTGTTTACCCGTTCAACCAGACTGGCAACTGGGTCCCACCCATTCACAGTCAGGTTAGCCAAACGCAGACGACAATTCTACTCCAGCAGCTTCCTCTCTCGCACTTCCCGCCTGTGGAACTCACTCCCGTATTCTTGCTTTCCTGACGGCTACGACCTCCAGAAATTTAAAAGCAAAGTTAATACTCACCTACTAACCACTGGCCTCTAGCTCTCTCCCCTCCCCTGTATAACCTTCCCTTTCTCTCCGCCCATGTACCTGTCATTGCACCTGCTTTCTCAGTTTTCTATTGTTCCTTTCTAACTAGCTTGTACTCCTCACTCTTTTCTAATTAATCTTTCTACATTTATGTAACCCCCTGCACATCAGTGGCGTTTCTGCCTTGCTCGGGGTGAAATGATTAAAAAAAAAAAAAAAAAAAAAAAAAAAATAATTTCACAATACTTATCAGAGGTTGACTCGGAGTTTAATGATTTTGTATTATTAATGATTGTATTAATTATTACAAAATATCTAACTTATTATTTTATAAATACTTATACGCTAAAGTCTCGAATAATATATTACGTTCCTAGATCGCAGTCACATTGTTTCGTGTGGAATGGAGCACTTTTCACTGGCAAAACCAATTCTGTTTTTTTTTTGTAGTGGTGGTGGTGGGGGGTACAGTTGTGACTTTATGACTTTATTTGATATTGGCCGGATGGGTACATTTCCTCGTAGCTGGTGAATTTGGTTGGTGTATGCATGATATGCACTCACCAGACATATTTTCCTCATCTCAGACTTGCTAGGAGCAATAAAAGCAATAAAAGTTTCCATTTTAGCATTACAGCTGCAGACCGCCTATTATATATATATATATATATATATATATATATATAATAGCCAATATTCCCCCACCCCTTCCATTTCTAGACCAAACCTCCGGCATTAGAATTTTTCCTCATTCTTTGTTTAAACGGGATTGACAATGCATGCCTTAAACTGACATGTTAAAAATGGCTATTTCCCCTCTAAATGTTTTCTGATTTTACAGATAATAAACTTTAGTAAAACGACGAAACTTTAATAATGGTGAAGCTTTAGTAAAAGTAAAACATATTAGATTTATAATTAATATTTCATCTTCGTTCTTTATCCTATCATTCATATGTTGAGAGGTTTTTCACTTAACGCCATATTAATTATATAAACGCTCTATCGCTATCTTGATATCGAGCACTTTATGACATAAAAAGCTCGCCAAAAATGCCTTTCTACCAGTTACAATTTAACACACACACACACACACACACACACACACACACACACGCACGCACGCGCACACACACACACACACACACACACACACACACACACACACACACACACACTACGAAATCTTATGGAAAGTTACTGAATGGTATTAACCGACATATTTATTTAAATTTATTGGTTTGAATGTTACTTTTTAATGGATACTTGTATTTGAGTGAATAGTCTGTTTTTTATAATTATACGGTACATTTATATATATTCATCAAAATACACTAGCGGCTATAATTATTAGGCCACCCCAGTTTTTTAAAAAAATGATGTATTTCATACTATTTTTAGTATGTATTGCCAAGTGGATAATTCTAAATAAAAATTGAATGGTTCTTTTGTTAATACTGCACAATGACATGTGCATCAAATGAGCTGTTCTGGTGTCCAGTTTTTGTACTCTCTTCCCTATGCTAGTCTCTTCTTATTAGCTGCCTTATAAAATTTTGCAATGTAATAATAACAAAAGAACCATTCTATTTTCATTTAGAATTATCCATTTGGCAATAAATACTAAAAATTGGATGAAATACATCAATTAAAAAAAACAAACTGGGGTGGCCTAATAACTATGGCCGGTATATATATATATATATATATATATATATATATATATATATATATATACCTTGTTAGGAAAATATCTGTCTTCGGGCGGGATTCTTCTTGGTATACGCGAAATAGATATTTTTCTCTTGGTATATGGGAGATAAATATTAACAAGATTTCTAGAGTATTCAGGCCGGCGGATATAAATGTACTGTTTAATTATAGAAAAACAGAGTATCCACTTAAATATGAGTATCCATTAAAATCATGCTCAAACAAATCAATTTAAATATCCTCACATATCCGCATAAACTGTGCCTCTTACTCTGTAACCCTCAACTTCAAGTGGGTCCTGGCAAGACCATCTAAAAGTGATGGTCTTGGTCCTGGTCATTGTACATAGTAAACCTTGCTGAAAAAAAAAACAAAAAACATTTTTTGCATATTTTGGCAACAAGAATCAGTCCAGCAAAGTTTATTAAATTTGGCCAACAAGGTTTGGCAGTTTCATTTTTTTATTGTATTTTTTTATTTATTTTCGAATCTATTGTTGATAGTTGGAAAATGGCGCTGTGCTAATGTTTGAAGTAGAAAGGAATTAGCCCCGTTGAAAATTAGAAATCAAATTCTTTTCTTCTACCTTGGCTAGAACAGTAGTCACTGGCGCCGCTAGAAAATAATAAATTGGCTCCTTAAGCAGTCTCTTTGTGTGACACAAGGTTAAAATAATAGAGCACAAACTGAGGATCAAACAATATGACAGAATTGGTTCATATTAATAACTAGCAGAAAAGCCCGGCGTTGCTCGGGTCTAATGAAAGCTTTAAAACTAATCCATGGTCCTGGAGCTCAGACTCTTTGGACGTTGGCACGAAAGACTAAAAAGCAAAAGTTGTTTCCATTTAAAGTGAAACCGTAGACTGAAAGAAAAATGAATGGATGTAAATCAAATTTGATTTCCTAGTATTGATATAAAATAAGTTTTTTTCGTCGTAAACTGAATTTTGAAGGCTAAATAAGTCCTCTGAGTAAATGGTATCATGGCTGAGACTAAGAACTACAATTATACCTACTTAGAGCTAAACCCGAAGCAAAAACTAAAATAAAAGGGCTGAAAAAAAATACAGACATACAGGCAGATAAACAGACACACACACAAACATTTTGCCTTTTATATATATATATATATATATATATATATATATATATATATATATATATTTTATCGATTTTCTGCACTATTGTAAGAACTGCAACCTTGAAACTTCTGAATATTGGTTCTTATGTCTTTGTCTATAAGTGTATAAAATTTGATTAAAATCGGACCACTCCTTCTATAACCCGATTTATTCGATTATCGTTTTTCGATATTTATCTGGGGTACCTCGACACAAAACCTACCTAAGAACACTCGCAGACGCTTATAGTACAACCGTGTAAATTTTCAAGAAAATCGGTTCAGCTGTTTCGGAGTCTATAGGTAACGGACACACACACACGCACACACATACACACACACACAACGTTCCATTTATAAATAAGTTTAGATTTTAATACTGTTGTTGTAATTTTCCGTCATTACATGACTCAACTCTAAATGACGTAAATTCTTGCCATATTTAAGGTCACCTATGAGGAAATTTATTGTATTTTGACAAACAAAATGTCATTCAAATTCTTAGAATTTTATTTAGGTGGACAATGTGACAATGTCAATTTTCTTCTATAGCATTATTTTGAAATTGTTGTGGTTAAGAGTATCAAGGTGTAAAATATTTTACATGATGTTAAATTGCGACATTATTTCTCTGTAAATGTTATATTTAGTGGATGCTTGTGTTTCAGTATACATACCATTGTTTTTTTTGTTTTGTTTTTGTTTTATTTTAATATAATAATATTTATAAGAGATTGGGACCCCCTACTAAAGAAAATGTGGATTCCGACTTTAATATACCCACTAAATATAATGTATATTTAATCATTTTATTTCAAGCAAGGCAATAAAGCCACCGAGTCACAAAAGGTTACTGATTGAGAAGGAATAAGAAAAAAAGAAAACATTATTAAGAAGCGAGAACAAGAAAAGAGGAGGGAATCAAGAAGACAGGATATAACGATTGGTATTACATTAAATCTTTTGAAGATCAAAGTTGGCTGGAGAGCATAGAGCTGGAAGAGAGTTCCACAGGCAAGCAGTACGAGAGAAGAAACCGTTAGTAAAGGACTTACGGTTACAAGTATCCATTTCAACTGTAAAACGATGAGAACTTGTTGCCAATAGTCAGTCAGTTAAGTGCCATACGTGATGCACGCTTGGGCGATTATGTCTCGAAAAAGACATGACTGACTGGGCAGAAGATTATCCCGCAGTAGGTTGCCATTATTTTATGCGGTAGACTGGTTGCCAACCAATCTGTCCTGTTATTTAACCCATAGCTGGAGGGAAGAGACGGATTAATACTTTTCCCAAAGATATTTGCGCGCAAGTGAATGTAAGGAATTCAACTGGAATTCGAACTCGGCTCTCGATTTCTCGTTCCGAGCCTATATCCACTGAACCACGACGCACATTACACTTAAAGTCTATGTAATATAGGCCATAAAACACCAGTAGAATTACCATGAAATTATTTATAGAAAAGGTACAGCAATATATATATTATTGGGATCTTGAATGAGTTCTCGTTGTTTTTCAACAGATGGCGTTCTCAGAATTGCATGCGTTTTATTTTCAGATGGTAACGCGTCTATAAGGAAATGCTATAAACTATTCAGTGTACGTCATTTCGCCGAATGGTAAACAAGTTCATTTTTCATAACATTAAACATGTCGGATTTCGTGCCAAAGAAAGTGTATTTGCGGCAAATTTTACTGCACTACTTTATTCAAAATAAATCTACAGCTGAAACACACATAATTCTTATTGAGACTTACGGTGATGATATTCTATCGGAAACAACATAAAGCATAACATATAATACAGCATAAAAAGTATTCTAATGTTGTACTACAAAAAAACAAAAAAAAAAACAGGAGAAATTTGTTTTAAAGAAATATTAAATATTATGCCTAATTTTTTTTAGCGAGAAAAGCTCGTTATTTAATACTCGTTGGAAATGTATGAATCTGATGAATAAATAAGATTTTATAATTTTTTTTTTTTTTGTTTTTTTTGTCGAATATGCTGGAATTGTTCACAAGGAGGGTGAAGTGAAAGATTCAGATTAAACGAACTCCGGATATATTTAAAGGGTTATTTTTTTGTTCAAGAGTCAACGGCGTAAAAAAAAAAAAAAGACGCAGAAACACGATCGATAATTCAAACGAAACTTGAACAGAATAGTAAATTTACACCGTAGGAAATATTGGAAGAATGTCTAAAAATTCTAAATCTGACTCACGATATAAGGAAATTGAAGAAAAAGAATGTGCATATATATATATATATATATATATATATATATATATATATATATATATATATATGCAAAAAAATATGTGGAAAAAGTAAAATTGTTCCATGTTTCAGATGTGGAAGGTTACGATTACAAGTGCTACAAGTGTGAAAAAGTACGACATAAAAAGTCAAACTGTAAAACTAAATTAAGGAAAAGTTCTCACCGAAAAAAATTTTCTGTGAGAACTTTTCCTTAATTTAGTTTTACAGTTTGCGAAATAAAGCATCCCAGATGGCATAGTTTCGGATAAGGATATACAATTAAGTGCTTACGCATATTAAGAATTTTGTAAAATGTTGAACATATTACTCCCTATCGTCTCACCCAGAGTCAAACACATATACTGAACGGTTTGTGGGTACTTTTAAGAGAGTTTTGAAAAAAACAAAAAAAAACAAAAACAAAAAAACAAAAACAAAAACAAAAAAAAACGCAAGTACTGAAAAAGTGAGTAAAAAAAACTACAAGTCTTTGAGAGCATACTAGATAACACTGAATTCTAATATAGCGACAGACATGTCACAGGCACAATTGATAGTCACAAAAATTAAATCGGTGTTCGACAAGTTGTTACTAGGTCAAAAAGAATAAGAACAGACAACAGAAAAGATGAAATTTTTTAGAATTGACGAAAAAGTGATTTTCTTGAGAAAGTGAGACAAGCTCGCAGCCTTCAGACAGAGTTTGACTGAGTCAAGGCTCCGTGTTTTAAGGACGGAGACTCGGCTAAGAAGACAAGACAGGCTTAATATCCAATCTTCCGTATACGGAGGCTGGAAAAAATTTGACCCTTAAGTCGATTGTTCTCGCTCGGGTTTCTCACGTAAAGCTCGACATTGTGTCATATCCTGTCTCAGTGGCGGGGAGTTTGGGTAAATATTCAGAGTTCCGCGTGAACAGGAAATTGTCAGTCAAGCTCTCTGTCTTTGGATGGAGAACGACACAGCCGAGGTTCGGTTTACGAACTGGGACTCGGCTCAGAGTAGTAAACAAGCTTAGTGCCTGATCTAGCAGAAGCTTAGTGAATTTCAACCCTTGGCATGAGTGTTCCTGCTTAGATTCCCACGTTAAATCCGACCTTGTGTCACAACCCGTCTCAGTTCGGAGACTTTGGGCAAATACTCAGAGTTGCGCGAGAACTCGCTCTTGTTTAGTCAAGCTCTCTGTCTTTGTGAAGAGAGCTACTCAGTCGGTACTATATCTATGGGCAGAGGCTCGGCTGAGGAAAAGAGACAAGCTTGATCCTGCGTATGCAGGTGTTGATGAATGTTTGGACGAGTGTACGCACTCGGAAATCCATCGTTAAAACTGATTTTTTGTCGTATTCCGCCTAAGTGGGAAGGATTTGTGTAAATACACAGATTTCCGCGAGAACTCAAAAATTGTTAGTCAAGCTTTCTATCTTCGGGCAGACAACTACTTAAACGGGGTTCTGACTACGGACGGACACTCGGCTGAAAAAAAAATAGACAAGACGATATGCCCGATCGTGCGTTTGAGGGTTCTGGGTGAATTTTGAGCCTAGGTCCGAGTGTACGCGTTTGGGTTTCCCTTATTGAATCCGACCTTGTGTCAGCATCCAGTCTAAGTGTCTGAAGTTCCGAGAAATCTTTGAACAGTCAATCTTTCTGTATATGGACAGAGTACGACTCAGATGGGGCTCTGTTTACGGACAGAGAATCGGCTGATAAAAATGGATAAGGCCAAGAGCCAGATTGCGCGTTCGTGTGGGTTGAGTGAATTTTTAGTCTTTGCACGAGTGTAAGTGCTTGGGTTTCCCACGTTAAATTCGACATTGTGTCATATCCCGTATCAGTGGGGAACTTTTGTATAATATCCAGAGTTTCGACAGCTAGCTGTCGGCCTTGCAGTTGTCTAGCGGAATACAACTCAGTCGAGGTTCTGTCTACATTTGGAGACTCGGTTGAAAAAATAGACAATACGAACTGCCCGATCCCCCGGTTGCAGGCTAGGTAAAATCTGACCCTTGGCTCGTGTACCATTAGTTATACACGACATTGTGTCACATCCTGTCTTATTGTGGAGAGTTTGGGTAAATATTCAGAATTCCGACAGTCCGCAGTCAGGTTCGCAATCGCTCTCTCGTTCCAGGCGGAGTACGACTCAGTCGAGCTATACGTTCGGAGACTCGGGTGCGAAAAATAGACAATGCAATCTGTCAGATCCTGGGATTGAGGGGGGCTAGGTAAGTTTTTACCCTTAAATAAGTGTATATGTGTCCTTACATTGCCTGCCCATTAAAGAGAATGTTAGTTATAAAGACTATATAGATACTTTGAAAGACTAACTGCTCAAGAACAGAAACAGTTTTAAAAAATCAGATTCTCTGTCAATCTGTTTAAAAGGAATTACAGATTCGAGAGAATAAAATTATTGATCTATTTGTGTTCTGCATAAGCGGACGCCATTGTTTTTGCCAAATTAATCTATATGCAGATTTTAGAAGATGTCAGTTGCAGGATCAACCCCAAAAGAATCCATTATTCGAGTGAATAATTGTAAACTCGGATATAAACCTGACTAATGTCTCTCCGTTTGATCCTAGTGCAAACCAGACCTCTGTTTGCCTTTTTGATTCTTGTGCCAACAGGATATGTGTCTACTTTTTTGTCTTTAGTGTAGACCAAGCCTATGTCTACCTATCTATTAATTGTGATTTTTATTTTATAAGACTTACATTCGACATTAAATAACAAAACAAGGGCTAATATATTGCTAAAGTCACCAACTTAACTATTGAGTTCCGAAGAATCTAGTGGTGAAAACATTGTAAGAATCGATGTTTGTTTGAAAGATTTTCTTAATGGATAAAAATCGGCTACTAGAAGAGCAAAATGAAAAGGAATTTGCCTAAATTTAGGTTTACTAACATAAACAATTTGAACACTGAATGCATGGTCACCAATAAAAAGAGGAGCCCAAAATGCTAACTACAAGTCGGGGATAATGAAATCTACCAACTACAGAAATTTAAATGCCTGGGAAGTGTTCTCACAGAGAACAGAAAGTGTGACACTGAGCTTTAAAGGCGTATGGGCATGGCCAAAGAAAAATTCGTTGGAAACAAATAAAAGATACTGGATTGATGGGAAAGCAACACATGACATATTTGATGGGCTTGAGCAAATGGATGGCATAGCAGGGTTTGGGGAGATTAAAAAGAGAAAGAGTTTAAAGGTGATTTTCCAAGCGCAGCTTAGATGGGAGACCCAGATGGGACTCCCAGTGAGGATCGAACTCACTATTCAGTTGTAATGATTCTCGCGAGACATTACACTACCCCGAGGTGCCCATAGAGAGAGTGTTAAGAGCTACACGGGATAAGGAGATGTGGAAGGTGACGTTCGCCGACGTCCTGAAGGGACACGACAAAGAAGAAGAAGAAGAAGAAGAAGAAGAACCAAGATACTTGAAGGGTAAAATTGTAGACTAATAGGGAGACAGCTTTAAAATGTATCCTTCAAAACAAGGTAGAGTGCTATTTAACAAGAAAAAGGAATTTATATACCGAAGACATTTGATTGTATTTGTAAGTATCTGCATAGCACCTGATGTACAAAAAATACGCTCAACTGATTTAAAAGCAATTCAAGAAGACGGGATAGACGGAAACCTCGTATTTTAAGCGTTGTTTTCTACAGAATCAAAGACAAGTTTATTAAAGCAAGCAACGCTGCCACGCCCTTCTTATTGAAATGGATATACTTATATTTACGATCGTTACCCTCTCCTACATCGGATTACAGTGTAATATCTGCCCGACCAACGACCTTGTGAACCTTTATGCCTTCTAATCGAAAGAAATGTAGATAATAATATGAAACACATCAGATCTTAATCTCGTATAGGCATAAGTAAATACGGTTTAATAAGAAATGTTTTTAATTCATGTAAATGATCCGAGTTGCGCGTTATATAATAAAAAAAATTACATTGGGTTTAAAAACATATTGCATCTAAAACAATAACTAGTGTTTATTTTATGAATTCCTTTATGTAAAGATCACACACACACACACACACACACACACACACACACACACACACACAGATATATATATATATATATATATATATATATATATATATATATGAAATGATGCAAAATCCGTAAGACTTGGGGATAATCCAAAAGATATATCTAATTAATATTCTCCGTTTTTGAATAATTTGAATAAATTAAACCATTTTATATTTCATATTTCACGATCTGAAGAGATGGGCGCTCACCCGTTTGTCGAAATAAATCATGATTTATAATCACTTTAAATATGTGATGAATTTTCTTTTATATATATATATATATATATATATATATATATATATATATATATATCATAATAATATAATAGTTACTATTGGAAGTATATTCTGCAGTTAGATATTTACTTTAAAAAGTGCTTAATACAAAAGTAGAGCATAAATATGTGGTAATTATTATTACTATATTAATAATGACGTACTGCAACGTGTTAGCTATAAAGTTTCGGTGTTAAAACACCATCATCATACTATTATAATAAAGACCGTTGTGTATTCATTTGTAAATATATATATATATATATATATATATATATATATATATATATATATATATATACACAAATGAATAAGGAACGAAGAAAATATTTACAACGTTTAAAATATTAATTTCAAACAGTGCTCAATATAAAAATAGAGCAATGATTACTTTTTATTAATTATTACTTTAGCCCATGTACAAACTAGTTTGTACATGTTCTAAGGTAATAATTAATAATAATAATAATAATAATAATATATATATATATATATATATATATATATATATAATCCTTTCCGTCACGTTCAATATTACTCAATTCTGAAAAATGTTGCGAGTAAATGAAGGTCTAAAAATGTAAATCGACCAAAAATCGTTTCCTCCAAAAAAATTTTTTTTTTTTTTTTAATAAGCTGAGCAGTTAAATTTAAACGGTGAATGCTGTCTGTCCGTCCTTGTGTCTGTCCGTTCTCTAACTCGAGTGACACTTGATCTACATTGACCTTTTCGGCATCAGGATGATCCCGAGATTGAAAATCTGTTTTTCATCTGGTGATTGAGCACCCAGCATTGGGATTTGTGCCGAATGAGCAGGAGGCAACAGTTAAAATTCAAATTTTAAAATAACTGAGAAAAAAATTGTGATTTAAAAATTTCTATTTTACAATGAGTTTAAAGTAACACAAAAACTTTGTATATTTAATTTTTTTGTTTTAATTTCAGTTTAAAATATCTCCAGAAAATAGTGAAATGAGGAAATCAATTTTCTTACTTAAAAATGCCAAGGAATCAAAATTAAAGTTACAGGTTTCGTGACGCGAGGTTTTAAAGTTCTCCAGAGTTTGTTATTTAAAGAACTCAGCTCAATTAAAGTTCCACGGAGTTTCTAATTTAAAGAACTCAATTTCCGGCCTGAATTGGAGTTTCGGCTCAAATGTTTTTTTTTTGTTGTTTTTTTGTTTTTTATCGGAATTGAACTTATAGCTCGAATCAGAGTTAAAGAAAAGTTTTGAAATTCCACGGAGTAAATTGAGTAATTCAAAGTTATTTTGCAAAATTATCATTGCTGTTTGTCTCTGGAACAAATTAGTTTTGGGCCGGAGGCCCAGTTAGCCCTCTTCTGAAGCTACCTGAAAAATCCGCACTGAGTGTGGGTTTTATGCTAGTTGGTAACATAAAAACATATTATATAAGATATTTAATTGTACATACAATTCTGCTTCTTCATAATTGTTATATATCCTAGGTATATAGCCTCGGTCTTTAAGACACAGAAAGATGTTGAATACTATTTTCTGGAGAATAAAGTGCACCCTGTCCACCGAAGAGAATAATAAAATCAGTCGCTCGTTAAACTACAAAAAGATTTGGATTGATGCAGTACAATAAAAGATTTAAACATGACGTTATCATTAAGGAGAGGCCAGAAACCCCAGAGGAGGAAAGTTTCTGAATGAATGACAGATCTAAAAAAATTTTTTTATTTTTATGTAACATTATGACAAAAGGAAAATATATCATTTTTGGATTTTATTTATGTACATTTATTTCGTAGACAAAACAAATATTTTGGAACATTGCTGACTAACAGCGATAGCAGATACGGTACCCAGCCACAAGGGAGACGTTCACTAATTTGACGGGTGACCTTCAGGGCCATTATGTGAAATACGAGCAGGAATGAGACTGATCAAATAAAATGACTGTCTTTTTAAATAAATCTATCTATCTATCTATCTATCTATCTATCGGTGTCTATTCATATCTATCTATCTATCTATCTATCTATCTATCTATCTATCTATCTATCTATCTATCTATCTATCTATCATGGCAGTTATCCAAATAATTTCGCTACAAAAGATAATACACGAGGAAAAATGCTCATAATAAAATTTTTTAAAAATCTGTGTTATTATTAAGATCAAAAGATTTTTTATGCAAAAATTATCATTTTTACCTTTTTAGAAAATTGAAAATTTTGGTTTAAATATCTTGTTAAATATCTCGAAATTTTTTAGCTCGGACTTTTTTGCAGAACCTTAAATTTGTACGGATAATTTAAACGTTTGTTTTGCGGTGAAAAGCATTGATTTATAAATTCTTGTAAAAATCAGATATTTGTCGGATTTTAATGAAACTTTCAGGACTTATTAAAAAATTAATGAAAATATTTTTTAAATGTTTCCTTTTTAGTAAATCTTTGTGAACTTTTTTTTTTACATCTATTATTCTCCAACTCATTTAATTTTTATGAAATTTTAAGAAATTCTTTTTCGTATCGCATAATGTTTATATTTGCGAATTTTGGTGCCATCGTAAAAGATGCCGAAAGAATGGCTGTTTAACTGTATCGCTTCAGAAAATATCTAGTTTCTGCTGCCATGTTCTATATTGACTGTCTAATCCTAACTGTCAAGCCTTGTCAGAGATCAAAAGCGCTTGCGCGGCCTTGTGGGTGATGAATTATTCTACACTTTGCGACCTTTATCCCACAGAAGAAACGTCACCAGCCTTTCACTACTATACCGATAATGTGTTATGTCGCCGAGGTGGCAGTACGATCCAGATCATGTGGACTGAAGTATCTACAGCCCAATATCCGTGCTAATGGATATTAAGTACAAACAAGACAAACACAGATAAGACAGAACAACTATAATTAGAAAGTGAGGGGGGTTAAGTTGTTAGAGTTGCTGGAAGCACAGTCTGATAATAATAAAATTATGTCTAAAATATATGGATTTCGGTATTAAATGAGCAAACGTGATATTCAACGTGATATGCTTACGGCATATTACGTTGAATACACCGGATCTCGTTCGATCACCGAAGTTAAGCAACATTTAGCCTGGTCAGTATGGGTGACCACTTGGGAATACCAAGGCGTTCAGTGACAGATGTGCGTTGTGGTGCAGTGGATATCGGCTTGGAAAGAGAAATCGGTGAGCCGAGTTCGAATTCCAGTTGAGTACCCTGTATTCACTTAAGTACTGGTACCCTTGGGAAAGGTAATCCGTCACTTCCCTCCAGTTATGGGTTGAATAACAGGATGGGGCCTGGAGGCAACCCATCTAGTGTTGGTGTCACAATAAAAACACCCTTAGTAGCCGTGGCGAAGCATCAAGTATTCAGCTATTTGACACGATTATGAATTTTGCTGCAAACTACGCCAGGGTTCCAGATGCACAGGGAATACTAGAGGGGGTGTAGTGAGTTCTATCTCGGCTAAGGCCGCAAGATGACGATTAAATAAGCTGTAGTAATTGATATGCCGTTAAACAAAATCAGACGTTTCGATCAATATTCTCTGGTCATCATCAGATATTGATTGGTTGATATAGGATATCTGTTGAATATTTGGATATTTTATCCAATCAGTTATTGTTCTTTCCTTCTGAATGGATGCTTCACAGATTGAACTCGTGATCACTAGATGATAACAACACATGTTTAACCAACTACTACATTCACTACGCCACAAGTGTTTTTTTTAATCCTTTTATATTCAATATCAGATGGTTTTAAAAATTTTTGGTCATGATGGCGGATTCGTACCGCTTTTCATTTCTAAGATTTTGTTAATCTTCTCACCCCAAGCAAATCGGTTCCGCCGCTGGTGCGTAGAGGGTTACAGTGGAAAAAAAAAAGACTGGGTACAGTGGGCGCATTGAAGAAAGAAAAAAGATGAAAGCGATTCGAGAAGATAGAAGATGGCAATTGACTTTGCATTCAAATTTTCGAAGATTGTAGTTATCAGGAAAGTAAGTAAACGGAAGGAAATTTCACAGGCGGGAAATGCGAGAAAAGAAACAATTAGAGTAGAAGTGACGGTTACATTTAACTATTTAAACGGTAAAAGGGTGGGGCCTAGATGTCAATCTATTAGCACGCTTGAACTCACTTGGTCGGGGAACCGGGAAAAAAAATCGAGCAGTTTTTAGGAAAATAATTGTAGAAAAGATGGAAGGAAGCCACGTCACGTCAGCGAGAAAGTAACTAAAATCGAGATGCTAAGTCATAACCGATTATATTGCAGATTCTTTAGATTTTGTCGAGCACCTCGAGATGAACAGCAGGATCACCCGATCAGATATCGCATAGTAATCAATATACGGACGAATGGTAGATTTATAATTGTGCAAGATGGATTCTGACGAAAAAAAAAAAAAAAGCCATAAACTTCTGGTCCGACACAGAGACCCAACCTTCCTAGCAGTAGATGCAGCTATAGATTCAATGGAGTTGTTCGACGTTCTGAGATGAGCAATTGTCAATATTCTGGTATGGATGTGCGTTGTGGCGCAGTGGATATCGGCTCGGAACGAGAAATCGGGGAACCGAGTTCGAATTCCAGTTGAATTCCTTGCATTCACTTACGCGCAAATACCCTTGGGAAAGGTATTAATCCGTCTCTTCCCTCTAGTTATGGGTTAAATAATAGGACAGATTGGGTTCTATAGCCTTGGTCGGCAACCAGTTTACTGCAGAAAGCAATGGCAACCTACTGCGGGATAATGTTCTGCCCAGTCAGTCATGTCTCTTTCAAGACATGATCGCCCAAAGCGTGTATCGCGCATGGCACTTAACTAACTGACTGACCAGATTCAAAGAATGAACTCATTAACACTAGATGACAGTTGTGTCTATAATAACATCTATATCAACCAAGGTGAGGGCAATAGTTCAAAATAATACGCCAATATTTATGGTTACGCATCTCAATGGCCATGGGTTCAATCTTTGGATCTGGTAATGATGCACTAAGGTAGATTTTTCCATTTTGCTTAGAAAATCAGCATTGCAGTAGGCATAAAAGTTGGGGTTTGATATGACATGTGCTGGTATCAAGAATTAGATTCATAGCTTTTACCAATCGCCTGAAAAAATGTAGAGAAATTTTCTACAAATTTTTGTTTTACAAAATTGACTTCAAAATTTAACTATTTCAAGAAGAAATCCAAATAAAGCGAATACCTTTTGTATTAGACAGATTGAATGGAAAATATGTTAAAACCATAATTCTAATTATGAATCATCACAAGCAAAATATGCATTTTTGTTTACGATCAGTAAAAATTGTGTAAATGAATTGTAAAAGACTAGGAAAATGAATAAGACTTGTTAAAACAGAACCAATAAAAGCAGAAAATAGATAAACGTGTATATAAAAGTGAATAACACCATAATAATGCTGGATACAAATTATAAAACAAAAGTTTTCAAATTTGCATTGTTTATTGAAAATCTCAATAAAACTACTGCTCTGTGTAACATCTAAACTTATTTATAAATGGAACTTTGTCTGTGTGTGCGTGCGCGCGCGCGCGCGCGCGCGTGTGTGTGTGTGTGTGTGTGTATCCGTTACCAATAGAATCCGAAACGGCTGAACTGATTTTCTTGAAAATTTACACAGTTGTACTATAAGCGTCTGCGTGTGTTCTTAGCTAGGTTTTGTGTCGAGGTACCCCCAATAAATATCGAAAATCGATAATCGAAAAAATCGGGTTATAGAAGGAGTGGTCCGATTTTAATCAAATTTGATACACTCATAGACAAAGACATAAGAACCGATATTCAGAAGTTTCAAGATTGCAGTTCTTACAATAGTGCAGAAAATCGATAATATATATATATATATATATATATATATATATATATATAAAAGGCAAGGTGTTTGTGTGTGTGTCTGTTTATCTGTCTGTATGTCTGTATTTTTTTCAGCCCTTTTATTATACTTTTTGCTTCGGGTTTGGCTCTAAGTAGGTATAATTGTAGTTCTTAGTCTCAGCCATGATACCATTTAATCAGAGGACATATTTAGCCTTCGAAATTCAGTTTACGACGAAAAAAATCTTATTTGATATCGATACCAGGAAATCAAAATTTGACTTACATCCATTCATTTTTCTTTCAGTCTACGGTTTTGCTTTAACTGAAAACAACTATTACTTTTTAGTCTTTTGTGTTAACGTCCAAAGAGTCCGAGCTCCAGGACCATGGATTAGTTTTAAAGCTTTCATTACACCCGAGCAATGCCGGGCTATACTGCTAGTCATAATATAGCTAAATTGTTCAGTATAACTTCTCTTTGAAGTAAATGTCAGTTTCATTTGATAGTACAATGATTTCGTAATAATGTGTTTGTGTCATATATTTTGTCCGTCTACAATTTGTAAAGCTTCAGTAAATTACAAATATTATAACGCTGTTTTATAATACTTTCACTGGTCAGTCCGTGATGTGACATACGTGATACACGCTTTGGGCGATCATGTCTCTTCAGTGACATGACTTGATTGGGCAGAAGATTATCACGCAGTAGGTTGCCATTACTTTCTGCGGTAGACTGGTCACCGGAATGAAATCACAACGCGACGATTTTGAACCTAAACCTAATTTTAAACTTGTTTCCTCAAAAGGTGCTTAATGGGAAAATACTTTGTGTCATTATTTATCATGTAAAACGCCAACTTTCAAACTAAGTTAAAAAGCAATCTGACTTAATGCATCAGAAACAAACTGTATTTGCTATCACAGGCACAGCAGTCAGTTAAGTGCCATATGTGATACACGCTTGGACGATCATGTCTCGAAAGAGACATACTGACTGGGCAGAGGATTATCTGATTGCCATTGCTTTCTGCGGTAGACTGGTTGCCAGCTAAGGCTATAGAACGTAATCTGTCCTATTATTTAACCTATAACTGGAGGGAAGAGACGGATTGAAGCAGTTGAAATGTGGTTCTACAGAAGGATGCCGCGGATATCATGGACCGAGCATGTAAGCAATAATGAGGTTTTGGAAATGATGAAAACGAAAAGGAAATTAATACTGAGTATCAGGAAGAGACAGCTAAAGTTCCTGGAACATGCAATGAGGAAGGGAGGCTTAGAGAACCTGATACTAACAGGCCAGATAGAGGGAAAAAGAAACAGGAGAAAGCAGCGGATAACATATGTGAAGGACCTGTTCAGGTGGATGACGGAACGAGAGTTGCGTGGTGTAACAGAAGAAAGCGTGCTAAGAGCCACCAGCGATAGGGAGATGTGGAAAGCCATGATCGCCTACGTCCTGAAAAGCCAGGGTACATAAAAGAAGAAAGAAGAAGAAGAAATAACAACATAAGTTAAGTTTTGACATCCATCCGTGGAATTCTCTTCTGCATACTTGCTTTCCCGACAGTTATAATCTCCAAGAATTTAAATGTAAAGTCAATAGTCATCTCCTGTCTCACTAACTTACATCCTCTCTCACATGCTTTTCTACATCCACCCCACTCCCATCAATACTCTCTTCCCTCTTCTACTCTCTTCCTGACACCCCCTGCAACCTTTCACTCCTTCTCATAACATTCCTCCTATGTAACCCCCTGCACAACAGTGGCAGTAAAATGTCTTGCTTGGGGCGACACGATTAAAAAACAAACAAACCCAAAAACACCCCTGTTGACAAGATTTGAATCCCTCTTTTCATCATGCTAAGTATTTCTTAATTTCCAGTACCCTTCATAATGTTGCTTTTGATTTTGGCAGACTTTTGTTAGTTAGCCCCCAAAACATTCGCATCTGCCAACCTGAAATGGTGTCTGGTTCTGTTAGCTTTTAAACACTGTAGAGATTAACCTCTCTCGATTTATGATCGGTTGCTGGCACCCACTAATTCGTTGTGTGCCCTATATTTTCAGCCTTATCCCCCATCTAAGCTAAGCTCAGAAAATCACTAATTTGTTCAACAGAGGCGGCGAAGTTATTTGGAACTGTCTCCTGCTGACTGTAGCAACAGCAACGCTTTCTGTTTTGCTATTTAAAGCAACGATCGTACGCACGTAAGCGCACAAGCGGACCCTTGCCATGGTATATCGACCCTAAAAAGGGAAGCGCTTTCTTCTGGTGTTTAAAATATATGAGCGGTTGAGACAAGCCCGTCAACTGGTAAGCGATACAGTTGCAATCTGTGTAGGTGTTTTTGTCCCTATTTTTTAATTTATTTTTGTTGAGGGGTAAAAAAACATAGAAAGAAAAAAGATGTTACAATTTTTTTCGGAAAAAAAAGATAAAATCAACAATAGTTTCTTAATCGTAGATAAGATTAAAAAATAAATCTTTCGGGCCAAGAGTTTGTTTATTTATATATATATATATATATATATATATATATATATATATCCGAGTGAGTACAGATCGAAGAATTTATATATAATCATCCGCAGACAGATCTGTTTCGCTCTATCACAGCTCATCAGTACGGTTAGACAGCTAATTGCTTTTTACCCAGGATGAAACTCGACTGATTTGGTGTATAGTCGGTGATTCTACCTCTAAGTTACGGGCGCTCGGTAGAAGCTAGCAGGCTTTAAAGCGTGTATATTCTCATTATAAACGCCTAATAGCTGAGAGTGTTCTAATTCATTGCTGAATGAACGATGCGTAGATGCCAGAGTAGCTACTGTTTTTCAAAGTCTATCATTCTTCCAGAGTGCGCAATCTATCTATCTATCTATCTATCTATCTATCTATGGTTAGTCACTTAGCTGATTGATGTTAATTTCACTATCTCGCCTCTGAAGTTTCATAGTTAAACCTGTCCATCCGCTAGTTAGTAAGTATCAGCAATTGACTATATATATATATATATATATATATATATATATATATATATATATATTGAGACAAAGTGAAAGTGTTTGTAATAAAAACTCGTTGCGCAGACAAATGACAGAACTAAGTGGAAGTCCAAGATTGCCTAACGTTCCGAAGGGACGCGGCACATGAAGAAGAAGAAATATTTCTGAAAGAAATATATTAAATTCACAATTTAAAAAAACAAAACAAACAAAAACAAAAATGAAACCGAAACTAAACTCCTATATTAATTTGAAGTGAACAAAATGTATTCTGATGTTATAATTGGTCAGTGTAATTGTTCGGCTATAGCACTTCGCAACGATAACGTAAAGTTCCGGCTTTGTTGGAGATTTCGGGGCCAGGAAAACAATGGATGGCAACGTTAGCGTAACGTTACTACAACGTCACAGCCAAAATACAACGCATTTTAACGTTGGCTTCTTCAGGTCAGAATTTCTAATTTTTCTCATTTCTCCACTTTTATTCGGGTGCCATATCATGCTTACGGTCATATCACGTTGGATACACCGGTTCCCGTTCGATCCCCGAAGTTAAGCAACGTTCAGCCTGCTCAGTACTTAGATGGGTGACCGCTTGGAAATACCAGGTGCTGTAAGCGTTTAGTGACGGATGTGCGTTGTGGTGCAGTGGATATCGGTTCGGAAAGAGAAATCGGTGAGCCGAGTTCGAATTCCAGTTGAATGTCCTACATTCACATACACGCTAGTACTCTTGGGAAAGGTATTAAGCCGTCCCTTCCCTCCAGTTATGGGTTAAATAACAGGGTAGGACATGTGACCCTGCCCTTAAATAAATCGCAATGAGACTTTCTCCGTCGGGGAGGAAACCGGCTCAACCCGACTAGGGTGAATGCGACTTACATACAGACACGCACAGACATATATGTGTGCTAGGAGAAAATAGGAAACGTTTGTGAATTTGACATGTTTTGCTTTTATTTAAGCTTCACCAGAAAATGCAACATGGAGAAGAAAAGAATTTTTTTTTATTTTGTGTTGCTTGTTTTACATTATTTAGTTTACCTTACGCGTTTTTTTTTTCGGTAGCGTAGCGTGTATGTGTGTGTGTGTGTGTGTGTGTGTGTGTGTGTGTAATCAATGTGTGTATGCTTATAATATTTCTAGTTGTCTGTGCGGGTATCGGTTGATAATCTCATTACGTTTGTGTGCGTCTAGTGGACATTCTTATTTGTCTGTTAAAATCCGTGTGGTTGACTGGGATAAATTTTATGTGGGAGTCTTTAAAAAAATAGGTTACATCGGTTATGGCTGTAAGAAGAGCAACCTTAGATGTTTTAAGTATGTATTTTATAAAAGTTGGTTATATAATAAGGTCTATTTTGCGTGTGTTTATTGGTGGGAAGATATTTATCAAGATTCCCTCGAAGTATTTTCTACGTAATAAATTGTGTTCTTTTCTGATCGGGGTGGGATTTATTAAGTTAAAGTATGTATGTATTTTTGTATATAACTGTGGCACTTGTTAGGATATTTTTTCCGAAGCCACATTTTCGTAAACCGTACAAAATCAGATTCCAGTTCAACTCATATGTTTGGGAAGCGTTTTAACAGAGGATGGAAAGTGTGACGTTGAGATCCAAAGATGCGTTGGCATGGGCAAGGACGAATTTCAAAAGCTAACCAGAATACTGAGAGACAGAAAAATCTTGGAAAACAAAGAAAAGAGTGCTGGATTGCTATGTGATATCTTTTCTTCTGTACAGAAGTGAATATTGAATGATCTCATCAAGGATGAAGGAGAGGCTTGAAGTAGCAGAAATGTGGTTCTACAGAAGGATGCTAAGAACGTGAGCAACAATGGGGTGTTGGAGAGAATGCAACGAGAAGAAAAATCATAGACATCAAGAAGAGACAAATGAGGTTCCTGGGACACGTAATGAAGAAGGAGGACCTGGAGAATTTAATACTCAAAGGGCAGACAGAAGAAAAGAGAGACATGGAAAAACAGAGCAAGACATATTTGATAAGCCTGAGTAAATGGATGGCGGATCGGGGTTTGGAAAATATACTAAGAGATAAAATTTTGAGAGCGACAAGAGACAGAACCAAGTAGAAGTCCATGATCGCCTAACGTTCTGAAGGGACACGGCACATGAAAAAGAAGAAATATTTCTGAAAGAAATATATTAAATTCACAATAAAAAAAAAATCAAACTAAAACAAACATGAAACCGAAACTAAACTCCTATATTAATTTGAAGTGAAGAAAATGTATTCTGATGTTATAATTGATCAGTGTAAGTTTTTGTGTCCAGGAAAACTGTTGATGGCAACATTAGCGTAAAGTTCCGGCATTGTTGGAGATTTCGGGGCCAAGAAAACAGTTAGCGTAACGTCACTACAACGTCATAGCCAAAATACAACGCATTTTAAACGCTGTAAAAACATTCTCTGTTAGCTGGTATTAGGCCCATACCCACAAGGAAAGAGAAGATCTTTCTTTTATGTGCCATGCCCCCTAAAGACATAGGCGATCATGGCACTCCACATCTTCCTGTCCTTTGTAACTCTTAATAAATTTTGTCCTGCTATTTCTCCCAAACTCTGCTCTGCCATCTATTTGCTCAAGCCTATCAAGTATGCCACTCGCTGTTTTTCCCTGTCCCTCTTTTTCTTTATCTGCCCTGTGAGCAACAGTTTCTCCAATCCTTCCTTCTTCATTATGGTCAATAACTACTTATATCTCCTTATCTAGAAGGTGGGGAGTTAAGCTAGCCTCGGAATGTAATGTATTAATTTATGTCTATTGATATATGTTTATTTTAAAATAATTCTTAATATTTTGATTTTTGCAGCATTTAATGTTGTTTTATTTGCTGAAAATTGACTAGGGTCTATGTAAACGCATTTAAGTCGTTAGGCTTTTCATTTCTAGAAAAAAAAAGTTTAAAAGAAAAAAAAATACTATCTTACCCCCATAACCTTATCAATTAAGAGATATAAGTATTTCTTGACAGGGGGAGGAATTTACTTTTTTAAATACTGTCTCTGCAGCATTTATCTCCATATTTCCCAGAATTCCTTACTTTTGGCCAACCTTGTGAAAAGGGGGACATAAAATATAGCAAAGCCTAGCTAAACAAAAGAGTTAGAAAAACATAGGTTTCACATATTTCTTCTTTGTTATTTCTTTTAATATGTTTTTAAAACGAAAGAATTTTTACACAGATTCCTTTTCTTTAACATCTGTAAATTGCCATCATTTTCTGATAAAATTTTTTAGTGGGTTCGCATTGCCTTTTCCAGAACGTGGAATCAAAATTTTCATTCATAATCACTCTCCAAGGTTGGTTGCTATCCAAGGCCTTACTTCATTTAACCGAATCTTAACCCAAATAATTAATAAAATTTCGTGGCAAATGATAATTATTAGCTGCAATGGGGTACTGATAATATGCCATAGTCAACAGTTAATGAAGTTATAATATCATCACGTCGGGGGTCACCAGATAAATGGGTGAGCTATTGAAGTCTATCGCAGAAAGTAATGGCAACCTACTGCGGGATAATTTTCTGCCCAGTCAGTCATGTCTCTTTCGAGACATAATCGCTCAAGCGTGTATCACGTATGACACTTAACTGACTGACTCTTGCGCTCTCCAATATCCTTTAGACAACACATGAATCTCTCTCTCTCTCTCTCTCTCTCTTGGCTATTAGGTGATAGTCATTCTCTGAATATTAAACCGTGGAGAAAGAAATGGGATATGACGTCATCATCTTTTTCAAGAAGATATGGTAGTCCACAGATAGCAAAGAAAAAGAGTCTATTAAGAGCCACAAAACAGTGTTTGCCTATTTTTATTACATTTCATATTATCCTACATTATCACTCATTATTATGAATGCGTGAGTTGTATGATGGATATCGGCTCAGAATGAGAAATTGGGGAGCGGAGTTCGAATTCCAGTTGAATTCATTACGTTTACTTACGTGCAAATACCCTTAGGAAAGGTATTACTCCGTCTCGTTCCTCCAGTTATTGGTTAAACAACAGGACAGATTGGGTTCTATAGTCTTGGCTGGCAACCAGTCTACCGCAGAAAGCAATGACAACCTACTGCCCAGTCAGTCATATTTCTTTCGAGACATGATCACCCAAAGCGTGTATCATGCTTGGCGCTTAACTGACTGACTGAGTTGTATGATGGATATCGGCTGGGAATGAGAAATTGGAGAGCCGTGTTCGAATTCTGGACTATTCTCGCTACATCCACACTCGCGCAAATACCCTTGGGAAAAGCAAGCATTCATATCTTCTCTACTTCCAGCTATAGGTTAAATAGTAAGCACGACTAGCCCTCTAGCCTTGGATGGCAACCAATAGAGAAGAAAGACAATTAAAAACCGTATTTAGCACGGATGAACCATATGACGTGCTGTTAACGTACGGATCGTTATAATGTTGCAATTATCTATTACTAGCAGTATAGCCCGGCGTTGCTCGGGTGTAATGAAAGCTTTAAGACTAATGCATGGTCCTGGAGCTCAGACTCAGCCTAAAGGATATTTGTGTGAAGTTTGGTGAGAATCGGATAAAAATTGGGGATTTGTATAAAGGACACACAGACAGATAAACAGACACACACACAAACATCTTGCCTTTTATATATATATATATATATATATATATATATATATATATTATCGATTTTCTGCTCTATTGTAAGAATTAAAATCTTGAAACTTCTGAATATCTTTTCTTATGTCTTTTGTCTATGAGTGTATCAAATTTTATTAAAATCGGACCTCTCCTTCTATAACCCGATTTTTTCGATGATCGATTTTCAATATTTATCGGAGGTACCTCGACACAAAACCTAGCTAAGAACACTCGCAGACGCTTATAGTACAACTGTGTAAATTTTCAAGAAAATCCGTTCAGCCGTTTCGGAGTCTGTAGGTAACGGATGCACACACACACACACACACACACACACACACACACACACACACACACACACAGACAAAGTTCCATTTATAAATAAGTTTAGATCTTCGTTACAGGCCTTGTATCAATCAGTCAAATGTATATAGTAACATTTCATAGTTGATATTTATTAAGTTTTTATTAGTATAGCACTAGACCCGCTGTGATGGCGAAATTAGGAGTAGTGAGGTTTTTGTCTTTTGGTTATAATCTGTGTAAATCTTGAGAAGAGAAAAAAGGAATAATAAAAGAGAAATTAATATTAATAACAATTCGTTCTAAAGTTTCCGGTAAAAACAGTAGATAAGATTTTACGGAAAGTGTGACCTTGGTTTCTATGATCGCTTGACATTCATTGCTTAACCTACACAAACACCGTGTGCCATCATTATACTTAACCCAGAAACAAAGCGTGATAGAGGGAGAGAGCTGATGTTACTGTAACAAGGATCCCAGATTTTGTAATGAGTTCTTCCACCTGCAGGGAGTGCAAGAGGGCCCCAGCAATAGAGATATGTGGGTGTTTAAACGAATTCTGTCAGAATGCCAGAACATCAGAGAATGTCACTGCGTTTAGTAACACCAGGTATTTTGCTTATATATTAACAATCTTTCTAAGTATGCAATGTTTACAGTTGCCTACAGATGATAGCTTTTCGATATTCAGTCTATGTGTTGTTTGAACGTTAGCAACAGGCAAAGCGGTAAAATCCACCCGCATGAAGCACCCTAAAATCATCTCATTGGTGAGGTGTTGGTAATTTCTGCGCGATTCTTCTACTGAGAACAAAATAGTTCGTAGCATTTTTTTTAAAAAAAAGGTGGTATTTTAAAACGTGATTTCCTTTCATACGAGACCGAAATTTATGATGTATGTACATCATAACAACACTTTCAATACTTCTTTTTAAACGATTCGTGTGTGGATACTAAATTTTAAATGTTCTTTTTTTACGTTAAAATCGAAAATGGAAGAAAAGGAGATTCATTTTTGTCATTGGATTGTATGTTATTTCCGGAAAGTAAAAAGAAAAGTTATACAAACAGCCAAAACAATATGTGCCGTTTATGGAGATGGTACCATAGATCAGATGGTCGTCAGATATTCGAGAGTTTTAGAACATGAAATTTTGATCTGGAGAAGTGAGAACGTTTCGGCAATCCAGTAGTCGCGATTGATGACCAAATCGAAACTCCGAATAAAAATGAGTTACACGAGACGGGTCATCGCAGAGATACTTCATATATCTCATACGAGCATTGTCACTTGGAACTGAAGTCGCATGAATTCAAAGTATGTTTGTTGTAATTATGGGGAACTTCAAAATGAACACGTGTACTTTGTTTTGCCTATTCATTTCAGGATGGTTGTCTCCATGGTATGTGGGAAAAGCTGTTTGAGAGTTAGAGGAATTTCAATGCGTAATTTTGGAAGAATGAAATTCTCAAGAAACATGATAAGCAGCACTACTTTTACTTGAGGAACATAAGCCATAAGGGCCTTATATATATATATATATATATATATATATATATATATATATATATATATATATATATATGTTTGTGTATTTAGGGAGCACATTCTTTTTAGGCATGTCTGATTAAATAAATTACAAATATTATGTCTTTTTATTTTTAAGAAAATCCGTTCATATAATAGTAGAAATAAACAACAAATACGGCAAAAAAAAAAAAAAAACAAAAAAAAAAACAAAAAAAAAACACATTTTTAAACTCAAAACGTTTTAATAGTCTTTGTTATACATATTAAGACAGTATACGTGGATCATCATATATATATATATATATCAACCTCCAGAAATTTAAATGCAATGTCAATTCCCATCTCTTATCTACTTGACTTCAGTCCTTTCTACATCACCCCGAATATGTTGTTCTTTTTCTTTCTCTCTACCTTCGCAACTGCCCTCACTCCTGGGTTCACATCCTTCTAGCTTTTAGTCTCTTATGTACATTTTTATAAAAATTCACAATGACGTATGAAATCCTGGTTTTTCCCAAATAGAAAAATGATTGACAATGTGCTTAAAGAAAAAGTCGAAACCAGAATTTCGCAAGTAGGTGTTAAACTGAATTGCTGACCAATGGGAGCGACTTGCAAGACCAAAATTTTCGCGAGTAAGTGCGTTAGTGAGTAAGTGCGAAAAATCTAGATCACAATAAAAGTACTTCATCAGCGTCAGTCAGTCAGAAAGACTCAGATGGGAGCAGCGAGAGACACTGCTAGAATGTAACGGGAGAACTTCAACCGACCCGGACATAGGTCGCGTCGCACGTTGTTCTCCTCCTTCTTTCTCGTGTGCTGAGTTCTTTTACTTCTTCTTCTCCATCCAAAGACATTCCTACTGAATCCATACATACATACATACGCACGTACGCATATACTCTTTCAACAATTACTACTACGAACATTTGTACGAACTCTTGATACCCTTAACTTTCTCACAGAACATTACTGCTACCCGTTCTTGTTATCCTTTTCATTAATAAATTTCTATTTTAACATGAAAAATGTATATTATATTCTTACACTATTCCTCATTATTCCACACATTCCAACCTGCCGACAACCAACCTTCTAATGAAAACCTTCTGATGATAATTCTGATGACAACTCTACATAAAAATTTGTAAGCGGTAGGTAGTTCGGTTATGTATGACACAAGGCCGAATCAAAGAAACATTAACCAGCTCCCTACGGCTACAAATTCAGCGAATTCAAATAGAATTCGAACTCGGCTCTCCGATTTCTGATTCAACGCGCATCCTGCAGTATCTCTTATAAAAGAAAGAGTACACATCAATATTAAACGGTAAATTATTTAATAGCACTTATTTTTTGTGTTAATTTAGTCTTTGATTGTTTTAGAAGTTGTAACATATTTTATGCTAAGCTTGCATAAATTCTTTTCAATTATAGTTGTGGCATCTATCATCTCAATTTAACAGATATATTTACCAAAATTACACAAAAATATCTTGAATACTAAAGGGTAAATTTATTCAATAAAATTGGCATTGGTCGGTATCATGTTTAAATTGGTGAATACTGCCATATTCCTTGCTTTCAGTTCATCTTTGATTTTACAAGGCATTTTATTGGTCTCTCTCTCCCCACACATAATAACCAAAGGGGTTATAATCTGGGGAGTTAGGTGGCCAGATGTAAGGGTTAATGTGGGCGTAGAAATTGTCTGACAGCCACGAATGTATTTTCCTGTTTGTGTGGTATGGTGTAGTTCTGTTTCCAGACGTAGGGTCTTCTAGCAGTCACCCTCTTGACCTAAGTCATTACTAACTCCTTAAGACACTTAATGTAGGTCTCCATGGTGAGTTTGAGGACCTCTCCAACAAATTCTTTGTTTACTTTTTTATATCAGAACGATCAGAGTGAGTTTTCCAAGCTTCTGCACTATTTCCGAATCCTATGCAATTTCCTCAGATTGCCACCCTGAAATGTTTGCAGTGGAGCTTCCGCCGCGAACCCCAAGCAGTACAACTTGCTGTTTTTTTAATCATTTCACCTCAAGCAAGGCGGTACCGCCACTGATGCGCCCCGCTAAGAGGCGTTTCTGTTTTGAATGCAAAATATTGTAAATGTTGTATATATATCATTTTGTGTTTGTAGTAAATTAAATATTTGTATGTGATTTTAAACTCTGGGTTTTGGTCAATCATCTTTTTTCTTTAGTTACATTTAACACTATATATATATATATATATATATATATATATATATATATATATAGGGATGTAGATCAACCGGTTGCGCTACCATAGTTTTGACCTTTTCAGTTTCGTTTTGTAAAAGTGAAGAAGAAGGTTGATTTTAATTCTTAATTTCCTATCCCTACACATTCACTTACGCACAAACACCCTAGGGAAGAGTTTCTCCCTTCAGCAGTGGGTTAAAAAGCAGGACAGACTGGGTTATATAGCCTTGGTTGGCAATCAGTCTACCGCGGCAAGTGAGGGTAGCCTGCTGCGGGAAATTTTTCTGCCCAGTCAGGCATGTCTCTTTCGAGATCGTCTAAGCGTGTAGCACGTATGGCACAACTGACTGACTGATGGTCCCCTCATTATCTTTTTATCACCTTGAAGTAAGCGACGACTCCTTGCATTTTGTTTTTTCTCAAGGAAAAAAAAATCACTGACACTGATTATGGATAATGCGTTTTATTTTTTTTTTACTTTATTTTAAGGGCGCAAAAAAAAAAAAACAGATTAAAGACTAAACGTTTCTCTTTAAATTAAAACAATGGCTAATTCTATTATTAATCACTGATTTTCCCCTATCCTCAAAATTAATAATTTTGCTATAATAGAAAATGGTTTCAACTAAACAAGAAAATAATGGAGTAGCAGTTAAGTCAGTGACTAATAATAATAATAATAATAATAATAATAATATCCGCGAATATTCTTGGCATAATCCTTGAGAGAATTGCTGACGTGAAACCAACTCCACTCTTTCACCGTCCATAAAACTTAAACGCAAAGAAGAATATATGTTTTCACTTCTTTCTTTCTTTCTTTCTTTCTTTCTTTCTTTCTTTCACTCGTGCACACACAACTGACGTCTTATGTCAGCTCATTTTGCTTCCCAGCATACAATGTGTCGAAAAGACCTTACGGAATAATATATTCGGAATGTTAAGAAGAGAAACTTATCTGTGCCGGTAAAGAGGTTTTTATTAAACTGGCAACGTATCAAGAGATCTATCTATCTATCTATCTATCTATCTATCTATCTATCTATCTATCTATCTATCTATCTATCTATTAGCTTGAACTAGTGTAACACGGTGATAATTTTATCATTTAAGTTGCTTTGAAGATGAGATAAGCATGAAAATTGAAGGAAGCTTTCGGAATTTTGGGAAATGTCGATTCTAAAGAGCGAGAGGTCACCCCGACGTGGTTTAATGGTTAGCAAGCTTGTCTCGCTAGAACCAATCAAGTGAGTAGTGCGTTCGATCCTCACTGGGTACCCCATACCTTTGGCGTTGTGCCACATCCAAGCGGCGCTTAGTAAATCAACTAAAGAGCGATGGAAAGACAAAGGTGAAAAGAAAAAAAGAAATGTTGGCAAAGAAAAATGAAAAAGAAAAATGAAAAAGAAAAATGAAAAAGAAAAATGAAAAAGAAAAAAGAAAAAGAAAAATTAAAAAGAAAAAAGAAAAAGAAAAAAGAAAAAGTGAAAGAAAAACAAGCGCAATTAAGAAAAGAGAAAAATAGCGAAAGGAAAGAAGAACGAAAATGAAGAAGAAAAACGAAGGAAAAATATGACTGACAGGAAAAAAAGAGAAAGAATGAGACGTGAAATAGCGATTAGGTTTCTTTTTATATGCCGTATTCCTTCAGGACTTTGGCGATCATGTGTCTCCACAATTTCTTATCCTTTGTAGCTTTTAATAACTTTTTTTTTCTTTTTTTTTTTGCCATTTCTCCTAAACCTTACTCCTCCATCCATTGACTCAAGCTCTCTAGGGAGGTTATGCATTGTTTTCCTCTCTCTCTCTTGCCTTCAATCTCTTCTGTGAGTATCAAATTTGCCGAGACTTTTTTCCTCATTATATGCCCCATAAGTTTCAACTTTCTCTTCCTGATATTATGTATGTGTTCTTTTTGTTGCCATTATCTCTAGAACTTCGTCATTGCTCATGTTCGATTCATGAGAAGGATGCTGAGAACACTCTCAGTATCCTTCTGTAGAACCACATTTCTGTTGCTTTTTATCTTCTTTGTGAGAAGATTGTCAAGCATTCACTGACATATAGGAGGACGGATATTACGTAACAGTTTAGTATTCTTCTCTGTAAGAGTGTTGAAAAAGCTTTTTAATATGAAAGAGGATATTGAGAAAAATGAAATTTATAAGTAAAAAGGATCTACAAAAAGAAAAAAGATAAAAGGTAATTTTTTTCAAGGAATAAGTTTTATAGATAAGCAATCATTAGACTTTCCTGAAGCCACGACATGTGTCAAGTTCGAAAAATATCAAATTTTATCGATTTATCCTGTTCATAAAATCAGTACCGTGTCAAATGGGTCCCTTACTTTATATAGAATTACTGGACTCAATTTTCATTTGTAAATGTCAAATTTTATAAACTTTTCTCATATCATTGATACCTGCATTTCTTTCTCTAATTTTCTGTATTAAAAAAAAATTATTTCAAATTTTTAAAACTAACGAGGATATCTTTTGTGGCGGGTGGGGGTGAGGGGAGCGAATGTAAAAACATTGATTTTTACTGATTCGTTTTCTACGGTTTGTCAACCTTTTTGCAAGTTATTTAACCAGATTTTTTTTCAGATAATAATGCTTTAGTGATGCAAATCTTACTAATTAACCCATAGTCGGGGTAGATGTGGATTCATACCTTTTCCATTGGTATTTGCGAGTAAGTGAATATAACGAACTCAACTTGAATTAGAACTCGGTTCTCCAATTAACAATTCTGAGCCATTATCATTAGACCAACTGCACATCCAAGTTTACGGCACCATTCCCAAGCGGTCACCCATCTAGATACTGACCAGACTCGACGTTGCTTAACTTCGGCGTTTCAACATGATGTGACCGTAAAACCCTTCAAACATTGCGGGATAATAATTATTTATCTTAAATGAAGAATGAGAGGATTTAATTTTGCTAATCTCTGTAAATTTTTGTTCTTTAAATTGAAAAAACATGACTGTATTTGTTTGTTGCTTGTTTAAAAGAAAATCTTTTATCAAGAAAATAAGTCTGTTTTCATCTGCAGAATTGATAAGTCTAAGAAACTCTGTAAAATCAAGTAAGGATTTTTACACTGCATCAATATTATCAACAGGGCCATCACTTTTCAATAAAAAATGTTCAATGTTTTTCAATTCTAACAAATGTCGAGCCTTTGTTTAAGTAATGCTAATCTACAAAAATCATTCCCCGGAAAATGTCACCATTTTTCTGAGTGGGCAATTATTCTTAAAGGGAATTAAATCAGAATTAAGAAAAAAAAAATGAGAATAAAAAAAACGAAAATTATTTTTAAAAGAAAAAGAGAGTCGGATTGTGGTTGAAATAATTGCATTATTGCCAATATTGAATCCCTGAGTTGAATTTGTGGTAAAAAGAGTAAATCTTGAGTGGCAACTCACAAAGAAGGTAGGCATTCTTTACATTCATTACAACCCAATCTCTGTACACTGATCTCCCTTTGTCTTGTATGACAAAAATAGACTAACTGAATATCATGAAAGAAAGAAAAGAAGAATGGAAGAAAAATAAACCGTTACCAACCCTCAAAAAAAAAAAAAAAAAAAAGAAAAGAAAAAAAAGAAGGAATCTTCTGTTTGGAATGACACTAAATAATAAGAATAATACTATCTAAGAAAGAAAGAAAGAAAGAAAGAAAGAAATCATCTGGTGGAATAGAGGTAAAATAAGGATAAAATCGTAATAAGAAAAAGAAACAAAGGAAGAAAGAATTTACGTGGCTCGATGAAAAGAAAAATAAAGAAAGAGATCATCTAAAGAAAGAAAGAAAACAGAAAGAAAGAAAGAAAGAAAGAAATACTTCACATAGGAAAAAAGAAAGAAAATCTAAATAAATGAATAAATAAATAAATCATTTCATCGGAATAGAAGAAAATAATACGGATAAAAGTTTAATAAGAAAGAAAGAAAGAAAGAAAGAAAGAAAGAAAGAAAGAAAGAAATCATCTGGTGGAATAGAGGTAAAATAAGGATAAAATCGTAATAAGAAAAAGAAACAAAGGAAGAAAGAATTTACGTGGCTCGATGAAAAGAAAAATAAAGAAAGAGATCATCTAAAGAAAGAAAGAAAGAAAGAAAAAAGAAAGAAAGAAAGAAAGAAAGAAATACTTCACATAAGAAAAAAGAAAGAAAATATAAATAAATGAATAAATAAATAAATCATTTCATCGGAATAGAAGAAAATAATACGGATAAAAGTTTAATAAGAAAGAAAGAAAGAAAGAAAGAAAGAAAGAAAGAAAAAAAGAAAGAAAGTAAGAAAGAAAGAAAGAAATCATCTGGTGGAATAGAGGAAAAATAAGGATAAAATCGTAATAAGAAAAAGAAACAAAGGAAGAAAGAATTTACGTGGCTCGATGAAAAGAAAAATAAAGAAAGAGATCATCTAAAGAAAGAAAGAAAAAAGAAAGAAAGAAATAAAGAAAGAAATACTTCACATAGGAAAAAAAGAAAGAAAATCTAAATAAATGAATAAATAAATAAATCATTTCATCGGAATAGAAGAAAATAATACGGATAAAAGTTTAATAAGAAAGAAAGAAAGAAAGAAAGAAAGAAAGAAAGAAAGAAAGAAAGAAAGAAATCATCTGGTGGAATAGAGGTAAAATAAGGATAAAATCGTAATAAGAAAAAGAAACAAAGGAAGAAAGAATTTACGTGGCTCGATGAAAAGAAAAAATAAAGAAAGAGATCATCTAAAGAAAGAAAGAAAGAAAGAAAAAAGAAAGAAAGAAAGAAAGAAAGAAAGAAATACTTCACATAAGAAAAAAGAAAGAAAATATAAATAAATGAATAAATAAATAAATCATTTCATCGGAATAGAAGAAAATAATACGGATAAAAGTTTAATAAGAAAGAAAGAAAGAAAGAAAGAAAGAAAGAAAGAAAGAAAGAAAAAAAGAAAGAAAGTAAGAAAGAAAGAAAGAAATCATCTGGTGGAATAGAGGAAAAATAAGGATAAAATCGTAATAAGAAAAAGAAACAAAGGAAGAAAGAATTTACGTGGCTCGATGAAAAGAAAAATAAAGAAAGAGATCATCTAAAGAAAGAAAGAAAAAAGAAAGAAAGAAAGAAAGAAATACTTCACATAGGAAAAAAGAAAGAAAATCTAAATAAATGAATAAATAAATCATTTCATCGGAATAGAAGAAAATAATACGGATAAAAGTTTAATAAGAAAGAAAGAAAGAAAGAAAGAAAGAAAGAAAGAAAGAAAGAAAGAATTGTTCGATAAAAGGAAAAAGTGAGAAAATATAACAAGAATAAAATCCTCTAGTTGGAGTAAAATGAATGAAAGAAAGAAATCTTGTCGGGATAGAAGAAAATAATAAGAATAAAAATCTAATAAGAAAGAAAGGAAGAAATCACATGGGTCGATGAAAGGAGAAAAGAAACAACGAAATCTACCGGTTCGATGAAAAAAAAAAAAAAAGAATAAATATAAGACATAAATAATCGAGTAGGAATAAAATAAGGAAGGAAAGAATGAGTTCACTGAACCCCAAATATACTTATAGTCTAAAACAACTACTAAACCACAAAACTAACGAAGGAACTTTGACAACATTTTTATTTTGATAAAAATAATGACGAAATTATATATTAAAGAGAGAGAGAGGGGGGGGAATAATAAGAATAAAAAAGAAAGAACGAAAGAAAAAAGAAAGAAATCACCTAATTCAATGATAGTAAAAAAAAGCAAGAAAAAAAAAATAAAGAAATAATCTTTCTTTTTTTTTTTTAATTGTATCACCCCTAGCAAGGCGGTAACGCCACTGATGTGCAGGGGGCTACGTAATAGAGAAAAGATTGGAAAAGAGAAAGCCGGAAACCACATTCTAAACAGGGAACAAGGGATTAGTCCCTTAACCTGTTCAATAGACATGGGTGGAGTGTAAACCGGGCGATAGATAGATCTATCTACTCCAATTGAAAAAAAAATAGAAAAAACAAACAAAGTGAGAAGATTGGAAAAGAGAAAGCCGGAAACCATATCCTAAACAGGGAACAAGGGATGAGCCTCTTAACTTGTTCAATAGACATGAGTGGAGTGTGAACCGGGCGATAGATAGAACTATCTACTCCAATTGAAAAAAAAAACATGGTGGTGGATTACTAAGTTTTAACTTAGTAAAAGTTCACTCAAGAGATATCTGCTAAAAGTCAAAAATTAAAGAAAACCAATTAAACATGAAAAGCTTAAAATTTAAAATTAGGCAGAGAAAAAAAGACTTACTTGTAGAAATAAAAAGAAAGAAAAAATAACCTTAAGGAATGGAAACAATAAGAAGAAGAGAAATCTAATAAGAAAGAAAGAAAGAAAGAAAGAAAGAAAGAAATCACCTGGTTTAATCAACAGTAAAACGAAAGAAGTAAGAAAAAAAAATGAAATCATCTGATCGAAATAAAGAAAAACAAGAAGAATGTATATACACCAAGAAAGAAAGAAAAAAAGAAACGAAAAAAAGAAAAAGAATAAAATAAAATAAATAGAATGAATATAAGAAAGAAAAGAAAAGAAAAGAAAAGAAAAGAAAAGAAAAGAAAAGAATGAAAGAAAAAAAGAGAGCGGTAGAAGATAAAAAGGCTGTATACAAAAAAGAAATAGAAAAATACGAAAACATGTCGGAAATAATTAAAACAGATCGAATTCTAAATGAAATAGAAAAACAACGACGAAAAAATAAAAAAAAAGAGAAGGAATGAAGAGCAGGTGAGAAGGGAGGTTAGGAAAAGCAATTGTCGAATGAAAACAAACCGAGGTTGAGTGACGGTGATAACTAATTAACAGAGAAAGCTCTCAGGATTTGTCTCAAACCTTAACCTCCAGCTGGAAGCTTTCCTTCATTCTCATGATACCGATATTCACTTAAGCTTCCTCAGAATTCTCTGTGGGGTTCTTAACACGTGATATTAAGTCAGTCAGTCAGTTAAGTGCCATACGTGATACACGCTTGGGCGATCATGTCTCGAAAGAGACATGACCGACTGGACAGAAGATTATCCCACAGAAGATTATCCTGCCATTGCTTTCTGCGGTAGACTGGTTGCCGACCAAGGCTATAGAACCCAATCTGTCCTGTTATTTAACCCATAACTGAAAGGAATAGACGGATTAATACCTTTCCCAAGGGTATTTGCGCGTAAGTGAAAGCAATGAATTCAGCTGGAATTCGAACTCGGCTACCCGATTTCTCGTTCCGAGCCGATATCCACTGCGGCACAATGTTTTTCGGACAAGATTTAAAACCCTAACCCAAATATGCATATATAGTTTAAAACAACTTCTAAACCACAAAACTAAAGAAGGAACGTTGACTACATATTCATTTTGATAAAAAAAAAAAAAAATATGACGAAATTAGATACATATATTTGGGCAGCAATCTTTCTTTTATGCAGGTTTCATTAAAAACGATAGAGAAGATGTGATGGTTAAGTTTTTATGTAATTATTCATGTGATCTTATTTCATTTTTTTTTTTTTTTTTTTTGGTGGGGGACATAAATTATGCAAAAATTGTAGAAATATGCGAGGAATTAGAAAGAGGAATAAGACAAAGACGCGTTTGGTGATCGGATTTTATTCAGCATAAAGAATCTTTTAGATAAGGTAGCAAAAAAAAAAAAAGCAACTATTAATTGTTAGAAGACAAAGAAAAAAGTTAAAAATCTCTTAGCAATAAAGGAAAGCGAGAAGAAAAGACTAGTAATTGTAAGAAGACATCACGACAAAAGTTAAAATTCCCGAATCTTCTTCGTTTGTGTTGGGCCGCCTACTGAATAATTTGCCTTTAGACTACAGCTTTTTTACGCTCCAGTGTAAGTCACAGTCGTTATGTACCTAGTTTTTGTTTTAGGGCTTTTTACGATCAAAATATGTTTTTTTCTTTCTTTGTTGAAAGAGGTTAGTCATTATATTATCCCGAGAAAGTTGGGAATGCCTTTTGCTTTCGGTACATTTACTATTTCTGCGACGACTCGTGAAATTAATGGTTTCTGAAAAATGTTTTTGGTATATGATAACAAAACGTTTTACTGAGTCATGGTCAATTGATTTACATACCAGAGCTTTTAGGTGAGTAGCCTGGGACTACGATAAAAGAGACAGAATATAACGATTGACATTGCATTTACATTTTTTAAAGATCAGAAAGCAAAAAAACCAGAAGAGAGTTTCACAAATGACAAGCGTAAAAGAATAAACTGTTAGCATATAACTTATGGTTGCAACTCGCAATTTCAGCAGTGAAATTATGAGACTAAACTGCCAATCTAGTACTACGCTTAAATTTGTGAAGTCGAAGTACCAATGAGGAAAATTCATAAAAACAATTCTTGCGAAAATATTTATTAGAAGGGAAAAAGGAAAGCTACGTTCCGGCAGTAGGAAATGAACTGAAGCCGAGATGCCAGGTCAGGACCCATAACATTGCAAATTCTTTTTAGGATTTTCTCAAGAATCTCTAGATATATAGCAGAAGCACCAGACCAGATGTGTAAGCACTATTCGGAGTTCGAACGATTGGTAGCGTTATAAATGTGCAAGGTAAATTTTTGGTGAGAAAAATTGTGTAGCACGATACAACCAACCGTTTCTCCTGGTAGCAGATCTTACAAACTGATTTAATTTAATCATTCTACTTCGTGTCGATAGAACTGGAAATACTGGTTTGAGAACGGATATCAATCAAAAGAAACAAGTAACACTCAGTGGGTTTCTTTGGGGTTTTTTTTTTTCACTCTCGGCTCTCCTGTTTAAGTCATTATTTTGGTCCCTAATAAATAAATAAAAAATAAAAATAAAAAAACTTCTGAGTCGGTTCACTTGGATTTAAACCAAATAGATTGATCTTCTTTGCAATCTTATTCCCATGGGGCTAAAAATCTTGTTTATATAGTAATTAATGATCACATAATTCTGGTCCAGGCATTCTCTAGCCGAGATTGTTCTCCCAGATATTTTGGCCATCCATCTTATCTCGTACTCGTCAGATCCGTACGGGTTTTCATTGAAAAGAAAAAAAAACTATATATTGGCCAAATGCCTTCTTTACGGTGATAATTATAAAGAGGCGTTAGCTAATATCGTCAAAAAAACTAAAATAAAGCCAATAAATTTGGAGCAATTGAAATAGTTTATCTCCATTTCATCTTAGTATTTTTCTTAACAATGTAAAATCAGCCAAATCCATGTCGCTTATGCAACTTTTCCGCATCTTTCTAAGAAGGTCGGTTGAACATTTAGAGTTAAATAAGATTTGTGACGTAATTACATTTTTATTTTTTTACTAACAGGCTTGAAAATATATACGCCATGATGTTGATCTGCGCTATAAGAGAAAGTCAGTCCATGTTTTATGTCGCCATCAGACCTTGAATTTCAAAATTAGTCAAACAAAATACGAAAGTACAAATTCCGTTATATAAGGAAAAGTATCCTCTCTACTATAATAAAGACCGTTTTATATATATATGTATATATATATATATATATATATATATATATATATATATATATATATAACATAGTACACTTGGTATGTAATCCAGGTAAATAAACAGATAACAGCAACTAAATGTAATTATAAATTTTTTAAAAATGCATTTTCTGTAGATTATAGATTTTTTTCTCAACTTATTTTATACTAGCAGCGTTGCTCGGGTGTAATGAAAGCTTTAAAACTAATCCATGGTCCTGGAGCTCAGACTCTTTGGACGTAGGCACGAAAGGCAAACAAGCGATAGTTGTTTCCAGTTAAAGCGAAACCGTAGACTGAAAGAAAACTGAATGGATTTAAGTCAAATTTTGATTTCCTGGTATCGGTATCAAATTTTCTGCACTATTGTAAGAACTGCAACCTTGAAACTTCTGAATATCGTTTCTTATGTCTTTGTCTATGAGTGTATCAAATTTGATTAAAATCGGACCACTCCTTCTATAAACCCGATTTTTTCGATTATCGATTTCTGACACAAAACCTAGCTAAGAACACTCGCAGACGCTTATAGTACAACTGTGTAAATTTTCAAGAAAATCGGTTCAACTGTTTCGGAGTCTATAGGTAACGGATGCACACACACACAGACAAAGTTTCATTTATAAACAAGTTTAGATCTGGAATTATTTCTTGTTTTAATTTTGAAGCGGAGAGGGGCATAGACGTTCATCGTAAAATGGTCAATTATATTTTTAATTTTACATTTTTTGTGGGTGAAAGATTTTTCATAAATTTATGAATAATAAGCATTTGTTTTCCTAGTTATTTCTTTATAATATGGTATATTGCATTGTAGTTACTTCACATATTTGTATCATCTTGTCAATATATCATTATTCCTGTAATTGTAAAAGATAAATAGTGTTTAACATTTTTATTGTCACTTCTCTATAAAAAAAAAGGAAAGGTATAAACCTAGTTTCATATGTTTTGATTTGATTAACAAAGTAAAATGGTTTTTGAAAACAAGAAAGATTGTCAAGAGAGTGTACAGTAATAGCAACAATAGTTTCAAGCTGAAAACCGCACTTTTGACTTAAGTGTTGTCGCCGGTACTAATGATAAACATAACTGATTAATCACTCTTCTTCTTCTTCTTCTTCTTCTTCTTCTTCTTCTTCTTTACTCTTTTTATACAAGTTCCTGTATTTCTTTATCTTTTTCTACCTAAACTCCTTCTTTCCTCTCTTTTTATTTATTTATTTTCTATCTGCATTTTTATTTTCTTCTATCGTTACGATGTTTTCTTTTTATCCTCACTTTTTTTTTCTTTAATCATATTACACCGAGCAAAGCGGTAACGCCACTGATGTGCAGGGGGCTACATAAAAGTGAAAAGATTGGAAAAAAGAAAGCCGGAAACCACATCCTAAACAGGGAAAAAGGGATGAGCCTCTACACCTGTTCAATAGACATGGGTGAAGTGTGAACCGGGCGATAGTTTAGTCTATCTACTCCAATTGAAAAAAAAGAAATAAATAAAAAGAAAACAGTGAAAAGATTGGAAAAAAGAAAGCCGGAAACCACATCCTAAACAGGGAACAAGGAATGAGCCTCTTAACCTGTTCAATAGACATGGGTGGAGTGTGAACCGGGCGATAGTTTAGTCTATCTACCCCAATTAAATTTCTTCTTCTTCTTCTTCTTCTTCTTCTTCTTCTTCTTAAACTTTGCCGTCATTGATAAATATTGCTTCTCGTTGTAAAAGAACTTTTTTCCTTCAGCGGGTTTCATATATAAGCCACTGGGTGGGCGTCATAACTTAACTGAGTAGAGTCTTGCCGACTTCGAAGTTTCGTGAAGACACCGTAATTTTTACGAAATTTGGAAATCGGCATAATTTATTTCAGTTAATTGACAAACTTATTCACATTAATCCTGTTAACGCTTTATCTCTATCTCGATATTGAGCACTTTACGACAAAAAAACATGCCTGCCAAAATATCTTTTTATCAATAGCCGCTGAAAAACAATAATCTTGGCAATAAATATAATCAAAACTCAACACTATATGTACACAAACTATAGGCCACGGCTAAAAAATATCTTAAATCGTTAGCCTTAAAAAAAGAACCGGGAAGGAATGTTTTCTTCCTCCTCTCATTCCCCCAATCCCTTTTCGTTCGCATCCTCTCCAAATCCTCATCGTTGTTCACATGTTCGGTTCATCATATCCTCAGCATCCACATTTCTGTTGCTTCGAGTATTTTTTTCGTCTTTGAGGAAATCGTTAAGCATTCACTGCCCCATAGAAAGACAGGTATCACGTAAGAGTCCATTATTCTTGTCTTTGTTCCCAACGAAAAATTCCTATCTCTCAATTATCTACTCAGTTTTTTGAGTTCTTTGCTATGCCAATACGCCTTCGGATCTCAGTGTCGCACTTTCCGTCCTCGGTCAGAACACCTCCCAAATATATACATTTCAGTATCTGCTTGATTTTAGTATCGTTGGCAGTTTGAACTCCTCTTTTTACTGATAACCATGTATTCAGTATCTTCTTTGAAAATGAATAAAAATTGGGATAAAATCCGCTTCACTTCGGCTAGCGAAAGCAAACAATTGCGTAGACATCAGTAAATATAATGCGTTTACACCTGAAAAAATTTATATTACCAACATTTATTGTTCCGAGGAGGGATTTGTATATAAAAATAATATTAATAATGTATAAAAGTTATAGTAAGGGATTCTATTGAAATTACAAAAAAGTTTTAATTCATGAAGTAGTTGTTAAATAAAGAAATTAGGAATAGAACGTTTTGGAAGATTGCAGAATGTTCGAGTGATTCTCGAAATATGCAAATTAGGTGTTAGCTTCTATAAGAATAGGTTTTGGGAAGAGAGTAGAGTTCTTAACAGGATTTGCTGACATTATCAACTCCGGCGCGATTCGTGGATCTGTGCATCTAGCCGAGAGAATCTCTAAGAAAAGTTGCTGACCAACTAAAACCTAAAAGAGAACCTTATGGGACTAAAAGGGTAAATAGATTTTTTAAAACCTTTTCATTGACCATACTGGAAATTATTCTTTATATACACATTTAAGAATTTTCAAAAAGTATAGCACTTAAACTACATCGCTAACATAATTGAGTAAAGATACTGACCCTTTCTTCCCCTCCGTAACACTTCGTCTGCCAGTAGTAGATTCTACGTTTCTGTTTTGAATGCAAAAAATAGTAAATGTTGTATATATATCACTTTGTTTTTATCGTAAATTAAGTATTTGTATATGATTTAACTCTGAGTTTTGGTCAATCGTTTTGTTCTCTTTTGTTACACTTAACACGTAACAAAATTCAGAAAGCAAATAAAAAATCACTCTGTGAAACCCCATGCAAGTCATTTAAAGTGAATCCAGGGCCCTTGTCACAGTCTTTTTCATCTTTATTGCATCACGAACTTCTGAAAGTTTATACTTTACTGAAACTTTATTTGAGGAAGATTAGCTGATTAAAAATTTAAATTAACCTGATTTAAAAAAAATATATCTATTTCGCTTTAAAATATCGCAGAAAATAACTTTTTAACACGAAGGTCAGTCTTTTTAGGAGATGTTCACGATTTCCTCGTTAGACTGATGATTGGGATTTTTTTCTAAAGAGGATAGTAGTGTAACAATTATTTGACGAATATAAAGTGTATGCCTTTATCGCTCACTCAGTAATGAATTAGAACATTCTGGCTATTAGGCGTGTATAATGATAATATACATGCTAAAATGTCTGTCTTCTCCTACCGAGCACCCATAGCCCAGAGGTAGAATCTCCGACTGACAATTCGATCGGGTTTCAATCCTGGGTTAAAAGCAATCGGAGTCTAACCGTACTGATGAGCTGTGATACATCGAAACAGATCTGTCTGCGGATGACTATATATATATATATATATATATATATATATATATATATATATACCCAGTAATCTTAAAAATTTAAGAAAATATTTTAAGCAATCTAATATTTTATACAGGATGTGCGTTGTGGTGCAGTGGATATCGGCTCGGAACGAAAAATCGGGAAGCCGAGTTCGAATTTCAGTTGAATTCCTTGTATTCACTTACGCACGAATACCCTTAGAAAAAGCATTAATCCGTCTCTTCCCTCCAGTTATGGGTTAAATAACAGGACAGATTGATTTCTATAGCTTTGGCTAGCAACCAGTACGCCGCAGAAAGCAATGACAATTTATTGAAGGATAATCTTCTGCCCGTTAGTCATGTCTCTTTCGAGATATGATCGCCCAAGCGTCTATCACGTAAGGCACTTAACTGACTGAATATCTTATTGCATTTTGAGGTAATTCGGCATTAATTAGCTAAAAAAAAAACAGCACAGCATGAAGGGAAAAATGTGTGTGTGTGTGGGGGGGGGGGGCTTCAAACGGTTCTTAATGAATCCTTGCTTCACCTGAAAACTTTTCAACATCTGCTCATATATTAGTTAAAAGTGTCTGATTGAAGTAAGTGTTCTTTTCAGAGATTCAGGTGGGTAAGCTTCATTTCTTCCAAGGACATGTGCAATCAAAATATTGTCACATAATATAACATTTATGCCACTATAAATACAAAAAATAAAAATAAAAAAGCGGAAAACACTATCAAGTTTATCAGATTGGCAAACTCAGGAAGCTGACAACAAGCAACACCCTTCATTAAAACACACACACACACACACACACACACACACACACACACACACACACACACACATCAGCTTCTTATAAAACCAAATGTTGTATTTAAAATATTTATTTAATAATTAAATCTTGTTTCTAAATACAAATCTTACAGAAATTGTTCTATATATAATCTTAAAATAAAGGAAAATCTATGACAAATATATTTTTTTTACTTTTTAACTCCCAATTAACTATAAAAATTTAAGAAAATATTCTAATTAGTCTAATATTTTATTGAATTTTCGATACTTTGGTTTTATATTCTAACTTATGAAGATGTTTGTTTAGGAAAGATTAGAAAATTACTATAAATTTTAACTTTGTTATAGTTACCACCCTTTTTATAACACTTGGACAACCATATTTACAAAAATTGGCACGTTTATACTCACATAAAATAAAAATGATTTATCTTTTTAAAATATTGGGGTGGTTGAATTGTAGTGAGGTTTTTCATTTATGATCAGTAAATATAGTTTTTACTTAATAACAATATCACCTGACCGCTACAAATTAATACAAAATTTTAAAAAATTTAGAAGACTATAAATTATTCTAATTAAAATTAAAAACAATGAAAATAATTATTTTAGAAAATCAATATTCGTTTTTTATTCAGAAAACAATGTCCATAATATATTTGAAAACAAAAGCAATTAAAAACTTTTATAATTAAATACTGTCTTAGTTTTATTGCTTTTATTATTTTACAATTCAAAGGTTTGACCAAATAATTTTGTGATTTAAATTCTCCAAGGACTTGTTCTTATAACTAATATAAACATTAAGCGCTACAAAACGAATTTCTGGAACTTTCACAACATTAAATAAGTGGGGATAACAGATCTAAAAAAATATTTTTACAAAGATTTTCTAAAAAAGAAAGATTTCAAAAATAATTTAATTCATTTGTAAATAAGTCCTGACTGCTTCCTTAAAATCCGATGATTATTTGATTTTTGACAAAAATTTGAAACTTTGTGTGTTCTGAACTGCAAAAGACGCTTAAATTTCCCATACGAATTTAAGGTCACCCGCTGACGCAAGAAAAACAAACTTTTTACCAAAATTTCGAAAATTTTAAAGAGGATTAAAAAATATAATTTAATAATAAAAAAAAATTCTTTAGTCTTTCCTCTTAATAGCATAGAGTTTGACGATAAAATTTTGTTTTTATCAAGTTTTGGCAATATATTTCATTATGTATGCTCATATTTTAGCGAATCTTTTCAGATACGTTGATATATCCCTTCAAAACAATTTTGCCTAATATAGTAAATGAGCAACATCAAACATGCAATCGAATTTACTTATGAAGTAGAAACAAACAATTAATTACTTTTCCTTGATATCAAATTAAACCATACTGATAACGATTTATATATATATATATATATATATATATATATATATATATATATTCCATTTGTAAATGAGTTATTATGTGACCTAGGTTTCTACCATGAGTGTTGTATTCAGCCGATTTGCAGTAACTGATTTTACCGTTTACTGTTTTCTTTAAGAACGCTCTCGTAACGGTGTTTTTTCGAATTTTTTAAATTACAAGGAACTATGGCGCTTTCACCATCGTTGTATATAGTTTTATCTGAATTATATATATATATAAATACATATAGGGAAGAATATTAAAACGTTTTGAGTTTAAAAATGTGTTTTTTTGACAGTATTTGTTTATTTCTACTATCATATTTTATATTTCAGACCGCCCTCGATCCTTCATCAAAAATAAATGATTTTAAAATTTGAATTAGTAACGTATTTTGCGAGATTTCGCGAGAGCGTCTGTGAAGAGTCTGTTTACATCACGTGACACGTTTGTTTACATCATGTGACGCGTTTGTGGAGAGAGTTTTTGTTTTTACATCAAGTGACGTTGAAAGCGACAGGTTTTTTTAAAAATTATGTTTGTAAACGTAAACCTATCTTTAATAATACTTGTAAATTTGTTTTAGATAAAAAAAAATTTTTTTTAAAGGTATCTAAGAAAGTTTAAAAAATTTTTTTTAAATGTATCTAAAAAAGTTTAGTTATTGAAGTATTTGTAAAGATTCAAAGCACCTAAGTCCCTATTTAACCCTAGCTTGTGTGTATTTAATTTTAAAATCCAGTATTTTTCTTTCTTTCTGCGTGTGTATGTAGAACTAAAATTGGAGTCTATTAGTAAACATTTGCAATTTTCTAAGGCGTGACCCGGTTGATTGAAATGTGCTCCTACTGGAGAATATTGATTATTTTGGCGTATATTAAGTTTGTGATTGTTGAAGCGAAATCTAAAGCTATTACCGGATTCGCCAATATAATAGTAGAAATAAACAAATACTGTCAAAAAAACACATTTTTAAACTCAAAACGTTTTAACATTCTTTCCTATACATATGAAGACAGTATATACGTGGATTATCACTATGCTATATATATATATATATATATATATATATATATATATATATATATATATAGTTTAAATAAAACTATATATATATATATATATATATATATATATATATATATAGTTTTTAATTGTCATAATGTTTAGCACCAAAATTATTATTTTTTCAGTTATTTCACTGATAAAGTGTATTTTGGCAAGCTTGTTTTTTATGCTAAAGTGCTTGATATTACGGGAGATAGAATGTTGATAAGTACAGAGAGTTTGTCTCTTTGGCTGAGCAGATTCATTCAGTCGGCATGAATCTGAGACCTACTTGCCAATCTAGTTGCACGAGTAAATTCATGAGAGCAGGACAACATGGAATGAATCTCGTCAGAGAAGATGTGAAAATATTTGTAGAAAAGACAGAGGGAAGCCATATTCCGTCGGTGAGAAAGTGACTGAAAGCGAGCTGCCAAATCGGAAACGATTGTCGAGATGAACAACAGGAGTATCTATTTAAAATGTGTGTGTTGAGAGAGAGAGAGAGAGAGAGAGAGAGAGAGAGAGAGAGAGAGAGAGAGAGAGAGAGAGAGATTTTGGAGAAAGTTGACCCTAATTTGTGATGAAACAGGTCAGTGACGTGGCAAGAAAAAAATCCTTATAAGGATAAAATAAATGTTAGTAAATTCCCTTCTTTGGCCCTTGGGTAAGGTTGGGCGGGAGGGAAATTAAAAATTTAGAACTGAGGTTGTGAGGGAGGGTAATTACCGAAAATGTCGACAACGTGTTTGCCGAAGGTAGGCGAGACTGTTAAATATATTTGCCCGAAGGCTGGGTCAGTTTGTTTGTGAACTTGTTAGACGAGTTGAAATGTATTTAATTAGCCGTGTATATGACTTCCAACGCGTTTCTCTGTTGCCAAATATGACTTTGGTCTTAAGCAGCGGTTCCACCTCTTCAGAGTCTACCATAGAGTAATCAAACACCTCGATAATAGCGAGCACATGCCGGCATGAAGTAATGTATGCGTATTCAATTCTTTTAAATGTATTAGTCTCCAAATAGTGAATGCATGTGCATTTGGAGATAAGTTCAATTAGTTCATAGCTTCAGACGAAGCTGGTGGCTGAATGTCGATCTAAAATATTCACGATTTTATGTTCAACCTATATCATTAATGGAGAAGAAGCGATGATATGAAGGAAAATTATCTTAAAAACTAAATATTTATTGTCTTAAATAAACATTTTTTAAAAGCATTCAACTATACGCATATTGATGCAATCACTTTACACCAGTGATTCATAAGATCCTTGCTGCGACTCACGAGTGTGCCGCGCGATCCTCTTAAATGTACCACCAAATATTGTCACACATACACGCACACACGGACATATAACAGAAGTTTTGTATATAAGTATTTTCATGTATGCGTCTATATATTTTTTATTTTGTATATGATAATCTGTGGAGTTTTTAGTCGTGTACGTTTTTGCTTTTAGCTTGTGTATTTACGTGAGTATATATCTAATTATGTTTATGTTTTCATGCGCTGAAATATGATTGTGTCTGCCATGACCTCATTCATTCAAGGCTAGTCATGTTACGAATTCGCTCTTATGTGTATCTAATATTTTGGCGGTTCAGCCTGTTTCCAAATCGGACAAGTCGATAAAAACAAAATTTTAAAATGTATGTATGCGTGCGTATATTAATCTGTATATGTGTCTGTTTGCCAGTGTATGTGTGTATACTCGTTTATTTGTCCATGTGCGGATGTTTGTAGGTTTATTTATATGTGTGCGTTCTTTCTTTTCCTCGTTTAATATATGAATAACTTTCTAAATCTAATAAATTGTTAAACAAAATTTTTTTAAAAATTCATAATAATAATAAAGTGGATATAATCGTCAATTAATAATGCTGATCTCAATTTAATAAAATATTAATATTAATGCCCCCTAAAATTATTTTTGAGTCTGCTCACATATTCTCCAAATTAGAAGTTACTTTAATCTGATAGGTCCACACTGTCTTTACAACAATGCCTCCCTAATTAAAAAGGTTTTTGCTTGTTTTTAACCTTTTAAACCCCTTCAACTTTAAATAAACCTCATCACTTGATAAAACACAAGAAGTGTCGAAACAAAATAGCTGCTTTTGTAGTGCTATTATAACATATTCATGTTATAATTTCTGAATAAATATTATTAGCTCTACTTTGTATTGAGCACTTTTTAAGAATAGTGTTTCTTTGGATACGGAATCATATTCCATCCATACTTACCCTATACTTGTATATATAGTCATCCGCAGACAGATCTGCTTCGCTGTATCACAACTCATCAATACGATCAGACAGCCGATTGCCGATTGAAACCCGATCGGATTGGCGTCAGTCGGCGATTCTATCTTGGAGCTATGGGCGCTCGGTAGAAGGAGGCAGACTTTTCAGCGTGTATATTATCATTATACACACCCAATAACTGAAAGTGTTCTAATTCATTGCTGAATGAACGATGCGTAGATGCCAGAGTAACTACTGTTTTTCAAAGTCTACCATTCTTCCAGAGTGCTCAATCAGGGTGTGAGATCGTAAATAGTCATCCGCTGACAGATCTGTTTCGCTGTATCACAGCTCATTAGTACGGCTACACAGCCGATTGCTTTTTATCCAGGATTGAAACCCGACCGAATTGGAGTCAGTCGGCGATTCTACCTCTGAGCTACAGAGGCAGACTTTTTAGCGTGTATATTATCATTATACACGCCCAGTAGCCGAGAGTGTTCTAATTCATTGCTGAATGAACGATGTGTAGATGCCAGAGTAGCTACTGTTTTTCAATGTTTTCACACACACACACACACACACACACACATATATATATATATATATATATGCAATTTGTAATGTATATTATATTATTTATATATTATACATGCGCGGTACTTATTTGAAAGCGTTCAATATCAGTGATAGGGCTGACATATGCTCACCTGCCATTTTTTATCTGGTGGGGGGTCATCATCCTTTGTTTGCGTTTCTGTCATCTGAGAAAAGCAACATTGAGATGCTTGGTCCCGGGGAACCTAGTCCTAAGGCTGAATCCCCCACCTCATTGCAGTAAATGGGTGCATCGGTGGTCGTCACCGACGGTTGCGAGGACTGGACAATTTTTGTCTCTCTACCCCACAATAAACTTGACCTTGTGTCACATCTATGTCTCAATGGGGAGACGAGATAAATATTATACATATATATAATTAATTTATGGATTTTTTTCATAATATTTAAATGTATACACTTTAATAATTTTGCTAAATATGCCATGATATTTTCTTTTCTGGTGCATAAGGTTGCTCGAATAATGCTTAATGTATAGCAGTTTGTAGGAAATGCCTTTTTAAACAGTGGCTGCACATACACAGAAACACATACAGACTCCCACAGGCACACACACGTACACATGCATTTTGCAATTTACTTAATTAGTTTTACTTATCTTTTCTTGTGGAAAAAGACAAAAAAATAAGAAAAACTAATTTACGTATATAACACAAGATAAAATTATAAAATCTAATGAGAAAATTCGCAAAATGTATCCGTGTGTCTGTGTGCGTATTTGTTTCTAATGAATCTGTTATATCTCTTAAGATCTAATTATCAAAAGAATATGAGAGTTTGAAGGGTGAAAAAATTGTTGATGTGGATCGCAGTTTCGAATCCTGTCGAGTAACACACATTTTTGTAAGAAAATTTATCGTAAATAATCAGGTTCGTAGAAATAATTATATAAATATACTGCTTGATTAAAAACAGAAAATCTACTCAAATACGAGTATTGATTAAAGATAATGTTCAAACAAAAAGAAGAATCAAAATTACAAAGAAAAAACACCCCACCCCTATCACGTCTATCTAAGGAACCCCGAGAGGAAAGCCTCGCCACAATATGAAAGAGAATACATAAAATAGGCCTGGTAACAACAGACATCAATTAATTAAACACTAGCCAACCATAAAGCCGTCCTAAAAATTCTTAAGGTCTACAAGCAAGATAAGTTCCCTAATCACACTAAAAAAAAACAACAACAACAAAACACACACACACACACACACACACACACACACACAAAACTGACCAAGTATCAAACCCCTCCACACACCACTTTCTTCGAAATTCTAACCAAAAGATATACCCGACCGATAAAAACGTACATTCCAACAGATAATGCCATTAATCAACAATTTCGCACTTATACGCCAAGTTCTTCAAAAGTCTAACGGTCAAAACGGAAGACACATTCCCTTCATTATCAATAACCCAAACCAACCCCACAACAACAACGAACCAAATATAAACAGCGGATGATTCCAGCTCTTGCTTTTTTCCTCCTGACGAAATGTTGGAAACCCAACGTTGAAACAAACATATGACTGGAGAGGAGAGGACATATATAGAAAAAATTATGTACATGTTCTAAAACATAATTTATAATAAATAACATATATATATATATATATATATGAATGACATATATTATCCTCTCATTACGATTGAGCTCTCTAGAGAAGAAAATTTTAAAAAGAGTTACCAATTCTGCGATTTACGCGTTACTCTTTGAGTTCTTCCGGTGACTAGAGTGTGTACACACCACTTATACGCTAAAATTTCCCTCTTTCATTCTATGGCTTAGGGAGTAGAGACTCCGACTGAAACCAAATCGATCGAGTTTCGATTCCGGCCAGAAGCAAGTAAATGTCTAGGTACACTGGAGAGCTGTGATACTGCGAAATAGGCCTGTATATGGAGGACAAATATATATATATATATATATATATCCAAAGGTATGATACACTAAGGAAGTACTCGACACAAAATTCAGCAAGAAAAAAGTAAAGAAAAAATTTCGGGTAGCTTGATGCAACAGCATATTTGATATATATATATATGTCCGGGTGAATACAGAACGAAGAAAGAATACTTACAACGTCCAAATCTTTAATTTAAAACAGTGCTCGATTCCCCTATTACTAACCTCCACCAACACCTCTAACAAAACTAAATAAATATAAGGAAAGAGGATTTCCATTACTTTACACACCGCCTGATGAGACATTGAAGTTTCAATCGTACCTTTGTAGCGGATATATAAATAGAATGATTATGTACATGTTATAAAATATAATATAATATAATATATATATATATATATATAGATAGATAGATAGATAGATAGAACAATGGAGGCAGAGCTGCATTTTATTAAAGGTATAAAACTAGAGAAAATGTACAGCCTTAGAAAAATACGAAAAACTTTATAAAGTTACGCCCGGAATTGTTGAAGACATTATCAGGCACAATACTAGCTTCACGACTTCTGTCCTTTATTTCTCTGCAAGCGACCGGTTCTATTTGTCCTGGTAAAAAGATAAAATAAATTAAATGAACGAAAAGAATGACAGGAGAATGTCACCTGCTTCACCAACAAGCAACCATTTACATGTTTTTTTTTTGTATGCTATTTTCTTTTTTCAACCCGTCTGGCAACATAGCATCAAATAAAAATGGGTCACTGTGACTGCCACTTGCCAGGCGACTCATTCGTCGCTTGCGGGGGTAAGAACAACTGAATGAAAGAGAGTTGACCGTATATGGGCAAGAAGACATTTTTGATAAAATCCACTGATTTACAGCCCGCACCCATTCTCATAAACCCGCATACGTATAGATTCGTATTTACACGAACGTGACTCGAGAATCACTCTAGACGTTTGCACTTTTCAACTGGTGTTTGTAAAAACATGATTAGAGCTTTGTGCTAAAGGTACAAATAGACACAAATAGTTTTCTAGATATTTGTTCAGCCTCCCACAGTAAAGGGATATGACACAAGGCCCTGTCTTAAAACATGGGACTCCCACAAATACACAGGGTGGAGCAGACAAATATGCTCAGCCCAACTCGTCACATTGTTTTTAGTGAATGATCTTGACCCTACCTCTTAAGGTAGAATGGGGAGGTGTTATCTGGAAAAGTCCCGCCTCCAGTATGAACCTTGGTCTTAAAAAAAAAAATTTAGAACGCTTATATATACATAAAATAGTACAGAAAAATTCCTTAGAGCTGTTGGTATTTTGGGCTGCCGCAGGCATCAGGGAGTAATACTGGCCCCCACCTCTTGAGGAGTATTACTTGAAAGAACCACTACCATGTTATTCATAGAATGGATGAAAGAAAATAGTATTATTATGCCTATATATTTGAGCATTAAACAAAGTGAAAAAGGTATTCTTTCTTCTTGTGGTTTCTGTAGCACATATTCACCGCGTACCTAATTAGGATCAAATTCATAAGAAATGGTTTACAAGAAAAGCTTGTTAACTATTACACTGTGGCAGGTGACTTGGAGTATATACATACCGAGAGACATATACTTGGAGTATATACATACCGAGAAATATAATATATCTGTCATCTATATATATATATATATATATATATATATAATTTATTTGTTTGAACATTATCTTTAATCAATACTCGTATTTGAGTAGATATTCTGTTTTTAATCAAATAGTATATTTATATAATTATTTCTACTAACCTGATTATTTACGATAAATTTTCTTACAAAAATGTGTGTCACTCGACAGGATTCGAACCTGCGATCCCTATCAACAATTTTTTATTCTTTTGATGATACGTTACTTGCAGATTGTAACGAGAGCGCTTGAAAGAAATATTTATTCTTTCATTACATTTTCTCCCGTTATGGACTTTTCATATCCATGATATGACAACACCGAAGCTCACAGACAGGACAGAATGAAATATCTGAAAGGAATAAGAGTAATAAACATGCTTTGCTTTCAAAAAGACTTTTATATACTACGACTTGCACAAAACTATACGTTTGTTATATACAAGAGTGCCATGTGAGAAATATATATCACATATATCTACTGCAAATAAAAACATAAGGAAGAACAAAAGGAAAAGTCTTTCATATAATTTGCAGATATTTCTGACTTGGAGAAGTAATCTTTATGATTCCAGGTGTAAACGTGTCTGATTCATTTATGTCCTAAATGAAAACAGCACTATGTGCTTGTAAGCTGCTGGGGAGTCAGATTTGGTCTTAGTTTGAGCTCTTTGAAAAGAAAACAACCTTCTCGTTTGGTTGCTGTCCACGAACTGGAAAATGATTAACGCTTGGGACACCGCATAGAGTAACGTCACGGAGCGGCCGTCATATGACTCACGTGACTTACCTCCATCAAAGAGAGATAAGAGCTTTCTGTATCCCAACACGATCACTAGGATTGTGCTCAAATGTTTGTGACCTTGTGTCCAAACTGAGCTAAGTTTTATAAAGAAATAAAGTGCCTCTTTTATTTAACGTTGGGGATATGTTCTGAGAAACCCAGCGGTACTTGAAACCGCAAATAGTACAGAACCTAATATATATGATGTGTTCTTCCATACTTATATATTTGAGGAAGTTTTTTTTATCATTTATAAAGTGTCATTCATTTATCATTGTCACTTAGCTGAGCAGATTAATTTGAAAAAAATTAAGCGTGCACATCTATAAAACGATAAAAAAAAAATCAATCCAACACAGCAAAAAGAGATCAACCCAAAACGAGAAGAGGTCAACTTACTATAAAAGCAATTAAGCAGACACTCATATAAGTGAGCTAAAAAGAAGCCAACACAATAATAAAAAAAAAACAAAAAAAAAAAACAACGACCTGCAGATACTACAGCACACTAAAAAGAGGTCAACAGAATCACTTACACACAAAGATATCAAATTACACCACACTTGGTATAAATAAGAAAAAAATCAGAAAACAGCAGCAGAAGAAGCAAAACCCATGAAGAGTGAAGATATCACAATAAGTCCTTCGTAGAACTTCCTAGTTGGCATAACACAACTCGACTAAATGACAAACTTTTCCACATTAATTGTATTAACGCTTTATCTCTTTCTCGATATTGAGCACTTCATTGCAAAAAAATCTGCTTGCCAAAAATTCCTTTCTACCAGTAAACCACTAAAAAAAACAGCATAATTATAATTTAACACTAAATATATATATATATAGATAGATATAGATATAGAGGTTTAATGCAAAAAAATTATCAGTTTAAGTTACTGACAAATTCATTGTATTAAACCTATCAACGTTGTATCTCCACCAAGATATCGAGCACTTTTATTGAGGATTGAAACCCGAGCGTATTGGTGTCAGTCGGCGATTCTACCTCTGAACTATGGGCGTGTGTTCGAATTTATTACTGAATGAATGATGCGTAGATGCTGGAGTAGCTACTGTTTTTTTCAAAGATTACCATTTTTCCAGAGTGCTCAGTCAGTGTGTGAGAGCGTAGTCATCTGCAGGCAGATCTGTTTCACTGTATCACAGCTCATCAGAACGTTTAGACACCTGATTGCTTTTACCCAGAATTGGCGTCAGTTGGCGATTCTAACTCTGAGCTATATATATATATATATATATATATAGTCTGCCTCCTTCTACCGAGCGCCCATATATATATATATATATATATATATATAAGTATCTCCAATGATTTGCTACAAAATGAGCATACATTAAGAAAAATTCTTCAAACTTAATAAAAAACGTTTTATCGTCGATATCTTTATGTTATTATTAAGAAAATAAACCAAAGGATTCTTTTATTATATTTTTTAAATGCTTTTTAGAAGCTTCGAAAGTTTAGTTAAATAATTTGTTTTTCTTTCTTCAGTGGATGACTCTAAATTAATATGGGAAATCTTATCATCTTTTTTACACTGCAATACACATTGATTTTAAAATTATTGTAAGAGTCAGATAATGGTCGGATTTTTATTAACCATTCAAGACTTATTAACAAATGAATTTAATTATTTTTCAAATGTTTCTTTGTTAGAAAATCTGTGTAAAACTATTTTTGTACATGTTAACTGTTGGCTTATTTAATTTTATGAAACTCCGTGAAATTATTTTTTGTAAGAAAGCATGTTTATATTAGTTATAAGGAAAAGACCTCGGAGAATTTAAGCAATGAAGTGTTTTTTGGTTAAATAGGAATCCCAGTTGCAGAAAGTCCACTCTTAATCTTAAATTCAAAAATGCAATAAAACAAATACATGATTTAATTATAAAAGATTTTAAATGTTTTTTTAGTATGAAATATATTATGCACAATACATGAATTAAGACATTTTCTATTTCGATACATATTAAACTTTTGCAATAACTGTCCTCATTAAAACAAAAAGTTTAATTAGAATCATTTCTAAACTTCTAAATCTATTAAAATCCTGTATTAATTTGTAAGGTCAAGTGATATTGTTATTAGATTGACTGTATTTAGTAATCATAACTGTAAAAACTCATGAGAATTCAATAAACCGCAATATTTCAAAAAGAATGTTGAATTTACTTAAAGTATGAATAAAAGTGTTGATTTTTGTAAATACAGATGTCCTAATTTAGCATTAAATTTAAAATTTGTAAATCGCATAACATTTTCTATAGGAGTACCCATTTATCTAAATAAAGGTGACCAAAGAATAAAATTGCAATGTTCAAAACTTTAATTTAAAACAGTCTTAAATATAAAAATAGAGCATTGAATATTTATTATTAATTACTACTTTAGAACATTTAAAAAACTATAACAAAATTGTACATTTTGTTTTGACATTGAAAGAAAAATGTTTTATCAGGTAGTTAAAAATGATGATATATATATAGAGAGAGAGAGAGAGAGAGAAAGAGGAAAATAAATAGAGTTAGTAAGAGAGAGAGAGAGAGAGAGAGAGAGAGGGTGAGGACCAGTATTTTCCATTAAAACATTACATACACACTTTTTTAATTCTATGATTTAATTACTATATATATATATAGTCATCCACAGACAGATCTGTTTCGTTGTATCACAGCTCATCAGTACGATTAGACAGCCGATTGCTTTTAACCCAGGATTGAAACCCGACCGAATTGGCGTCAGTCGGCGATTCTACATCTGGGCTATTTTTTATAGTCAGCAACACTTCAGACCTGAGTGACACGCACAGGTAGACGACAGCCGGCTTTCACAAAACTATTAGTTTCTTATATATATATATATATATATATATATATATATATATATATATATATATATATATATATATATATATATAGTTGTCAGTCCGTAAACTGTGAGGATAATCCAACAAGATTTCTTTAATATAAATTATTAATAGGTAAATCCATATAGAGAGCTCGATGGGTGTTAACCAGAGCGATATGAAGTTTATAAAGGAAAACTCAACACGTCATATTAGTTATAAACTATACTTCATTTCAATGAGTTTAAAACTCATCTCATCAGACCCTTTTACAATATTCCTCCATCTGGCATATAAAGTTTTTGCTGGAATATATATATATATATATATATATATATATATATATATATATATATATATATACCGGTTTTAGAAACACTTGAAATAGAACGTTATGCTCAATTTCTGAAGCGAGAATAAAAAATCTTTTATGAAAAGGGACAATGAATGCGTGGTACGTTGGATATAATCATTTAAGCAGTGAAAAAAGAATGTTTCATTGTGCGAATCAATTAAATCGTCTTGTAAAATCTACTGTTTCATCTGTATAAACAACCTAATATGGTTGTTGAATGTTCTCAGAATCTAATAAGAAGCACCTGATTTGGTCTATCGATTTCGCCTACAACAATATGATCGTAATTGGGTGTTTGGTTACTTTAGAACATAAGTCCTAGTGATGACGATTAGCTACAGGAAGTCTAGACGCGGGGTGGTAGCATTCGTTAGGGTTCAAGCTATTAAAAATAGTTACTAGCGATCGATTTTTAAAAAAAATTAGCAACAATTTTATTATATACAAACTATACATCTAAAAAAAAAAATACATTTACCCTGAAAGTATAAAATTATTTACAAAATATTTGTAGTTGAAGGCATAAAATAGCGCACAAAATATTTACATTTCAGCATTAAATAACCCATAGAGATGTTGATATGCCACTAAACAAAAACAACTATCTAACCCATCGAACATCAGAAGCTTCCTAGATGGATAAAGCCCCTGCTTGTGTACAAGCAGCGTTACCCTCACTTCCGGCTTATCTCACCTGTTTTATAGTCACTATCTAAATTTCGGTACCTGCTTAATTTTAATATACTCGACCTGCGTATCTTATAGTGTTAAGATTGTCGCCTCCAATAACAAATCTTGGCAGGACTTATCTCAGAATTTTCTAGCTGTATGGGTTGAATAAATCCGGTGAGAGGATACATCCTTGTCTTACACTCCTTTCTATTTTTGTTTATTTGCTGAATTCATTTCCTGTCCGTATGCAGGCGGTTTGCTACCAGTATAGATTCTCGAGAGGACGGAAAGTGCGACACTGAAATCCACACGCGGATTGGTATCGCCAAGGATGTATTATAAAAGCTGAGTAGAATATTGAGAGACAGGGCAATTTCGTTTGCAAAGAAAAGAGTACTAGATTGTTATGTGACATCTGTCCTGCTGTATGGCAGCGAATGCTGGACAATTTCTTTAAAGACAAAGAAAAGACTCGAAGCAATAGATATTTTGTTCTACAGAAGGATGCTGAGGATACCATAGACTGAACATGTGAGCAACGACGAGATTTTGGAGAGAATGGAAGCGAAAAAAAAATTATACTTAACATCAGGAAATGACAGCTGGGATTTCTGGGACACGTAATAAAGAAGGAGGGCTTGGAGAATCTGATACTCACAGTGTGGATAGAGGGAATGAGAGACAGGGGAAACAGCGCATGACATCGTTGATGGGCTTGAGCAACTCGATGGCAGAGCAGGGTTGGGGAGGAATAACCGGACAAAATATATTAGGAGCAACAATGAACAGGAAGATGTGGAGGACGATGAGGAATCAGCGATCCGACCTAGTATGTTACGTTCAATTTCGCTTTAATGCCTATTCGAAAGACATGAATCTGTTTCTTCTTCCTTCAGCTGTGAGTTAAATAGCGAGGAGAAGTTTTTTAGCTTTGGTTGGCAACTCATCTAGGAGAATGAATTCTGCTTTGAATTCATACGCAACAATGAACTACTACACTGTATTTTTCAAGAAAAGTTGGTAATTTACAGATAATGAAGAAAATAGTGTCTGCGAAGAGGCATGATCGCGTACATCCTGAATAGCAGAGAGCCAGGTGACCCAACATAAGCGCTTTTATAGAAGTTGTTTACCTACTAACGTAGCCATAGCGGTATGTTTGACATAAGGTCACAGTTAACGTGAATCCCATAAACATACAGGTAGTTTTATTTAAATGCAACGTGGAAGGTACAGCCTGTTGGAATGACTCCTTGGAACAGTGACTGTCAGTTTCTATCCTGGGGCCATAAAGGCTGAGAAGCGACACTTTGATGTCATAAAAGCCAACCAAATTACTTAGTGACAACCTTAATTGACACGACCTTCTTATTTATTATTTTCTATAATTGTTTAATATCATGTCTAGTTGACTCCCACAGTCTTCCGCTTATAGACAGCTAAAGATACGATCTCAAATACCTGGCACTCTTTACATAAAAGAGTGCTGAAAAGTTCTCGGGTCGACCAAGAATGTATTCCAAATGTAATTCTAATGTTTAGCTATATGATTATACTAGCAGTATAGCCCAGCGTTGCTCGGGTGTAATGAAAGCTTTAAAACTAATCCATGCTCCTGTAGCTCAGATTCTTTGGACGTTGGCACGAAAGACTAAAAAGCAATAGTTGTTTCCAGTTAAGGCGAAACAGTAGACTGAAAGAAAAACGAATGCAAGTCAAATTTTGATTTCCTGGTATCGATATCAAATAAGTTTTTTTCGTCGTAAACTGAATTTTGGGGTCTAAATAAGTCCTCTGAGTAAATGGTATGATGGCTGAGACTAAGAACTACAATTATACATACTTAGAGCCAAACCCGAAGCAAAAACTAAAATAAAAGGGCTGAACAAATACAGATATACAGGCAGATAAACAGACACACACACAAACATCTTGCCTTTTATATTAATATATATCATCAGTTTTCTGCAGTATTGTAAGAACTGCAGCCTCGAAACTTCTGAATATCGTTTCTTATGTCTTTGTCTATGAGTCTATCAAATATAATTAACATCGGACCACTCCTTCTATAACCCGATTTTTTCGATTATCGATTTTTGATATTTATCGGGGGGGTACCTCGACATAAACCCTAGCTAAGAACACTTGCAGACGCTTATAGTACAACTGTGTAAATTTTCAAGAAAATCGGTTCAGTCGTTTCGGAGTCTATAGGTAACAGACACACACACAGACACACCCACAGACAAAGTTTCATTTATAAATAAGTTTAGATGTTCGTTGGTTTGAGCCAATAACTTTTCGGCGCTCTTCATTCTAGTTAGGCCCTTTTTATTATTTTACATGCAATATATTATGTGTGTTGTCGTACAGTGGATATTGGCTCAGAACGAGAAATCGGAGAGCCGAGTTCGAATTCATTGCTTTCACTTACGTGTAAATATCCTTGTGAAAGGTATGAATCCATCTTTTCTCTCTCTATCTATGGGTTGACTAGCAGGACATATTTGGTTCTATAGCCTTGGCTGGCAACCAGTCTATTGCTGAAAGAAATGGCATTCTACTGCTGGAAAATCTTCTGCCTAGTCAGTCATGTATGGAAAGAGACATGATCGCTCAAGCGTGTATCACGTATGGCAAATTAAGTGATTGAAACTCCTTGAGATGTATGGGGCTATAGCTTTGAAGTTCCGTAAATTTCTTGAGAGGTATGGGACTGTAGTTCCCAAGTGCCATAGACTCACTGAAGAGTATCCGGCCACAAGTGTACAAGTGTCTTCTTTTCTGGGTTTAATGTAAAAAATATGGAAAAGTTTGTTGATTCTGAGGGCTTTCGGCTAAACTATGTCCTTTTTATGGACTTTTTATTTTGCTAACTATAATGTTTTAGTGTTATGATAACAAACTCATAATAGTTTAATAACAACAAAAAAGTACTATAGTCTCGTCGTCGTCCTGCGTCTCGGCCGAGATAGAACTCACTACACCCCCTCTAGTATTCCCTGTACATTTGGAATCCTGGCGTAATTTGCAGCGAAATTCATAATCTTGTCAAATAGCTGAATACTTGATGCTTCGCCAGGGCTACCAAGGGTGTTTTTTATTGTGACACCAACACTAGATGGGTTGCCTTCAGGCCCCATCCCGTTATTTAACCTATAACTGGAGGGAAGTGACGGATTAATACCTTTCCCAAGGGTACCAGTGCTTAAGTGAATGCAGGGTACTCAACTGGAATTCGAACTCGGCTCACCGATTTCTCTTTCCAAGCCGACATCCACTGCACCACAACGCACATCCGTCAATGAACGCTTACAACACCTGGTATTCCCAACTGGTCACCCATCTAAGTACTGACCAGGCTCACGTTACTTAACAGCATATCACATTGAATACACTGGTTTTCGGTAGATCACTATAGTCTAGGTTCACAAGTTGTAGACCTGTTTACGAGAAGAATTTGAATGTATCAAAAAACATTTGTTGACCTGTTTTCTGCTTTACAAGGGGAACTTGAATCTATCGAAAAACACCTGTAGACCTGTTTTTGATTTGCGAAGAGAATTTGTATGTCTCAAAAAATTTGAATGTATCAGAAAACAGTTGCAGACACATTTTCTGCTTTAAGAGGAGAATTTGAATGTCTCAAAAAACAGTTGTAGACCCATTTTCTGCTTTAAGAGGAGAATTTGAATGTATCAGAAAACAGTTGTAGACCCATTTTCTGCTTTAAGAGGAGAATTTGAATGTCTCAAAACCGGTTGTAGACCCATTTTCTGCTTTAAGAGGAGAATTTGAATGTATCAGAAAACAGTTGTAGACCCTTTTTCTGCTTTACGAGGAGAATTTGAATGTCTCAAAAAACAGTTGTAGACCCATTTTCTGCTTTAAGAGGAGAATTTGAATGTATCAGAAAACAAAAATTAAATGAACAAAAAACAACACGACACATAAACAGAAACTGGCGCAACAATTTAGACACAACATGACAACCTCCTACATATAAAAAGATATGAATATACACGTATAAAAAATCTTTTCTATAATGACATGTGAAAACTGAAAGCACTAGGCACCATTGCATAATTATATTCAAATTTTACACGGAAACCAGAAAATTGATCCTAACTTACCTAAATGTTTTTAACCAAATAACTTATGTTCGTTTTCAACTTCATTCATTTATAACAATAACAATAATAATAATAATAATTTGGAACTCTCGGGTTGATTGGAAAGGGTTTCGATCGGGTAGACTCATACATGGAACCTTGGTAGACCTTAAAGAAATATAAAAAATTGTACTCACAAGTACAGTTCACATATTACGAAAAGCTTTAACTATGTAAAATGCATGTGATCTTATTTATTATTATTATTATTATTATTATTATTATTATTGTTGTTGTTGTTGTTGTTTAAAAACAATGATCAGTGGAAAATATCATGAAGCCGTTTCTGACGTTAGGTCTCTGGACAGGAGCGTAAGAAAATGTGTATACAACGGAAATCCAAGAAAATAACTTAAAGATATTAATAATAATATGTAAACTGTCTTAGGGATAAAATAGCTATAGTCGCCTTCCCCTACCAACACAAATTACTAAATTAAAAACCCGAACTTATCTTAAAATGCAGACACAAAACAATCTTTTACTACGTTACTTAAAAGTCGAACACTAAAAATGAATAAGTTGTAAAATACCAACATAAAAATGCAAATATATGCACTCTATGCAACGCAGATTATGTAACATACTCTAGCTATACAAAGCCAATACTTTCAAGTAAAAATATAGATAACCGACCCCTGAATTAAAATAAAAAGATCTACATAAAGAAATGAACAAATTAAGCAAATAATAAACAAATTAACAAAGTACGAATGCACACATAAACACAAATAAATGTAATAATAATAATAAACAACAAAATTACTCCTTCCATCTATTGTTTAATTTAATCGCTTCGATACTAAATGGCATTAGGTCGCTAGACAAAGTTTACCTTCAAGATTGTTCTCGAACTTTCTTGGTAGGTAATGGTTGTGTTATAATCTTCCTAAAACCAGATCTTCGGATTCATGCTACACAAATTTCCACCACTGGCCAGATATGAACACTCCGAAACACAAAACCAAACTAAAAATCAGTCAACTGCGCATCGGCTCCGCACATAGCTTTCGTTTTACTTACACACTTAAAGAAAAATACAATCCAGAATTTCCGCCTAATTGCAACCACTTTCGCCTAAAGAAACAAAATAAAAATTGAAGCCGATCTGAGCCTAAGGAAAAGGCATAAAAGCCCATCAAAGGAACATCTTTGGCAGTCCGACGGTACAACAGCCAAGATTCACAATGCTCGTCGGAACGCAACCTCCCATCTCCAAAAGATAACCTTCCGAAGGCCATTGCCGCAGTAAATCATAACTTAACCTCCCTCTTTGACCGTAAACCTCTATATTGATGACTTTTACGATTCTGTTTATCTCTTTCTTTCAACGTTTACACGAATTTACCATTGGTGTAAATTACAAAAATAGTGCTGTATTTTTACGTTAATACAATTGTTGATTTCTTAAGCCTCCATGGTTTCTTTTTCGTTCTGCTATCATACGCTTAATATAACAGTTGCTTATAAATGATCGTAAACTCTCAGAGCCCTGGATATAACCATAAACTACATCCGGCAGCAAGGTCTCTGATCGGGAGACTGGAGGTTTTGAGAAGCGTGGAACGACCCCCTAATATCTGTTGTTCCTAAATCCACACTGATCCGGGGTGTTAGCACCTGTTAGGGTCCCAATTATAGACAAATAGTAACCTCCCCAAACAAAAACAAAGCATTATAAAAGTAAAAAAATACATTTTTATATAAAAAATACCAACAATACATATTCGATATCTACTTGCCGCCCCACGTAAGTAAGATGCAGCACAAGGTCAGTTTAACGTAAAGGGCACACGTGCCTGGGGCAGGTCCAAAAAAATAAAAAAATAGTACAGCCCCCAGAACCATCGGTTGCGATAGCGTCGGTATTTCTAACGATCCTGGTTCTCTAGTGCAATGAGGGAGGTATTGCCACGATCAGCTGTTCCTGGGGACCGAATACCTCTCAATTATTTTGGTTGCTCTCTGTTTGAAGAAAAAGATACAACTGAGTCGCACTCTGCTTAAAGACAGAGACGCAGCTAAGAGATGACACAACGAGATACGACATACTAAATTTCGCAAGTCCAATTCCTAACAATGTATATCTATAATACAATTGCCAACAATAAATACTGGACTGCGTACTCGAGAAAACTTGATAAAGAAAATGTTCCCTCCAGTAGAAATCGAGCCCGTGTCCCTCTCCGCAGTGGGTAATCACTCAAATTTTTATCGAGACATATATTTGCTTAGTTTCGTATCCGAAAACAAAGCATATTTATTGTACGATTGAATTTGAATTTTCTTTAACGGCATATCAACCGCTATGGATTATTTAATGCCAAAAAGGTGGAGTTTTAAGGTATTTTTTTTAATGTTCGGTGATAGTGAGAAGGTTGATTTAGTCAGATTTTAATGAAAATTTTTTGTTTTTATTCTTTTATTATTTTAGAAAACTGAAAATGTCTTCTAGTTTTGTATTCAAAAATGCTTTGCTGAGAATAATTTTTTTCTTGTGTTATGGTAATAATTTTTTATTCAAAAATGTATTGTTGGTAATATTTTTTCTTCAAAAATCTTTCTATAAAAGTCTATTTTTATACTTTCATAGTGTTTTGGCGTTATTTTGGGGGTTAACTATTTGCCCATAACAGGGACCCTAACAGGTGCTACCACTCCGGGTGGGGTGGACTTGGGAACAACAGTAATTAAGAGGTGGTTTCATGTTCCTTACAACCTCCCAATCAGAGGCTTGCTGCCGCCTGCAGTTTACCGTCATTCCCCCAACCTATTGTACAATTGCCTATCTGTAGTACAATTATTCCTAAGAATGCATATCTATAGTACAATTACCAACAATACATATTGGCCTGAAAAACAGAAAACTTGCTAAAGAAAACTTGATAAAGAAAATATTCCCTCCAGCATGAATTGAACCTGTCTCCCCATCGTTCAGATTTTTATCGAAATACATATCTGCTCAGTTTTGTATCTGAAACGTACTCAAAGCAATTCCTAAAGAATTCATGGATTTTTTTTCTGGAGTATGCAGGCCGGTAAACGAATTAAATAAATACTACTTAAAATAAACGGGACGTCTATTCAAATACGGATAACCATTAAAAATAACGTTTAAAGTATTTAAATCATAGTGTAGGGAGACAATAGTTATCTTCCCTTAAGAGGAACAACAGTTGTCTTCCCTTTTGAGGAAATCTTTTTTTATCTGGGGTCAGTTTCCTTCCCGGCAGAAGTGGGATAGCCACGAGGACCATTTGATGGCTTAACGGTATGTAATTCCTTACCACACTTGCTAAAAACATTCTCGTCCATTTGGACAACTTAAGCATTCTTCTTGAACATTCGTAATGTATTGTTACTTGTTTATATTTATTAAATGCCTATTTGTTATTGCCATGTTCTTGTCCTTCTTTGCTTAACGTGCTACGGCAGCGTGTTAATTTGTTGTTTAAAAGTTTATATTAGTATCGCGTAACTCGTAATATCGCCAGTTCGCAAACCCAATACTAATAATAGTAACATATACTACGGCTTGTTTTGTGATGCATTTTTATTCTATTGCATGTTGGGGTTGACGCTTAGCTTTTGGTCGAAACTGAAGTTTATCTGATGAAAACCAAATTAACCAAGCTCCACCAATAACAACATAATCAGGCTTGAATCTTGGCCTTAAGTGGCCTCTGGGGCTAATATTAGGTTGTCCCAAAAGTTCGTAAACACTTGCAAAAAATTGAAATTTTACTTGCCAAGTAATCTAAGATTACCAGAAAACACTTGCAAAAAATTGAAATTTACAAAAACAACAAAAGTTATTGCTCAAAATAAAAACCATCATTTTCCAAGACTTTCTGTCATCGATCTGCAAGCTTTCGGATCTGGTCAAACTTTTGGGACAACCTAATAAAATCTGGAAGCATCTTCATTACGTATATTTCCTCCTCTCGTCTATTTAAAAAAGATACATTTTTAGATGATGCATCTTTGTGGTAAAACCTGAAACACTCCGACTAAAAAAAAAAAAAAAAAAAATTCAATGATTTTGTCACTCATTCAATTTATTTCATTAACAATTCAAAGATATTATTTTATCCGAACTTTACATTCCACAAAAATATCTAGAATTTACGACTTGTATTAAACTGAAATTCTATCATATTTAAAAGACCAACTTCACTTAGAGGTGTGGTTGAGGGAATTTTTTAAAATTGTTTCAGATTAATTCAAAGGAGCAGCATTAAAACAGACAGTAAACAGTTCTCCTATGTTCTTATATCTTTTTTTTCAGGGGCTGCAACCCACACTAGCCCATATGTAAATCCGGCATAGAATATAATTGTTCAGTCACTTAAGTGCCATACATGATACGTGCTTGGGCGATTATGTCTCGAAAGACACATGACTGACTGGGCATCAGATTTTTCCGCGGTAGGCTGCATTACTTCCTGCAGTAGACTGGTTGCCAACCAAGGCTATAGAATCCAATCTGTCCTGTTATTTAAGCCATAGCTGGAGGGAGAAGAGATGGATTAATACCTTTCCCAGGGTTATTTGCGCGTAAGTGAATGTAATGAATTCAACTGGAATTCGAACTCGGCTCTCCGATTTCTCATTCCGAGACGATATCCATTGCACTACAACGCACTTCCAAAAATTGTTCAACAGGTGTTAATTTAGGCTGCTGTGAAGAAACCCTTATATACAAACAGCGATGTGATATAGAAAAAAAAGCAATCAATAACACAAAAAGAAATTGCAATATTCGGTTTAATATCGTCAATACCCAGCACGTTTTGATCATTGCCCCCACTTCTTTTACAGTTTTACACACTGTTGTACTTAGATATTCCTCCAAATTATTCGTCACTATATTTTCATCCGAATAAATTGCTCTTCTGTTATTCCTGATCTTTAACTCCTCGACTTTATCTTTGGAAATAACAGTTAATTGTAGCTTCCATTCGGATTTACTTGATAATAAATTTTTATTAGATATTAATCTCTTCGAACGGATGTCTACATCTTGGCTGTTAAAGCCACGACGTCTTAGCAATTTTACTCCTTGAGCTTCTTCAGGTGCTTTGCATATTCGCTAACCTATTGATAATTTTGAAATGAACACTTTATTTAATTTATGAAAGTAGATTACTATCATTCTTCTGTCGATGTCAGGGGATATAACTCATACCAGTTAATTCTTCCTAATTAAACTGTACTTGCAAATTTTTTTTTAATTTTGACATTAAACTAAAATATACAACCTTTACAGCTTGATTCAGCGATTGAATTCGTGACCACTAAGTAACTAAATGGATGTATTTAACGCCTCTACCTACTCGACTTTCTTACAATTAACACAACTAAAATGATAATGTATATCGTAATATATTAATGCAGCACATAACTCAATAAGTCCCAAGCCTGACATAAAAATGGCGCCACTAATAAAAAATCCTCAAGATTTTTATGAAGTACTAACCTTTAAATGACACGTAACAAAATTTTGGCCCAATCAATTTTCAAAACAATGGAAAAATCTGAATGAAAAAGCTGTGTTCAAAGTGGGTGCGGCGTTTTCTCACAGTCGATCAAAAACAATGCGTCGATGATTCAGAGCGTTGTTTGCAACTGTTTCAACGCAACAAGAATAAGTTTTTGCGTAAATATGTGACAATAAATGAAACATGGATCAACCAGTTCACTCTGGAATCAAATCGGCGGTCAGTTGAGTGGACAGCAGCAGATGAAAGCCGACCAAAGCGTCTAAAGATACAAACATCAGCAGGTAAGGCTTTAGCCTCCGTATTTTGGGATGTGCAATGTATTTTGTTCATCAATTACCTTCAGAAAGGAAGAACCATCAGTAGCGAATATTATATAGCATTATTGGTGCGTTTGAAGAAAGAAATCGCCAAAAAAACTGCCACAAATAAAGGAGAAAAAAGTGATCTTTCACAAAGACAACAAACTGCTGGCAAAACTAGAGGAATTGCACTTCGAATTGATTCCGCATCCATCCTATTTTCCAGATCTGGCCTCCATTGACTACTGGCTGTTTGCAGACACCAAAAGAATTCTCCAGGGAAAAAGATTTGGCTCCAATGAAGAAGTGATATCAGAAACTGAGGCATATTTTTAGGCCAAAGACAAATCGTTCTACAAAAAAGGCATTGAATTGTTAGAAAAGCGTTGGAATTACTGCATCACCCTAGAAGAGATATTAGTGAATCCAGTAATGCTAGTGTAAAACTGTCAGTTCGGCTGCAGGCTGTGGCTGAACCGGTCACGGAAACCAATTATGATGTTTATGCTGTCTATACGGCACCAATTATGACTACGCTCTCGGGTAGCTAATCGTGATGGTCTCGTCACATTAGCTGGTCTTCGAGCCGTCTATTACGACGATGTTCCTCCCTGCCCACGCTGTGAATTTTGTTCTCAAGGAAGACACGTTGAAAACCCTGTAGCCGTTTCTCTACCACTTCAAACCAGACCGGACACACGTGCACACTTATGTTGATAAAAAAAGAACGGCACAAAAAAAATAAATAAATAAATAAATAAATAAAATAAATAAATAAATAAATAAAATAAATAAATAAAATCGATGACGCCTGGACAAGCTGCGGAAAAGTTTTTATATCCACAAAAAGAAAAAAAAAAGAAAAAAAAACAGCAAACAGAAATAGAATATTACAGTTGTCGAATTTCTCTTCTTACAACGAAGCGAAAGTTTTAGTTTGAGATTAATGTTTGTTCACTTCAATCGGAGATTTCATGCTTTCTTTTTTTTTTTTTTCAAGTTTTGACGGTTCAAAAAGTCTTGTCAGGGCTTTTCACCGAAGCCTCACGGAAACAGCCGAAGATGGGTCTTTGGAACGACGGCGGTAAATTCGTCTTGTCTGCCTTAGTCCGGCGCGGCAGCAACAACTATCTGCTTCTGACTCTTTCTCGGCTCTTTGTATTTCTTTACATCTTCAGCCAGGACTCTATCGGAGGCGCATTATTTGACCCCAACTCTTTTAAGTCGGTCGGCGGCAGGCTTCTCTACGTCTCTTTACATCTTCAGCCAGGTCTCTATGGAAAGCGACCAGTCTTTTCGGTCATGGCCCCAGTTTGAAACACTTTTCCCTCGGTCGTTACATCTCGACTGGTCCCAAGTCCAATTCTAACTGCAACTCTAACTCCATCTGCGCTTGACTCTTTGTACATCTTTTAGTCAGGAGCTCTATGCGAAGCGACCACTCTTTTTAGTCGTGGCCCCCAGTTGGGAACTTCACTCCCTCAGTCTTTACATCTCTGGGCCGAGAACCGACTGGACTCCAACTGATTTTGGCCTTTTCGGCTCTGGTATTTATGCGTGTTCCAAATTCTTTTGGGTGGTGCGTGACGGACACGGGGTGTCCATGCAAATCAAATCTTTAAGCCATGTCAATCTCCAGGAATTCAAATGTAAGGTCAATAGGCATCTCCTGTCTCACTAACACGCATCCATTCTCTCAAGTTCTTTTTTTCATCTACTCTACCTCCATCCTCGGTATTCTCATCCGTCTATTACTCTCGTCCTGGCATTTCCTATAACTAAGTCCTCTTCCTCATCACTTTCTACTATGTAACCCCCTGCGCAGCAGTGGCAGTAACATGCCTTGCTTGGGGTGAGATGATTTAAAATAAAGATAAAAATGAGATTACTTGCATCATGAGGCGGAGTGATTTTCTCCTCTTGGTTTAACCAATGAATAACAATATTTCTATTGACGTAATTTCTTTTCTTATTCTTCCCGATGACATCATTTTTTTAGGCCTTCAAATTTTCAAATCTTTTCTCAGCAAATTCGGGAATTAAGGATCTGACCATACCCTTACCCCATTAAAAGTTTTGACAGTCTTGTTTTGCCTACCTATATATTTCACTTCCACCGGCCACAAAAGCCCAAAGCTCCCAGCTGCAAAAATATATTTTCTTTTTTATTCTTTTTAATTTTCAGCTAGTTTTTTTTTAAAGATTTTACAAGTTTTGTAACAAATCTTCTGTTTTTAACTCAACTCATATTGCGATTGACAATAAACTACAGAATCAACAATACTAACAATAGTAATAATTTCTTTCGCTCCGTCGTACTAAATTTAGGATTACATTTTTTTTTTCACATGCAGAATTATATATATATTTTTACAAGCAAGGCAATTACATGCTATACTACTTTGTTGTTGCTCTCTTTTTCCATAGTGAACTGTAACGATGATCTTATTGAATTCATATGGCCCGTAGCGTCTGGACCTCTTTCTGGTGTATTCAGAGTATGAAGGTGTCATCAGCGTATCTCAAATATAGATTTGTCTTTAGAGCTGTGGATTCTAATGCCATCTTTTCAAAGTATTCCATGTATATGTTAGCCAGTGATGGTAACTATGGTGATCCCATTGCTAAGCCTTCATCATGTAGATATATGTATGATCCCATTCTGAAGTGTGTTGTTCGAATGCAGAAAGTCAGTATCTCCATCAGATTATCTAGTGGAATAGTGGTACGTTCTCCTACGGATGAACCGGATGCCGATACATATCTGACTACCGATAGTGCCTTCACCGTGGTTACCTTGGTGAACAGACTCACCACACCCATACTCACCATGTGGTTGCATTGGATGAAAGTATCTTTGATAAGTTCCACGAAGTGGAGGAGTATGAACGTGACATTTCTATCAGTGGATCAATTATATTTACATTGAAGCAGGGTGGCACACCGAGCGTTGGCTGCTAACAATCGGCCTGAGCGGAATACCGTCTTTGTGAATCTTGGGTAGACCATACATGTGAGGTAGCTTACTGTATTTTTGAGACAATTGCCCGTATGTCCTTGGCTGGAAGTGATCCTTGTTCTTGATTAGGATCTGTGACAGTTAACGTTTTGTTTTCAACGTAGGGTCTTTTTCACCTTGCTATAGCTACCACTTCTAATGAGGTCTTCCAGTTTCTCGGTGTATTATTTTGTCCATCACTACAGTTGCATTGCCTTTGTCAGCTGGTAGTATGATGATGTTCTTATTCCTCTATAGGGTCCTGATTGCCAGCCCTTCCTCTTTTGTGATGTTTGGTTTGGGTGGCTTGATATTTTTATGTTCATAAAATTTCATAATTATCCACACACTACAAACTATGTAGAAATTAGTGCAGTTCTTGAGAATCCCATCTGACGAAGTTAGATAAGACCGCTTCTAAAGCATTTTAAATTTGGAGTAAGCATTATTTTATGTTGGGAAGGGCAGTTTACCGCTTAAATTTTCTTCTTTTTTATTTGCTTCTTAATGCAATCTATTATTATATTTCCCCTTTCTTTCTTGTATTTAGATTTCATTATAACCCTTCATTTTAAGACGTTGTATGGTTATTATTCGGCTACGATTTTATTTTACTAATGTCCACACTATACAAGACCCATGAAATTTAGCCATGCTTTCAAAATTGTGGAATTTCTGAAATTGATATTTAAATTATTAAGATGTTGGTTGGCAGGTTATTTTCTTTTGCGGTATATCAAAACCTCTATGGATCATTTAATGCTGAAATCTTAATATTTTCTATGCAATTTTATTTATTTAATTAATTTATTTTTTGAGATAATAATGGTTCAAGTGATTCAAGTTTTATTAATTAACACACAGTTGAGTGAAAAGAGATAGATTCATACCCTTCTTAAGGGTATTTGTGCGTAAGTGAATATAACGATCCCAACAGCAATTGGAATTCGACTCTCCTGTTAAAATTTCCACCCATTATTCATTACACTACTCCTACATCAAAGCTTACAGTATTCCCAAACGGCGATCTATATCGGTATTGATCAGGGTCGATGTTGCTTAACTTCGATGATCGTATGAGAACAAGTGTTTGAACGTGATATGGCCTTAAGCCTTATTAAAAGGTTGGTTGTTTTGTTTTTATGGCAAATCAACCTCGACGGGTCATTTATTGCCCACTAAATTTTATTTATTTATTGCTGGTAATACCTTTTTCTTTCAACAATTGATTGTTGTTTTTTTTATAAGTTTTATGTCTAGTAATACATTTTTCTTTTCGAGTATCAAGGTTCATTGGGATTTGTTTTTAAGGGTAGGGTCCCCAAGTCCTACCCTTATTATTTAACCCATAACTGGTGGGAAGGGACGGATTAATACCTTTCCCAAGGGTACCAGTGCTTAAGTGAATGCAGGGTATTCAACTGGAATTCGAACTCGGTTCACCGATTTCTCTTTCCGAGCCAATATCCACTGCACCAAAACGCACATCCGTCACTATACGCTTACAGCACCTGGTATTCCCAAGCGGCCAGCCATCTAAGTACTGACTAGGCTCAAAGTTGCTTAACTTCGGTGATCGAGCGAGAACTGGTGTATTCAACGTGATATGGCCGTAAGCCTTAGTAAAAGGAATCCACCTGTTAGTTTTTGAACATATGATTTCCAGTTATTAAATTAATATGCAGTTACTAGGTGGGGGATCAGTTAATTTCTAAATAACAGTAGAAAACTGAATCAATCTTTTTAAAACTGAATCAATCTATTTATACAGAAGGCTGTATAAATAGTAGTTTATTCTTGTCGTAAAAAGTAACGGATGTGCGTTGTGGTCCATTGAATATCGGCTCAGAACGAGAAATCTGGGAGCCGAGTTTGAATTCCAGCTGAATTCATTGCATTCACTTACGCGCAAATACCCTTTGGAAAGGTATTAAACCGTCTATTCCTTTCAGTTATGGGTTAAATAACAGGACAGATCGAGTTCTACAGATTTGGTTGGCAACCAGTTTACCTCAGAAAGCAATGGCAACCTACTGCGGGATAATCTTCTGCCCAGTTAGTTATGTCTCGAAAGAGACATGATCGCCCAAGCGTGTATCATGTATGGCACTTAACTGGCTGATATCTTTCGAAAGCGCGATATAAGAAATTGCATAGGACTTGAATTATAATATTGGTATTTAAAGGCAACTCTTTGCCAAACTTGACATAAGATGTGCAAGTCTGTAAGTAGATTAAATGACACGAGAGTTAATGTTTACAATGAATAAATCTCAAATACTTTCGGCTTACGGCCTATCACGGTGAATACACCGGTTCTCGCTCGATCACCGAAGTTAAGCAACGTTGAGCCTGGTCAGTACTTAGATGGATGACCGCTCGGGAATACCAGGTGCTGTAAGCGTATAGTGATGGATGTGCATTGTGGTGCGGTGGATATCGGCTCGGAATGAGAAATCGGTGAGCCGAGTTCGAATTCCAGTTGAATACCCTGCATTCACTTAAGCACTGGTACTCTTGGGAAAGGAATTAATCCGTCCCTTCCCTCCAGTTATGGGTAAAATAACAAGGGTCGGACTTGGGGACCCTGTTCTTAAAAACAAATCCCAATGAATCTTGATACTGGAAGAGAAAAATGTAAAAATAAAACGACCTTACCCAAAATCATTGGTTACGACCTTAAAATGATCCCGTAAGAATTGATAGGTCGTTAAACCTCAAAACAAACAAAAAAATGAAAAACTTTCATTAGGAACTGTAAGTATACGTACATGTAGAGTGGCTGAAAACCCACATACTCTCCCATAATCATTCTCATTGAATGCAATTTCTTCTTTTTCTTCTTCATCTATGTGCCGTGTCCCTTCAGGATGTAGTCGGTCATGGTCCTCCACTTCCCCCTATCCATTGTTGCTCTTAATATCTCTTCTCCTGTTATTCCACTCAATCCCCGCTCCAACATCCATCTGTTCAAGTCCATCAAGTATGTCGTGTGCCGCTTTCTCTTTTCTGTCTTCCTCTTTATTCGTCCCGTGGGCATCACGTTCTCCAAGTCCCTTTTCCTCATTACATGTTCCCCCAAACCTCAGCTGTCTTTTCCTGATGTTAAGTATCAGCTTCCTTTTAGTGTCCATCCTCTCCAAAACATCGCCATTGCTCGTGTGCTCCATCCACGGTATCCTCAGCATCTTTCTGTAGAACCACATTTCAGTTGCTTCCAGTCTTTTCTTTATCTTTGATGAAATTGTCCAGCATTCGCTGCCATATTGAAGGACAGACATCACATAACAATCCAGTAATCTCTTCTTCGTTTCAAGCGAAATTTTTCTGTCAATGTTATGGTGAAACACACCTATTCCTCAGATAATGGACTCTCCCTCCTATATTAATAAGAGTTAATAGGAAGTTAACAAAAGAAGTACTTGGGAAGTTCACGGGAGTTCTTTAGAGTTCTACTGAAGTTGAGTAGAACTACTAGGCAGTAGATATTAGTCGGCAGTAAGCCGAATACTAAGGAGTCAGCTTTCAGTGGAAGATTACCAAGTTTAAATCGATTAGCAACCAACATAGCACGATTATAATTTTCAGTGCGAAAAGTACTCTACAACATTCAATACTCTAATCAGCTTCTGGACCGCATCCTTGGCCACGCCAATGCGCCATCGAATCTCAGTGTGGCATTTTCCGTCCTCTGTTAGAACACTTCCCATGTATTTAAATTTCTGCACCTGCTTGATTTTAAAATACCCGCCTTGAAGTGGGCATTTTGGCTACTTTTTTTTACTGATTACCATGCCTTCAGTTTTCTTGTAGTTTATTTGTAATCATTTCTTTCGGCTTTGTTTAACTATTTCTTGTAACAGGTCTTGTAGTTTCTTTTCTATATCTACTATCAGCACTATATCATCTGCGTACCTTATATTGGTCAGATTGCGGACACCAATGACAAATCCTGGTAGGACATCTAGAGCTCTCAGAATGGCCTCCTTGTAAAGGTTGAATTGACACTGTGAGAATAACCATTCTTGTCTTACACTTCTTTCAATCTTTGTGTACCTACTGTACTCGTTTCATGTCCGTATGCAGGCAGTTTGCTGCCAGTAAATTTTCTCGATTATTCTTAGGTTTCTCCCGAATATATCAAGATTGCCAAGCGTCTCTATGAAGTCTTTGTGCCGTACTTTGTTGAATGCCTTTGCATAGTCGATAAAGCACAGGTGCACATCCTTGTGCATTTCTGTTGCCCTTTCTGGTAACACTCTCAGCATAAATATCGCGTTCCTTGTTCCAGTGTCCTTAACGAAACCACAAGGTTCTTGTCCTATTTCTGGTTTGATTTTGCTGCGCGCTCTGTTCATCAAGATTCTGATAATCAGTTTTGTTATGTGACTCAATAAAAAAGCGCGTTCGATGGAGTTCACATTCATTTGCACCTGGCTTCTTAGGCAGTGCTATGAAAATCGATCTGCATAAATCTTCCGGGATTTCGCCACTGTTGTAAATCACAATAAATTAAAAATGAAATCTACATTTATAATTTCTGTGATTTTTTTCTACGCCGAAGTCGTCCAAGACTTCCAAGATCTCTATTATAATACCATCTGGTCCGGCTGCTTTGTTTCTATTCAGCTTGGCCAGTGCAGCTTCCACTTCAGATTTTAATGTTTCTGGTCCGTCTGTATTCCTGGGTATCGTCGTTTGTTCCCTCGTGTCGTGGAAAAGATCTTCTTCCCACCGCTGTAGTATTTCCTCCTTCTCTAATATGAATGTTCCATTTTGGATTTTATACATCACGTTGAGGAGCATGTTTTTTTGTCCTGTTAGTTCCCTTATTTTTTATGCATGTCTCCTTTATTGGTTGTTCTCAGTCACTTTATTTCTGCGCATTTGTCATTGAGTCATTGAGTAGAGGCATTGATTAGCCATATATTAAATTGTTACAAACAAAAATAATGACCAATTTCATAATCATAAAATTGAAAAATTAACTGGAGAAATGTTGAAATTAGTCAAAATACAAACCTTCAGCATCTAAGCATCTTTGAAAGCTGATTCTATCCCTGAATTAGATCACGTCGATTTACCAATCTCATTTTTTGCAGGCGTTGATTGCAGTAAAGCTTTGCATTAATGCTCTGACTGGCTTCCAGGAACTGTAGTGGGTAACACCAATTGCAGACCACCAAGTAGTAACCATAATCTTTTGATGATGCAACTTTGGCTTTGGGAATTGCTTGGGAACTCATTACGATCAAGACATTGAGCTGATCGTTTACGGTTTATCATAAAAGATCCACTTTTCATCGCAAGTGACTATTCGGTCAAGAAAGGGATCATTGGTGTTACGAATAAAGAGCACCGAGCCAACTTCCAAAAGCCTAAGTTTTTGATTTTCATTGAGATCATGAGGAACTCATTTATCGAGCTTTTTCATGTAAGCAAAATAAACAAAGACCATGTTTTGTCAGGTTTTCTATGCTTCAAGAATGTTTATGTCTAAAAATAAGTTGATAATTACCAACTACGAATTATCATGCATACCAAAATTCACCTATTATATACCGTGAATACTATGTTAAAATGGCTTTTCAAAATACATCGGCTTACGGCCATATCACGTTGAATACACCGGTTCTCGCTCGATCACTGAAGTTAAGCAACGTTGAGCCTGCTCAGTACTTAGATGGGTGATCGCTTGAGAATATCAGGTACTGTAAGCTCGGCTCGGAAAGAGAAATCGGTGAGCCGAGTTCGAATTCCAATTGAATACCCTGCATTCATTTAAGCACTGATACCATTGAGAAAGGTATTAATACGTCCTTTCCCTCTAGTTCTGGGTTAAATAACAGGGTAGGACTTGGGGACCCTGCCCTTAAAAACAAATCCCAATCAATTTTGATATTCGAAAAGAAAAAAGTATTACTAGACAAAAAACTTATATAAAAACAACAATCAATTGTTGAAAGAAAAATGTATTACCAGCAATAAATAAATAAAATTTAGTTGGCAATAAATGACCCGCTGATATTAATATATCATAAAAATAAAACAACCAACCAATCAAAGTACATCACTTTGATCGGCTATTATTTTTGTAAGAAACTAATACAGAGCCATATCAACAGACATCGTGTGAACAGTCTATATATATATATATATATATATATATATATATATATATATATATAAGGTATGATGGATGTGTTAGTTGTTGTCTAAATTACGAAAGAAATGAAAATAACACAGAAATGTCATTTTAAGAAATATATTTACCAAAATCACACGAAAAAATATTGAAATATTAAAGAGTAAATTTATTAAATAAAATCGATATTGGCTTCAATCGCAGCCTTCAGAAGACTTCGGAATCTTCTGCAACTCTTCTACAACTCTTCTGGATGGTCTCATTGTATAAGTTAGTGAATGCTTCTATAATCCTTGCCTTAAATTTAAACTTTAGTGTCACAAAAGGTTTCGTTGTTCATTTGCTCAATTGTACACAACACATAATAATCAAGGAGATTGCAGTCTGGGTCTTTATTTAGTCTAAAGAGGTAGATTTTTCTAATTCCACATGCCATGCCTTTTTAGACATCTCAGTTTCAGTTAATTCCCTTTAGTAACTGGCCAGGTATTGAACTCACAACTTTTTAGGTCAAGTCACTTGTTGGATGGTTCAACCAACATTCTTATCCATGGACCAACAATGTAATTTAGACACTCTATGTTAGACATACCTCATACACATGCTGCTGTGAAAGCCAAAATTGCAACCCTAACAAACTCTTTATTATATAGTGACACTTGGATCAGGTGTGGTTTCAAGAGTTAATCGTCATTACCACTAAGATGAGTACAATACAGTAATTTTTTAAAATCATTTTACCCCAAGCAAGGCATTCCACTGACACTATTGCGCATGGGGCTACATAGGGGAAGGTAAAGAGGAGGAGTGGTTAGATGTAGGAAATGTCAGAAGGAAGGTGATAGATGGGTAAGGATACCAAGGATGAGGGTTGGACAGATGGGAAGAGTGTTTGAAAGAATGAGAGCGAGTTAGTGTGTTAGGAGGTGTCACAGTTAGATATTTACTTTTAGAAAGTGCGCAATACAAAGTAGAGCATAAATATATGGTAATGACTGTTATTATAATAATAATAGCATACTACAACTCAATAGCTATAAAGTTTTACTGCCTGATGATGGTGCTTTAACACCGAAACTTTATAGCTACTGAGTTGCAGTATGCTTTACTATCATTATAATAATTAACATAGATAAATAGATACATTGAGAGAGAGAGAGAGAGAGAGAGAGAGAGAGAGGTGCAGATATTCTACCTTAAAAATGGCTGGACTTCGGACTAGAGACACGACTCAATTAAACACCAAGCTCTATAAGAAGAGAACTATTGGTAGATAAAGTTTTTCACGATGGGTAATGTCGATGGAGAGAGGGTGATGAAGTAACGACACAAACATGCGACTCGAAAAATTAGGTTCAGTTTGAAAAAAATCAAGAGGAAATGCTCATTTCCGTTTACTTTTTTCTTTCTTTCTTCTTCTTTTTTTTTTTTTTTAACCATCTCTTTCTGGTGACTATATTTTATCTGGCCGGAAAAAAAAAAAAACCGCGGGAAGTTTATGAGGGCCAACTTCTGCACCGAACAATGTATTGCATTCCAGCGGAAAGTTTCTTTTTCCGGTTCAGTTTCCTGGTTGAAAATTCTTACGATCGTCAGACGACATCTTGCTTCTCGGCTGTTGACCACTTTTAAATAATAATAGTCATTGTTAGGAAAAAAATAAAAAAAAAGAATAGAAAAAAATTAAAAAAAGATCTTTCATTAACTGTCGCTATTCCAGTAGACTACAGATTAAAAGTGAAAAGCATATAAACTTGGAAACTTATTTAAATATTGCTAAACATCCACACAAAAAAAACAAAAAAACAAATTATGAACTATGTCCGATATATGTTAAAAAGAGATTAGAAGACATGAAAAGCATTGAAGTCATCAAGACAGCAACATTATTAAAATCTGTTTGAAGACTACAATGAGTATTAGAATAGTGAATAGGCTTGTCATGACTGGCTTTTCAGTGAAAACTACCGGTTACTACTGGTATGAAAAATTAATGATAATGCCGTATTTCCCGTATGTTAAGACGCTACAAGTGGTAAGATGCACCCTACAATTAACTAGGTATTTTTCTGGAAAAATATTTGAGGATTTAATAGCGTGCCTCACTAGAAAGTCCAAGTCGCCGACTCTATGGTGTCATTTTTTTTCTGTCAAAACAAATCATTACATTTTGGACCTATTATTAACTATTTGAGGTTATTACTAATTATTTTAAAAGGCGTAATCCTTACGGACATTTAAGATAACTCCTCCGGGGAGCTAATTGATACAATGATAATTTTCAAGAAATACATTTGAATTCCTTTGACTCCATGAAACTTCAAAAGCTCACTTTAACTCTGATTCGGGCTTTAAGTCCAATTCGGACCAAAAAAAAAAAAAAATCCCCAAAAAACCCCAAAAAACAAAAACAAAAAAAATGATTTGGGCTGAAATTCCAATTCAAGCCGAAATTCTTACAATAAAAATCTCCGTGGAACTTTACTTGAGTTAAGTTCTTTAAATCACAAACTCTGTGGAGCTTCAAAATCTCATGTTACAAAAACTCTCACTTTAACACTGATTCCTTGATATTTTGAAGAAGGAAAATTGATTTCCTCAATTCACAGAGATATTTTAATCTGAATTTAAAACAAAAAAAAAATTAAATTTTTTAAGTTTTCATGTTACTTTAAATTTAAAGTAAAGCGTAAATAATTAAAAATAAAACCTGGTTCATTTTGTTTGCATTTTTTTATTTACTTTATTAAAAAATAGTTAAAAACAAGTGTATTTATTGAATTTATCTTCCATATGTCAATTTACTTTGTTAAAATTAGGTACCTCACCGCATTTTTGATATCTAACTTTTAAATTGAATTTAAAAAAACGAAAAAAGTTTTCTTTAAACTTTTATTTTAATTTTATTGTATTGAAAGCTAAATGATTAAATGTACTATTTCCAATAAGCAAAATACAATCTGGTTTATTTTAAACAGAAATTATATTGATTGGAATATAAAAGTTTGAGAATTTTTTTTCAATTTTTGAATTACGCAGTCATTTTTGAGCGATCGACACATTTGTAAATATTCTCGGTTTTAAGAATATTGCAAAAATAAAATATACATCTGTATCATATTTTTAAAAAATTAGCAAATTTTATGTTAAATTAATCTGATTTACACAAGTAGTACTTATTTACAGCGTGAAATTTAGAATAAAACTATTTCTTCATCACAGATTTGAACTTTTTGACCTGTTCGCGCAGTAAATCAAGAATTTGTTGACAGATTCTTGATTAGAGATAAACTGTATGGCGTTTATAAATAACAAAATTGTATACATTTTTTCTCTGACCTTTTAATTTGCACATAGAAGTTACCATACAAAAAAAAACTTCAAACGCACAAAAAAAAAAAAAGAAATTAAATTATTTTAAAATATGGAGGAAGAACGATTTTTATTAAACATTTCAATTTTCGATAAGCAATATAATCATCAATTCTTAACAAAAAAATCTAACCGCAACAGTTCTTTGAAGATTTTAAAAATATTTTTGAAACTTTATAAATTATTATAATAACAAAAAAGAAATGAAAACAATTCTTTTTAAATTTCATAAGTAATCGAAAAGATTTTTTTTCTTCAGACTACAATGTCCTTAATTTTTCTTATTTATTCAAGCAATTAAAAGCTTATCAAATTAAATAATATTAGAGTTTTATTGAATTTTTGGTAAATTTTCGTTTTAGGTCCCGAAGGTTTTTCCTCCTTCAAATTTATCCAAAATAGCATTATTTCTGTGCAAATGTATATGCTTAACTCAAATCAACAATTAGTTATTAAAGAAACCTACCTTTTTTTTATCTGAAAGTCCATAAAAAACGAACTATATCTCGCACTTTTTCTCTCCCGTAACTCTCACAAAGTCATTTAATTAACTGCAGAATGACGTTCTGCGTAGGCAACAAAAGTCGGTCGATTTACTTCCTTTACTGAAACTTCCGGATATTTACTTCCTGTAATGAAAGTAATGCGCATAGAAATACAGTAGCGTATTACTTTCATTACAGGAAGTAAATAGCCGGAAGTTTCAGTAACGGATGAAAATCGACCGAAAATAGACCGAAATTTGTTGTCCTACACATGGCTGCATTAGAGTTACGGGAGACAAAATGTAGTTCGACATTTTATGAATGTTCAGATCAAAAAGGTAGGTTTATTCAATAACTAATTGATTTGAGTTCAGCTATAATAATGCTATTTGGGATAAATTTAAAGGGGAGGAAAAGCCTTCGGGGCCTAAAACGAAAATTTACCGAATCTTTTATTTTACTCTTTGGAGCAGACTTTCGGATACAGGGGCAAAATTTTTAAAAAAAAATAGATGATTTATATTCTCTAATGAGTCCTGCGTTAACTAACAAAATTATAGATCGTAACACTTTAAAATTTATTAAAATTTCATGGATTTACGTGGAGTGGGGAACAGAGATATAAAAAATATTTTTACCAAGATTTTTTAAAAATAATAATTTTAGAAATATTTCATTCATTCGTGAAGTTTCATTAAAATCCGAACATTATTTGATTTTTGCTAGAATTCCCAAATTAATGTGTTTGTCACCGGGAAAAAGTGGGTGTACGTTTTTCATTATAAACAGTCAGTCATGTCTCTTTCGAGACATGATCATCCAAACATGTATCATGTATGGCACTTAACTGATTGAGATTTTTAAAAATGATTAAAAACAAATGAATGGTTAATATTTTACATAATGTCTTTTCAAATGTCCTATATGAAAAAATATTCACTAATTAAGGTTTTAATCCTTAATAAATTACTTTTATCTGAACTTATTTAGAAATGGAACTTTGTCTCTCTCTCTCTCTCTCTCTCTCTCTCTCTCTCTCTCTCTCTCTCTGTGTGTGTGTGTGTGTGCGTGTGCGTGTGTGAGTGTCCGTTACCTATAGACTCCGAAACGGCTAAACCGATTTTCTTGAAAAATTACATAGTTGTACAATAAGCATCTGTGAGTGTTCTTAGCTAGGTTTTGTCGCGAGGTACCCCGATAAATATCGAAAATCGATAATCGATTTTAATCAAATTTGATACACTCATAGACAAAGACATAAGAAACGATATTCAGAAGTTTCAAGATTGCAGTTCTTAAAATAGTGCAGAAAATTTGATATCGATACCAGGAAATCAAAATTTGACTTACATCTATTCATTTTTCTTTCAGTCTATGGTTTCGCTTTAACTGGAAACAACTATTGCTTTTTAGTCTTTCGTGCCAACGTCCAAAGAGTCTGAGTTCCAGGACCATGGATTAGTTTTAAAGCTTTCATTACACCCGAGCAACGCCGGACTATACTGCTAGTTCGGTTATAAAAAAAAAAAAAGTTATGTTTTTCTGGTGCTGGGTTGTCTTGGTCTTGACTTGTTCGGACATTCAGTCGGTGGTGCTCAGTTTTCCCTTCCCGATTTTATTACATTTTACTTTTTCTTTCCTTTCTTTTCTTCTATTTTTATATTACTTATACGTTGCTATTGGTAGGTAAAACGTTGCTATTGGTAGGTAAAACGTTACTATTGGTAGGTAAAACGTTGCTATTGGTAGGTAAAACGTTACTATTGGTAGGTAAAACGTTGCTATTGGTAGGTAAAACGTTGCTATCGTGTCTTGTTGCTGTTTTATTTTATCATTTCAAACATTTCTTTTGCTGTTTCAAGTCCGAACGTCTGCCGCAATAATTATTAAAAGACTTGTAACTGGAAACTTCTTGTCAAATAAACAAATAAGCGATTACAATATCGGTCGAAAACCGAGACGAATGATTCATTCTTGTCTTTTGCCCTCTGAATAGTCATTTTGATAATAGAAAAGGAAAAAAAAAAGATAAATCAACAAACAATTTTATTAATTCGTTTCTAAGTCATTTATACACTATCCTTACTAATTTTGATTTTCTAAAACACGGTGGGGCAGAAATGCCTGCCACATATACCTCTTAAAACTATCTCACATGGAATGAGTGGAAATGATATTTTCATTTAGATAATATCTTACAATTATGTGAGAGGTACTGAATGAATTTCAATATATATTTATAGTAGAGATATCATCATCATTTATCCATCACACCCAGATGGTGCATAGGGCAGCAACTTTTTGTTGCTGTTTCTCTAACAAACTATTTTTTACGGGGCAGGGTTGTTAGCCCTGCAGCCAACCACCAAACCTGGAGGACCGGTGGACCATTCTTGGTCCTTATATTTACAGCACTTGGTATTCCCAAATGGTCGCCCATTTAAGTACTGACCAGGCTCGATGTTGCTTAACTTCGGTGATCGGACGGGAACCGGTGTATTCAACACGATATAGACGTAGACATAATAGAGATATAGTACTTATTAGCTGGAGATGCGAGAAGAAACATTGTCATTATTTCAGGAATTATTCTATCTAGTTTACTAGTTTTTATTGTTTTTATCATAAAATTTGGTTCCTTACTCTCTTCGACCTTCCTCGTATAGCAGAAAACTTTGGAGGATGCATTGTGAGTAATGTACCAGCTATTTTTACATCTTCACCTCCGATTGTTTTTAATATTGAATAAGGCCAACGGGTTCTTTTGCTTCTTAATATTGGTTAAAGTTTTAAAAACATAACTTTACTAGCAGTATAGCCCGGCGTTGCTCGGGTGTAATGAAAGCTTTAAAACTAATCCATGGTCCTGGAGCTCAGACTCTTTGGACATTGGCACGAAAGACTAAAAGGCAATAGTTGTTTCCAGTTAAAGCGAAACCGTAGACTGAAAGAAAAATGAATGGATGTAAGTCAAATTTTGATTTCCTGGTATCGATATCAAATAATTTTTTTTCGTCGTAAACTGAATTTTGAAGGCTAAATAAGTCCTCTGAGTAAATGGTATCATGGCTGAGACCAAGAACTACGATTATACCTACTTAGAGCCAAACCCGAAGCAAAAACTAAAATAAAAAAGCTGCAAAAATACAGACATACAGGCAGATAAACAGACATGCACACAAACAACTTACCTTATATATATATGTGATGTTCTCGCAACTCATTGACAATTATTACTATTTTCATTTCATCTTATTATTGTTGGCTTTTGTCTTAATATTATGGATTAATCATTATGGACTTTTCATTATTATTTATGTTATGTTTATTCCATCGTATTTCATTGTTATCTGTATTCCATATTATATTAATATTCCATATTATTAAATAAGATTTTATTATCACAGAACGCCTGCGAAACGATATTCAGAAGTTTCACGGATATATATATATATATATATATATATATATATATATATATATATATCATTGATTTTATGAATAAATAATGAAAAGTCTATTAACCCATAATATTAAGACAAAAGCCAACAATAATAAGATGAAATGAAAATAGTAATAATTGTCAATGAGTTGCGAGAACATCACGCCAATTATCATTATGCTTCAGTAGAATAAAAATAAGAAGTAATTGTATTAGTAATGGTAATATTAGCCGTTTCCTTATAAGGAAACATTCGACATTTATTGACTGAGCAGCCAGTGCTACTTTCGTTTGAAACTTATAAAATCTTTTTTTTAAATCTTTCAAAAAAAAAAAAAAAAGAAAAAGAAAAAAGGATTCTGAGCTCCATTAACTGTAATCGCTCTTTCAATTATTAATAGGGCTTTTCTTCTTAAATTTTGTTTGAGGTAGTGTAGAACGTCAGCATCTTAATTATATCATTATTTTCTCTTCAAGTCATATTTTAGTTACTACTGCTGTTGAAGATCCTCAAGTGATGTGGCTTCTGTTATTAGGCACAGTTCTTTGTGATTATGTAGCGCCAGTCCACCAGGTTCAAAGAAAACTGTTAATCGTTAAGCGTGACAGAAATTCATTTGTTGGAAGTTATTTTTAGCCATTCATTTTAGAAAGTGTTTGTATACAGCTAACTTTTTAGATATATCTGAACAGACTTGGTGCTATGGATATATCTGTATAAAAATCACAATTTGATGAGTCTATTTAAGAACATGACTCTTTTCATTAGATCGTATTTCTATGCATACCACAACAAAATGAGAATTAATACAAAGTGTACAACATTATCAAGCACTACGTTGCATTTACTGATCAGCCGTGAAAACGCCCATGTCAAGTATAAAAAATATTGAATTCCAGTCGCATTCGTCGCATTCATTTAGGTACAAATACCCTTGAAAAAGGTATTAATATATCTGTTATTGCTCTAGCTATGGGTTGAATAGCAGGACAGATTGGGTTCTATAACCATGGATGGCAACCAATCTATTTTTCTTTTTTCTATTATTTTATTTTTTAAATAAAATTAATTTTCTATGCTAATAACCATTAAGACTTCTATCAAAACTATTCTTTTGTTTACATCATTCAGGGTGTGGGCTTAAGGCCATATCACGGTGAAACACCGATCATCAAAGTTAAGCAGTGTCGAGACAGGTTAGTACCCAAATGGGTCACCGCTTGGGAATACCAGGTTCTGTTAGTTCTAATGTCACGGAATCGATATACAGAGAGCAGGACTTCATTTCTCTTACGTGTAAATAACCTGGGGAAAAGTATGAATCAACATCTTCTCCCCCTGTTATGGATTAATTAATAAAACTTTAATCTATTAGAATAGAATTTACGGTTATATCTAGCCATTAAAATTGTAAAATGAAAAAACCTTGCCTCCAAACTATTTAGTCAGCCAGTTAAGTGCCATACGTGATACACGATAAGGCAATCAGGTCTCGAAAGAAACATGTCTGACTGGGCAGAAGGTTTTCCCACAGTAGATTACCGTTACTTTCTGCGGTAGACTAGTGACCAACCAAAATTATAGAACCCGATCTGACTTACTATTTAATCCATAGGTGGAGGGAGAAATGACGGATTAATACCTTTTCCAAAGGTATTTGCACATAATTGAATGCAACGAATTCAACTGGAATTCGAACTCGCCTCTTCGATTTCTCGTGCTGAGCCGATATCCACTGCACCACAACGCACATCCCGCATTACAACTCACACTCCGCATAAATTCGATAAGGTCAAATTGGCAGCTTTAAAAATTTGAAAACTGCCAATTTGACCTTATCGAACCGATCTGAGTTACTATTAAGGCAGGAGCAAATAATTGTTACCAACTGATGACATCAGGTAAGTCTTTGAAGAAAATTGAGAACAACGTAGTTCCAAGGATAGAACCCTGAAGAACACCTTTTAACTCAACCACAACCAGGAACCAATAAGAATTATATGTTTGTAATTGTTTCCTTTATACGCTACCATATTTTAAAATTGCGCAATAAGGAACATCTGTCGGCAGTTTCTGTGTCATTTGGTTGACTTTAAATTTAATATTTATTAATTAATCGATCAAACTGTTTTCTTCTTGTTCAATCTTTGCCTCATTTCTCTCGTTCTCATTTTCACCTTCTTCTTTGTTGGTTTGTATTTTTTGCCTTTACAGTTACTCTTCTCTCCTTACTCTCTGCTCCTTACTCTCCTCATCTTACTCTCCTCTCCTTACTCTCCTATCCTTATTCTTCTTTTCCTCCGATGCAAACACATCAAACAAACAGATCATGTGCATAACACGTGCTAGAAAGTGTAATATTTAAAAGTGAATGAGAATTTTGAAATTAATAGTAATGATAATGTTAGCAACTTCCCTACAAGTGGAAATATTTGCATACATTGACATATTCATTAAAATATTCGAATTCATTCAGTTATCGTTACTTTTTTTTTTTTTTAAATTAAAACAGTAAAATTAGACTTTTCAATTCCATTAACTGTTATAGTTCTTTCTAATTTTAATCGGAATTTCCTTTCAAACATTTTGTTTCTGGTTGTGTGGAAAGATAAATGCTTGATTACATCATTACTTTCTATTCTAGTCTACCCTATTTTTGTTTTTGTGGTTGCAAATTGTGGGATATTTACAAATACAATAATTGCTAATTACATAATTAATAACTATCTGGTTACACTAAAGTTTATATTATAAGAAATAATTAATAATTACAATATTCAGTTATTACATTTCATACTGTTCATTAAGAAGAATTATCCAGCAATAAAATTTATATTTGTATATCCTTATAAGTATACAACTAATATTGAAAATTATAAATAATTATGGATTTTTTTTTCGTTTTTCGTCATCTTTATAAGCAGTATGATGTAATTAATTCATACGCTTGTTGGTATGTTCTTATTATTGGTATTAGATTTATTTTCTCTCTCTCTCTCTCTCTCTCTCTCTGTGCGCGCGCGCGCGCCTGTAAACATTTATAATTATTTATGAAAGTATTTTCCCGAGATTTTTCTTTTTCTGCCACATTGTATATTCCATTACGAGTGAACGATTCTTGCTCTGATTTTGTGCATTCTAAGATAAACATTTAATAAATTTCTTTGGGGCACAATAAATAGATAAAAATGAAACGCTATTTGAATATTCTTTTTTCTACCATTTTCTTTTTCTGGCCGTCTTTGTTTTCATTGCATAATTATTTGGCCATTAAAGTTTTTTTTCCCCTGGTTTTCTGTTAGAATTCAAATAGATTTTATGTCATCATCATAGGGGAGCAACTTTTGTTACTGTTCCCGTAACAAACTTTTTTTTATGGGGCAGGTTTGTTAGCCCTGCACCCAACCCCCAAATCTGGAGGACCGGTGGACCATTTTTGGTTCTTACGTTTACATTACCTGGTATTTCCAAACGGTCACCCATTTAAGTACTGACCAGGCTCGATGTTGCTTAACTTCGGTGATCGGACGGAACCCGGTGTATTCAACACGATATAGACGCAGACAATAGATGATGTACTCTAGCATAAAAATAGTGTACCCTGTCATAAAATTGTGTACTCTACCATAAAAAACGTTTCTGTGTTTAATTCAATGAATCCTCCGATATCTGGAAAGCTGACAAAACAAGGCATGTTATATAAAGTAAAGCAAACGAATGTGACACGTCTAAAGAATACTTGCATTTAGAAGAACACCTTGTCATGCAACAAAATGGCGTGTCGACTTGTCTAGGGGAAAAACTGCTTTCAAATGATCTAATTTCTCATGATAGCTTTGTGAAATCAGGGGTTCAAGCAATTCCTAATAAATAATTCCCTTTGTATCCCTAAGATGGGTACCACCTATCGGGTACTAATAATGTATCCACCAAATGGGTGGATACAATTGCCGACTCGGCTATGAACAATAAATATTACCGATACTCAAGTATAAACTCGACCAATGTTCAATTAGTGTACTAAAAAAAACAAAAAAAAAAAAACTCCACACACACACAAAAGGAAATAAAATTCAGATTTTGATATCATATAACACAAAAGAATTGTCACGCCATTCAATCTGCTAGCCCAGTCCTACCCACAAATACCGTGAAGAAAATCTTTGTTAGGGTGACATGTTGAAGCCTGTCCTGAATCGAGTCAATTTGATTAATTTGGGATTCTCATAATCTATTTTTTAATCATTAGTGAATCCTTTGTCCGTAAATTATCCTTAAAATTAAAATTAACTGAAATTAATTTAATTAAATTTATAATTAAATTAAAATTAAATTAATTAAAATTCAAATTAAGTTATTCTTAATATCAAAATTAAAATTGGATTAATTAAATTAAATTTATAATTAAGTTAAATTAAAATCAAATCAACGTTAAATTATTCTTAGAATTAAAATTAAATTATTTGATCTAAATTAAATTCATAACTAAATTGAATTAAAATTAAAATTAAATTATTCTTGTCTTGAACAAGAAGAAAAATGTGTCAAAATGCTGTCTGGTGTTCCTTTCTTTAAGCTCATGCCAAACTCATACAGTTTCAGAATTTATTTAATGAACGTTTTGTATCATTGATTAAGAATTATTTTTTTCATTTTAGGAATCGTTATCCATCAGAGTTTCATCACTTTTATCTGAGGCAATGACAGAGATATCTTTAGTTAAATATTTATGTCATATTACTCTACAATTGCTGTTGGTTCAATGTCACCCAGTACTGCCTAATCGACGACTGAACCGGTTCCACTAGGCTTTCAGGCTTTTCTGTTGTGGAGACTAGCCAGACAATTAGCAAGATTAAAAACAATGCATTTTAAGGATAAACGTACATTCTTTTTTTTTTTTTTAGATCTATTCTTATTTAGATCAGTGGAGTAGACTGGGTTTTATAGCTGTGTATGCAGTCAGTACGGCGATGATACTGGATCGCTAGTGGGAGGGATTCCTAGACTGAAGTAAACGATGGAATCAACAGTCATTTGTCTATGACCTTCAAATTGGAGGAAATTGGCTGTGGTTTGAACTGAAGAGGGATGGACTCCGCCAGAACTACTTGAACAAAATACGCCACGTATGAATGATTACCTGTCTGGCTTTTAACCTAGATACGTGAAGGGAAATAGCCAGGTGTTTGGCTCACCAGTCAGTCAGTTAAGCGTCATACGTGATACACGTTTAAGCGATCATGTCTCGAAAGAGACATGACTGACAGGGCAGAAGATTTTCCCATAGTAGGTTGCCATTACTTTCTGTGGTTGCCAACCAAGTCTTGCTATTTAACCTATATCTGGAAGGAGAATCGACGTATTAATACCTTTCTTAAGGGCATTTGCGCGTATGTAAATACAACGAATTCGACTGGGATTCGAACTCGGCTTTCAAACTTCTTCTCCTGAACCGATATCCACTGCACGCGAAATCCGTCTAGTAACCTTTATCCTGTTATGGGAGTGATAATGGTAGTTATATTTTTGTTTATTTTGTCTTTGTGCTGATTTTGTTTCATTGTCTTTTCTTAATCTCGCAGACATTATTCCTTGTGAGAAAAGTTCTGTTGAAGCCTGTACCAGTAAGCTTGTGCTTCTTAATCATTATATATATATATATATATTTTAAATCCAGGGTGCAGACTTTAGCCTGAAACTGAATCGTTCTGGGTATGACGACCAACTACATCCAGCAGCAAGGTCTCTGATTGGGAAAATTGAAGACTTTGAGGATTGTGGAATCACCTCGTAAGTGACATTGTTTCCGGGGTGGTAGCGGTAGACCAGTTGCCAACCAAGGTTAAGATTAGAATTCCAGCTGTAGCCAAACAGTGACCCCCACACATACACAAAAAATTTAAAAAATACATCTTTTTTCATAATAAAATAAGCAACAATACATTTTCATAGCAAAATGACACTCAATGCAATACTAAAAAATATACAAATGCTATCTAAACTTATTTATAAATGGAACTTTGTCTCTGTGTGTATGTGTGCGTCTGTCTGTGTGTGTGTCCGTTACATATAGACTCCGAAACGGCTAAACCGATTTTCTTGAAAATTTGCACAGTTGTACTATAAGCATCTGAGAGTGTTCTTAGGTAGGTTTGTGTCGAGGTACCCCCGATAAATATCCAAAATCGATAATCGAAAAAATCGGGTTATAGAAGGAGTGGTCCGATTTTAATCACATTTGATACACTTATAGACAAAGACATAAGAAACGATATTCAGAAGTTTCAAGGTTTCAGTTCTTACAATAGTGCAGAAAATCGATTATATATATATATATATATATATATATATTATGCAAGATGTTTGTGTGTGTCTGTTTATCTGTCTGTATATCCTTTATACAAATCCACAATTTTTATCCGATTCTCACCAAACTTCAAAATTTGATTTACACCCATTCATTTTTCTTTCAGTCTACGGTTTTGCTTTAACTGGAAACAACTATTGCTTTTTAGCCTTTGGTGCCATCATCCAAAGAGTCTGAGCTCCAGGACCATGGATTAGTTTTAAAGCTTTCATTACACCCGAGCAACGCCGGGCTATACTGCTAGTTTAAAATAAAATTACCAGCAAATACATTTTATGGTCTATAAAATATATATCTAAAAAACATAACTTTGCACAGAAAGTGTAAAATCATGCAGAAAATATATTAAAAGCATAAAATTACATATAAAAATATTAAAAGCATAAAATTACATACAAAATATTTAGATTTCAGCATAAAATGACCCATAGAGGTGTTGATACAAGATCAGCCAACAAACAATATCTATTTATAGTAAAATGACCAACAGAATGTATTTATAAAAATACCAATAATAACTATTCACAGTAAAATTATTAACATTACATATTTAAAGCAAAATGACTAACAACACATTTTATCAATAGTTAAATTACGTTCAAAATATATTTAAGTATAAGTGTTCTTTTAGTTCCATTTTTCTAAGGGTCCTGGGCATGACGGTAAACTGCATCCGGCAGCAATGCCTCTAATTCGGAGGTTGTGAGGAGCATGGAACCACCTCTTAATTGCTGTTGTTCCCAGGTCCACTCTGACCCGGAGTGGTAGCACATTTTAGGGTCCCAGCTATGGGCAAAGAGTGGACCTCCAAACTGGGGTCAAATCACTATGAAAGTATAATACACTCTTATAGAAATATATACATAAAAGTAGACTTTATAGAAAATATAGATTTTCGAAGGAAAAATATTACCAACAATACATTTTTAAAGAAAAAATGATTACCATTTTTGAAGGAAAAGAATTATTCTCAGTGAAACATTTTTGAATACAAGACTAGAAGATATTTTCAGTTTTCTAAAATAAAAAAGAATAAAAACAAAACATTTTAACTAAAATCTTACTAAATCAACCTTCGCACTATAACCGAATATTTAAAAAAAACTACTTTAAAACCTTACCTTTCTTTGGCCTTAAATAACCCACAGAGGTTGATACGCCGTTAAACAAAACTCAAACACAAATCCATTTTTCCTAAAACTTTTTTGTTTGTCAAATGTTCATTAAATAGTGTTCTCAGTCCTCGGTATGACGATAAACTACATCAAGCAGCAATGACATTGTAAGTTTTGAGGATCCTTGAACCACCTCTTAATTGCTGTTTTTGCCAGGTCCACCCTGACTCAGGGTAGTAGCACCTGTTTGGGTCCCAGCTACGGGCAAATAGTGATCCCCCACAAAAATATGAGATTATAAAAATACATTTTAATAGTTAAAATACAAACAATACATATTTAAATATAAAATTACCAACAATGCATACTTATAATAGGATTGACTAACAATACATTTTATCGGTATTTAAAGGCATACAATTCCATTAAAAATATAATTAGCCGAAACTATAAAATTGTGTTTAAAATATGTAGATTTTCGCATTAAGTAACCCATAGAGGTGTTGATATGCCGCCAAACAAAATTAACCGAAACCAACCAACCGAAATTGACGAATTTTAGTTTCATGTTCGATAAATTTTCTAAGGTCCTGTTGTCTGATATTTTCTTATCTTCTCGTTGAACGCAAGGATTTTTATCTTGTTTAGGAATCTGTAGACTTGCTATTTGATTATTATTTATCTGGTTAATTGTTCATCATTGTAATTGGTCTGATTTGAATTTAGACAGAAACTACTTTTGGCAAAATTATCGTCTAGTTTTTCTAGATTTTTTGAAAGTTAATATTTCCATTTTCCCCCCAAATGCATAAAGAACCAAGTAAATATAAAAGACATCTTAGATTTTTCCCAGCTTTGAGCAAACAATGTCACTAGGAAATTTTGCATCCTTGTTTCTTTTTTCTATACGAGGATAAGTAAAAAGTTATCCAACTTTCGCCGTAACATATTCTTAGGTTTGTCACAATGCCTTCTGCTCATGTATTTATAGGTTGGTTCCACATTTCCCTACCCCTTGTAGCTCTTAACTCGCTTTCTCTTGTTACCCTTCCAAGCTTTCCTCTGCCATTCATTAAGAATGGATGGCAGAGGAAGGCCATCAAGAATGCCATGCATTGTTTTCACCTGTCTCTCTTTCTCTGGATCTGCCCTGTGAGTAACAGATTCGTTAAGTCCTCCTTCCTTATTACTTGCCCCAGAAACTTCAGCTTCCTTTTCCTTGTGTTAAGTATCAGTTTTCTTTTCGTTTCCATTCACTCCAAAACCTCGTCGTTGCTCACAATTTCGGTCCTTGGTATCCTCAGCATCCTTCTGTAGAACCACATTTCGGTTTCTTCAAGTTTTTCCCTCATCTTTAATGAAATTGCCCAGCTGAGTTCAACAGATATACAAAAAAGATAGAAAGGAGTGTAAGACAAGGATATGCCGTCTTACCAGATCTATTCAGCCTGTTGTGGTCACGTGCTCTAATTTTGAACTTGATCGTGCGAATTTTCTTGCTTCTGCTACAGTGTAAACATGGCCGCTCTGCTAACAGTGTGCTCCAAGGAGTAACAAAGAGGAGCGTTTCGATTTCTCTGGCAGGAAAATATGTGAAGGACTAAAATTAATCTGGGGCTTTTAACACAATACGGCGTGTAGAAGTGTGTGTGAATGGATCGAGAAGTTTAAAAGTGACCGGACAAGCGAAACGCATGAAAAAAGAGCAAGGTGTCTGTCAACTTCCACCACTGACGAGAAGATTCGGCAATCTCTAGAGATGGTAGTGGTGAACCATCGAGTTATGAGGTAGCATGCTCTCTATAGATTAGTCATGGTTCTTACTATCAAACCCTCCACGACGAGCTCGGCTTCCATAAAGTCTGTGCGAGATGGATATCAAGAGAAAAACATACTTAACATTAGGAAAAAACAGAGCACAAGTGCAAACTTGACAATGTTTACCTGACCGCTAAAACAATGAAGGCGAATAATGTTTTAGCAGAATGGTGACTAGAGCGCACGGCAGAATCAGGCCAGATATAAGACAAGAACAGCGCTGTTTCGTCAAGGAAACTGGAACAAGAAACACGATATTTATGCTTAGAATGTTATCAGAAACGGCAATACGAACGCTGAAGGACCTGTACCCGTGTTTCATAGGCTACGCAAAGGTATTCGGCTAAGTATGCCACAAAGACTTGATAGAGACGACCGGTAACCTTGACATATTCGCGAAAGACAATAAAAGAATCAAGAACCTGTACTGGCAGCAAACAGCCGGCACACGGACAGGAAATGAGCTCAACAAATATACAAAAAATGAAAATATTTGTAGAAGAGACAGAGGGAAACGCGTAAGTGAATGCAACGAATTCAACTGGATTTCGAACTCGGTTCTCCGATATCCTCTTCGCCACAACGTACATCTACATACTAGTTAGTCAGTTAAGTGCCATACGTGATACACGCTTGGGCGATCATGTCTCGAAAGAGATATGACTGACTGGGCAGAAGATTATCCCGCAGTAGGTTGCCATTGCTTTCTGCGGTAGATTGGTTGCCGACCAAGACTATAGAACCCAATCTGTCCTGTTATTTAACCCATAAGCGTCATATGGTTCATCCGTGTTACATACAGCTTTTAATTGTCTTTCTTCTCTATTGATTGCCATCCAAGGCTAGAGGGCTAGTTGTGCTTACTATTTAATCTATAGATTGCAGTAGAGAAGATATGGCTACTTGCTTTTCCCAAAGGTATTTGCGCGAGTGTGGATGTAGTGAGAGTAGTCCAGAATTCGAACGCGACTCCCCGATTTCTCGTTCCGAGCCGATATCTAATGCACCACAACGTAGATACTAGCAGACTGGTTTAAAAATAGAGTTATCAGTCAATAAATGGTGTTTATTTTCTCGTTGCTTATCGAATCGTTAATCTGTATTTTTTTTTTTTTTTGTTCGGGTTGAGAGCATTACTGGATATGCAACAAGTATCCAGCAAAATATAAATAACCTTTATTTGAATCCCATTTAACGATTTTTATTAATGAATAGCGTTGGCATTCGTTGAAAATTGAAAATGATTTCCAGACGGATTGGTGGCAGAAAGTTTATTTGTCGACGACCGCAAAAAGAAGGGAAAAAGCTACCGAGAAAAATCAGCTGCGGACCGATTATGCGTGTTATTCAATCAGTCACCTCATAAATCAAACTCAATACTTTCAACTGAAAACATTTATTTTTATCCCGCCAATAACGATAGTTAAGTTTTTCGAACTAAATTTGGCGGGAAATACAAAACTCTTTAGCGGGAAACAGATTAATAAAAAAACGAAAAAAATTAATGCATAATTTTATAGAATATATATATTACAATCACAGGTATTCTTTTTCGAACCCAGGTCAAAAATACCAGACAGCCCTTTCACGGAGATTCTGGAAAATGAAAGAAGAAGGGCTGGACCCTGTAATTAACTTGAAATTGACAGGTTCAGCCCGAATTCCGAGGAATTTTCGTAATAGGTACAATCTGTGTCTGCAAGAAAAAATACTAATATTAAAGTACCCAAACCAGCACCTACTCCTGAATTTTAGAAAGGAATTCATTAGTAAGTGCCGCCATAGGGCGAAATTTGTGAACATTTAAAATTTTAAATTCTAAATTTAGTTTTTAGGAGAGTAAATATAAATTAAATTGTTTTTGATTAATTAAATTTTTAAATAGAAATTTTGAACCCCTCCACCTTCCTCTTCCTGTCTCCTTTGAATATCTACCTTTTATGAAGTAAGGAGACTTATACTAATTTAACCCCCGATTTTTTCTGCAAGTATGTATATATATTTTTTTCACAGCAAAAATTTATTTATAAATTTAAAAAAATTTTTTGGAAAAACTTTTTTTAAATTAAATGTTATTAATTATATTAATTTTTTTAATTTTTAATTTAAATCTAGATTTGTAATTAATTATATTAACTTAATTAAATTTAATTAAATCATATATCAGCTTTTTTCCCCAAATAAGTTTTTTCAAAAATCTTTTTCTAATACTTTAACCCGTTTATAAACGCTAGTTTTGTTGACACGTATCTAGCGTCTCTAAGAAATAGAAAATTTTTCTTTTTGTTTTCTTTTCTTTTTCCTTTTTTCCTCCCTCTCTTTCTGTTTTGTTTAGCCCACTTCTCAATCAAACACCACTTCCTATTTCATTTGTTAACCCCCTTCCCCTTTGTAAAGATAGACAAAGCCAATTTTTTTAGTTTTTCACTTACAACTCATTCTAAAAGTAATGTTGTCCAAAATCTAAAAATAAACATTGATTGCTTTTTTTTTTTTTTGTGACGTAAATTTTTTAACTTCCGCTGGTGAATTCTTAATCTTCAAAATTTTTTTATTTCTTTTTTATTTCATTTTGAAATTTGGTAGTTGCCGATGAGATGTGAAATCTCTCTTAGGAATTTCATGTTGAAATGATCATTCAATAGTTCTGAACATCGAAATTTATTATATATATATATATATATATATATATATATATATATATATATATATATATACTCATCATAAATCCGAAAAAACGGGTTAGTGGTAAATCCCAAAGACTCCTATGAATATTAGATATTAACACTGGTTCAGCCAGTTTTGTTTTGGTCTCACTGACGAGATGGATGCTTAAATATTTATCCGTCGAAATGGTCATCCAATATGAGAATATTTGAATTTTTACACACACACACACACATATATATATATATATATATATATATATATATATATATGGATTGAAATCTGACAAGATGAATAGAATATATAAAGAAATATACATATATATATATATATATATATATATATATATATATATATATATATACAAATGAATAAGGGAAGAAGAAAATATTTGCAAATTTCAATACATTTATTTAAAACAGTGCTCAATATAAAAATAGAGCAATGGATATTTAATATAAATTAATACTTTAATTAAAAATATAATACAAATATATTTTTTATATTAAAAATATAATATAAATATAAATTTTTCTTTTAATTTATGTCTTCGTCTTGTATTTTTAAATGTTCTCAGATCTGCGCATTTTTAAATATTTCCTATGTTTGTGTATGTGATTGCATCATTTTTTTTTTATGGCAAAGGATTTAGTTTTATAAAATGTTATGAACAAATGTATTATCTATCTACAATTAACTTCCGATCAAAGTTTGAATTTATATTTCTTTGCATTTTCTGTTGTCTCCCACCACTTTCTTCCCCCTCTGTGCATTTTCTGACTTTGTCCTCTTTGTTAAGCCTAGATGTCACATGAACGATATCTGTATCCATTTATATTTTACTTCCTGCCAAAATTTGGGGTCTCTTTCTCTCTGAACCATTTTCATTGGCTCTTTCCTCTCGTTTCTTTCTTTCTCTCTCGTTTTCCACTTTATTTTTTATTTCTTCTGTGTCCTTCTCTTTCCACTTTCTTCCCCACTTTTTTTATTTCTCTTTTTGTTTTCTCATCTTTCCTATTTTCTTTACTTAGTACGAAACGTTTTCAAATAATAAAAAGAAGTGAATTTTCATAAACTTTCTTTTTAAAAGTAACGTTTATTACCATCATTATTAACTACCTGATGAGACATTGTTCTTTCAATGTCGAAACAAACTGTACAGTTTTGTAGTAGATTGTAGCTTGTACATGTTGAAAAGCATAATTCATAATATATATATATATATATATATATATATATATATATATATATATATATATAATCATTTTTAAACTTGTTATTTTCTTCATGAAAAATATTTAAAAGTTCTGCAATATATTGTATTAAACACTTTTTAATTCATCTGTGTACTGTCTGATTTAATTATGTTCAAAAAGTAAATAATTAAATAATTATATATATATAACACTATTGCATTTTATGTTTAGTTGTTGGTTTTTTGTGTGGGTTAAGCAATGAGAGAAAAAGATACCCTAAACACATACAAAAAAATAGGCGTCAATTTGTTTCATTTTCTCTCGTTTTCTCTCTTGAGGTAGTAAAATGCGGCTTGTCTTATCATGTCTTCTCCCGGCGTTAGAGGCCACAAGGAAGTATATTGTGCCAGCTACGGGCCATCTCTCTACTAGGCTGTACTTCTACCAATGGTCACTAAATCATCCTCAAAAGGAGAAATGCCGTGGAAGCTTGAGCTTCGTTTGCCTCTAGTCCCATAGGATTTTAATTTAGCCAGTTTATATCTCACATGACTTACTTCTGATAGTCATTCTTTTTAAATATTAAATAAAAAAAAATATTATAATAATCGCCATAAAAATCATTGTCCGGTATATGCATTTTTTTTTTGTTTGTAACAAATGCGTTTATACTAAAACATATATTGGCATAATCATTTTTTAAAAGCCTTCTTTTCTCGTTATGAGTCCTGGCAACATCAACTGTCACTTTCTAATGTTAAGTTTAAGTTACCTTTTTGAATGTTTCCTTTTGAAAGTTTCGTTTCAGTTCGCTTTTTGAGCTCATTCATTTGCTAAAAATCATGCATTCTGGTTCCTTACAGTTGATTTTTAATCCTTTCTTCTCGTTTTCTTTCAATACATTCTGGAGGGGTTTTGTAGCTTTTTCTTTCTGTGTTTGCTATCAACACTGGTTCATCTGCATATCGTAGATATTGGCCATCAATAATGAATACTGGTAGGGCTCATAATTCTCCCAGAATCGCCTCCCTGTATCGCTTGAATAAGTCCGAGAACGACCAAAACGTGCGTGCTAATGTGATGATACCGACCGAACAAAAACAAGAGACCGGATGTTTGCACTTTAACGACCAGAAAACAAATGACCAAAACTTGTCGGTGCGCATCCGAGTTCGCGCAGATGTTCCGGTGAAAAATAAAAATTAATCAAATATCAAATTTAATTTCGCGAGCCTACGCGAATTTTATTTACCAGCCAATGGGAAGCCCAGCATCAAATTCAAGTGTGAAATCTCAAACGAGCTGCTTTTGATTCAAAAAGCATATATAAAAAGCCGAGACAGAAAGCACCCAGCAGGCAGACCTAAAGGAGAAGAGTGTAATCAATCAAGAGGCATGTTTGCCTCCCTTCACCTTTCCTTACTTTCTTCCCTGTCTCAAAAGTAACTTACTGACCTAAGGAGCGAATACAACAAAGACATTCCTTACTCACGACGCTCCCACATTCCTAAGCCTTAAATCCCTTTCAGCTTATTATTTGCCATGAATATTTTAACCTACGTTGGACCTATATTCAAGTTATTACTTTAATTGTAAAAACAGTAATTGATGTGTATATATATAAATGTTATTTTCAAGTCAATTTGCTTTACTTGATTTTATAATCATTTTATGACTTATAGTGGGCTATCTACCACAAGGCCAAATTCCGTTAACCTGCAACAGTATACAACTACCCTTCACTAGAACAGACTCTCCACTGCTAACAACTAGAAAAAGGAATAGATAAGATATCCCCTATACTAATTATCCACCAGGCTTTAGTTTAAATGGATGCTTACTTTTTTGCCTATATATTGTGACCATTTGGATTAAAGTTCGTATTTTCTATTTTTAGCACCGTATGAAAAGCTGAACACTTTCCAACATATTTTGAGGAAACTTTCACTTTCCGAAATTATAGTTTATATGTATGGGGGTTCGGAAGAGGTTATGGGTTCTAATCTAATCTCAACTACCAAAAAATAGACAGCAAACCACCATGCCCCCCTTTTTTTCTTAGAAATGGATGTCAGATAACGCCATAAAGACGCAACAGATAAAGAAGTGGTGTAGCTATGACTGTAGGTATGTGACAGCTGGTGAGTGTAACGCTTTTTAACAGCTAAATGATCGATAAAATAAGAAAAAATTATTCCGAGCTATCAAATGCTTTGACCTCTCTAGAGCAACATAAACAATGATATAAATAGGAATGTATGAATTCCGGACAGACATTCGTGATAGGTTAAAGAGTTTCTAGTGGTTCATGCTACAACTACATAACTTTAAGCTGAAGAGTATATTCATGCCAGATATGAGATTTACATTCTCCAAAACTGACCACTGTTCACTTTACAAAGAAAAGATTCAATGACAGCAGCCCCTCTGATAATTCGATAGAAAAATTTTTGATTTAACATTACGGGGAAAAATTTGTGGTCACCTTCAAATGAGATATTTTTGTATTTTTAAAAGTAAAGGATAAACTTACCTAACTACAGTGTATTTGCTTTTGTCTTGACAAAATGTAAACACTTAATTATAAAACATTATCATACAACGACATCATATATTTTGTTTTTGTCAATAAAACCACTACCTGACTTAATTACTGCTTTGCTAATTCTTGGCATTCTTTCCAATAGTTTTTTTTTTTTAAAGTAGATGACAGATTCTAGTATGCATTCTTCACGCTTTGAAAATGCTCATTCTCACTCTCTGGGTATTCTCTTTTAACTTTCCTATCCAATTCATCCGATACTAATTCAATGGAGGAGAGGTCAAGAGATTGAGGCTGCCATGTCATAATTTGCCCATTTATTTTTGCTCGAGATAATTTTAAAATAATTTAGAAGAATGTTTTGGGTCGTCGTTTTGGTGAAAGATGAATTTATTTCCAATTATACGTAAACGCGAAGGCATAGCATGTCTTTGCAAAATTGAATTATTATTTTTTTTTTTTTGTCTTTTTCATTCCCTTGACCTGAATCAAATCTCCAGCCTCTTTGGTAATTTAAAAATAATCTACTTAGGTGTTAATGATGAAAACAAAATATAATGTTTCTCATACAAAGTATTTAGCAAAATGTATTGTCCAAATTAGGACTTTTTGTTAGTAAGAGAAGCCTGAAGAAATACTGAAAAATAAAAGCAAATATCCTGTAGTTACTGAAGTTTTATATTTTACTTAAAGAATACAGAATATATCATTTTAAGGTGTTTTTTAAAAAAATGCATAGCAACTCACAATTTTTTGCCTTTAATGTATATGGGGATGAAAAGTAATATTCTTTGAAAGAAAATGTCTCGGAAGAAATGAAAATGAGGCAAGTAATATTAAAATCAAAATGAATAAACAAAACCAATAAATGAATGATTGACGAAGGTTATATGCCAAACGGCTTATATCAATATATAAAGTAATCATTGAACATTCTGCTTAATCAATATACCCTAAAATAAGTTATAAATATATTTAATATGGATCGATATAATAAAGCGAAACTAACACAATATATTTTATACATTCCCTGATAGTTTTACTAATATAGATCGGTTAATACTAATTTTATTATGGAAACGTTGATTTATAAAACCTTACATAGTGTAAATCATGCAAAGACCCAGTTCTAGTATAATTTTCATTACCTTTTCATTATTCTCTTTTTTTTTCTTTTTTAACTTTTAATAAAACAACCCAACAAATACCTTTTGACTGCTTTTATAGTTATCAGATAGGAAGCCATTTTGTTTTAAGACGCAACATGTCGGTCATAAACAAAGACAAAACAATGTCTACTAACTAAAATACACAGGAGATTCGCCTTCAATAGTAAAATTTCGGGGGAGGCTGATTACAGCCTTTTGCGTAATTTCCAAGTAAGAAATCATTTATTTAATCTAATTCTTTTAAAGTAAGTCACTTAATCGGTAATTTCCTATTCAAATTAGAAACTGTAAAATATTCCAACAATACCCTTAGTTAAAAAAACTTTTATCTCCAACTTGTTACTTATGTTCGGTCAGTCATTTAGACAATTGGTTAAATCCAAGCATAAATTGCTAGTGTAAAAGAAAACCTCTGATTTTAAACGCCGCTTATTGTTAATTGCCAGAGTACAGACAGTTCTTTTTTAAGCAGGGCGATAAAGTCACTAACACTCAAAAGAGGTTATTGAAAGTGAAAAAACTGAGAAAAGATTGAGGAGAGAAAAACATTAAAAGACCGGGATTCAAGGACACAGAAGATAATGGTTGGCATTGTATTTAATTTTTAATTTTTTTATCATAGTTGAAAAGAAAGCAAGAAGCTAGATGAGAGTTCTTTAGGCTGGAAGTACGAAAAAAGAAACTATTAGAATAAAACTTAAACAGTAAAATGACCTAGCTGTCATTCTGGTGGGGAGAGCTAATCAGAACAAATATCATGAAAAATATTTGTAGAAAATACACAAGAAAACAACGTTGATGCCATAGAAAGTGACTGATGCAGAGATGCCAGGTCAGAGCTGAGGGCATTGCAGATTCTTTTTTAGATTTTACCAAAGATTAGAGGCATTTAAAAAATGTTTCAGAAAGTTTGCGATAAGGATATTCCAGGTATGGAAAAGCTAATTAGGATCTCAGAAATGTGGTTGTAATGTATTTGCAAATAATTATAATATATATCACATGGCGAGTAAGGGAACTGACATTAAGCTTAAAAGTCGTCTTTGATGGCTTTTAATCGAGTCTGTTTAAAACATGATCTGCATATCGTGGACATTAAATAGAAAAAATGTATAAAATGCTTTATTAAATTCTATTGTTCAGGTGCTTGCTTTGTAAGCAAGAGACAGCTGATAGTATAAAAGTTCAATTTAATATAATCTGAACAAAGTCAGTTAATAACTCCTTTTTGTAAATCGATCAAAATAAACTGTTACTGTAAGTTGAATACAAAGTTCCTCCTATGCTTCAATGCCATGATCTCTCCTTTGTTTGGACAGAAAAAGAAATAATTTGCGTGACAAACTTCCTCACATCAATTATATATATAGCATAGTTACGTGAATTAATAAATATACAGATGAGGGTACACACATGCATAATATTATTAATATAACAGTCCTCAATGTAGTAGGAACATATATATATATATATATATATATATATATATATATATATATATATATATATATATACTCAGTTATGATTTGAGATTAAGGACAGGATGGTTAAATAAAATAAAGACAAGAGGAAAACTGTATTTTAAATCGCTTACGCGTTTCGTCCTGTGATGGACTTTATCAAGGCAAAATGACGAAATGAGCTTTATTCTAAATTACGTAATGTATATACATTACGTGTCTAAATTACGTATCGATATCTTGGTCGCCAACACTGTTTGTTTATAGATACGTAATTTAGAATAAAGCTCATTTCGTCCTTTTGCCTTGATAAAGTCCATCACAGGACAAAACGCGTAGGCGATTTAAAATACAGTTTTGTTCTTGTCTTTATTTTAGTTAACCACACACACACACACACACACACACACACACACACACACACACACACATATATATATATATATATATATATATATATAGTCATCTGCAGACAGATTTCTTTCGCTGTATCACAGCTCATCAGTACGGTTAGAAGCCGATTGCTTTTTACCCAGGATTGAAATCCAGGATTGAAACCCAGCTTTTTACCCAGGATTGATATATATATATATATATATATATATATATATATATATATATATATATATATTGTCCTAGGTCGACTGCACGACTCGGAGTTTTATGCGTTATGCAAGTTTTATGCGTTATGCAGTCATTATGAGTTTATATCACATCACAAAATATCTAATCGAAATAAGTGTATAGTATGCCCGCACGCGCATGCGTGCATACCTAATGTGACTTTTGTAGAAGATTGTTTTTTTTAAAATAGATTAAATACCCAACTATAATAATGGAATTGCACACTGAGCTTCATATGCGATGGGAAAGCTAAACGTTTTCGGACTGACCAACTTGCTAAACGCTGACAAAATGAGCCAAACAAGAGAGTCGTTTTTAAAATCACATCTTAGTCCGACTGAGAACTTTTCATCGCATATATGAGCCCTGTCTTGTACAACGGATAGAAGATAATCCCAGTATTTGTGCGAGTAATACACACGTAAGTGAAAGCAATGGATTCAACTGGAACTCGTTGCTATATTTATGGTAGCAAAATTCATTTCTCTACAACATCTCAAGGAAGTGTCAGAAGTGATTGTCAGGGAATTTTTACGATTTCACATGCCCTTAACATCCCTGATACTAATTCCATGAATTATCATGTATAGGGGCAGTTGAGATGACACCAACCACACTGCCTGTAAGACCCAGGCCCAGCTGATCGATAGGATTAAGGAGGCGTTTGAGGCTCTCCATGGAGACATCGTGAAAGCCACTTGTGACAGATTCTAACTCGGGTCGAGGTCATGGTAGATGCTGAGGGTGGCTTGAGTTAATTATCTTTTGTTTACTATAACCTGTATGCTACTTTTCCATTTTTTCTAATAAATTGATTTTGGGCTTGAATATTCACTTTGTTTCTCCAACACACACACATATTCTGATCACCGTGTTGTTCAATCATCCGTTACACCCAATGGTAGCAACTTTTTGTTACTGTCTCCGTCACAAATTTGTTTTTTATGGGGCATTGTTATTAGCCTTGTGCCTAATCATGGAGGATCGTTGAACCATTCTAGGTCCTTACGTTTACAGCACCTAGTATTCTCAAATAGTCACCCATCTAAGTACTGACCAGGCTCGATTTTGCTTAACTTCGGTGATCGAACGAGAACCGGTGTACTCAACACGATATAGCCGTAGACTTGATCACCGTTTAGAATGTCCTATATTAATTCAATTTCGTTTGTCTTTTCAGTTAGTTGTTAAAAATTGTTTATTACTGATTTTGCCTTTTTAAGGTAATGAGAACAGCGTAAAGAAAGCTCTTTGTGCATCCTCATTCGTAGGGAACAAATCGAACACACGGTCTCAGTAGAATTCCAGTACAAAGTATGAAAAGAAAACTATCAAAACGTGTTAGCGCCTGTGTCTGGCACAAGGACTTTATAGAATCGGAAAGTGTATTACAGAAAATAAAAAATTGAGCATCGTCTTGATACGTTGCGTGCAACAAATGAAGTCTATGTGGAAGTGTTCTGGTTCGTTTAAATAAAATTTTATTTGCTTATCTACGTTATCCAATAAAGCCTGTAAGGGTTATCTTTATTTATGCCCAGAAGAACGCAGGTTCGAATCCAGCCAGATAGTACAAATTTTTCTTTCATAGGATTTCTCAAACATTCCGGCAGAAAGACGAAAATAAATAGATATAATGTTTGATAAATACACAGAACATCTACTCAAATACGAGCATTCAAAAATAACATTTAAAGTCATAAGAATCTATTGGATTAATAAAAAAAAAACATCCCTTTTAAATATTTTCTTTCTCTTAAAGATACTATTCGGACCTTGCCTGATTAATTGTTTTTTTGTCGCTTAGAGCGTAACAGATTTAACGGTAGCTCTCCCTGCTCAGAAGGGCGCAGGTTCTAATGATACTAGAGAATGTAATTTTTTAAATAAGATTTCTCGAACATTCAGGCCGGTAGATGAAAATAAATATATTGTTTAATAATTAAACGGAGGGTTTACTGAAGTACGAATTCCAGATAAATTCGTTGCATTAACTAACGCACAAATACCCTTTGGAAATGTATTAATCCGCCGCTTTCCTCAAGTTATGGGTTAAATAACCGGACAGATTTGGTTCTATAGCCTTGATCGGCAACCAAACTAGTGCGGAAAGTAATGGCAACCTACTGTGGGAAATCTTCTGCTCAGTCAGTCATGTCTCGAAAGGGACATGATCGCCCAAGTGTGTATCACGTATGGTACTTAACTGACTGACTGACTACTCAAGTACGAATATCTACTAATAATCAACGTTTGAGGTAATAAAAATTGTACATTTATTAAACAAACGCCCTTTATGTTTGACTAGCAGTATAGCCCAGCGTTGCTCGGGTGTAATGAAATCTTTAAAAATAATCCATGGTCCTGGAGCTCAGACTCTTTGGACGTTGGCACGAAAGACTAAAAAGCAATAGTTGTTTCCAGTTAAAGCGAAACCGTAGACTGAAAGAAAAATGAATAGATGTAAATCAAATTTTTTTAAAAAAGTTTTTTCGTTGTAAACTGAATTTGGAAGGCTAACTAAGTCCTCTGAGTAAATGGTATCATGGCTGAGACAAAGAACTACAATTATACATACTTAGAGCCAAACCCGAAGCAAAAACTAAAATAAAAGGACTGAAAAAAAATACAGACATACAGGCAGATAAACAGACACACACACACAAACATCTTTTTTTTTTTAATCGTATCACCCCGAGCAAGGCAGTAACGCCACTGACGTGCAGGGGGCTACGTAATAGTGAGAAGATTGCCTTATATATATATATATATATATATATATATATATATATATATATATATATATATATATTATCGATTTTCTGCACTATTTTAAGAACTGCAACCTTGAAACTTCTGAATATCGTTTCTTATGTCTTTGTCTATGAGTGTATCAAACTTGATTAAAATCAGAGCACTCCTTCTATAACCTGATTTTTTCGATTATTGATTTTCGATATTTATCGGGGGTACCTCGGCACAAAACCTAGCTAAGAACACTCGCAGACGCTTATAGTACAACTGTGTAAATTTTCAAGAAAATCGGTTTAGCCGTTTCGGAGTTTATAGGTAACGGACACACACACACACACACAGACAAAGTTCCATTTATAAATAAGTTTAGATTAATCCAATATTCTCTAGACCTGAATACGTTACTTATTATTTTACATTGTAAGATTACATGAAAACATTTGGTAAAGTAAGGGACAAAGTCTCACGTGAAAAAATAGAAAAATTCGATTTATACGCGAAAGATATTCTAGTAATCAGTCATCTCGACACAGAAAATAGCTAACAGCCGGATGAAGAACGAATTTCGTGAACGCATAAAAATAGAAATAGGGCAATACCTTTCCCGATTTATTAATTTAATCTATACAAAGTGTTCTCTCTTTAAGAAGACCTATCAAATTTATTATGGACGTACATAACCTTAGCACTACTCGCTACACAGATAATACTGTGCCAATGGCTGACACATAAAGCAATCGAGGAAGCAAGAAAAACTAACCATTAAAAAGATAGAATGCATGGTTGTCAGCAAAAGGGACAACGTAAGGAGTGAATTACATATCGGGGACAAAAAAATGAAGCAGATGCGGAATTGTAACGATTTAGGTAATAAAACAGCAGACGACTGAAAGTGTAATGCAGAAATCCGAAGGCATATCAGAATAATGAAAGATGCGTCTAGGAAACTGGGCAAAGTATTAAGATATCGGAAAATATCGTTAAAAGGGGATAAAAAAAAACGTTGAATTGCTATGTAGTGTCTAATCTCTTATATGGTAGGGAAAATAAAAAAACAAAAAAAGGCTTGGAGAATGTAATACTCAGAAGAGCATGTTGAATGATTTTCAGTGAAATGATTTCAAACATACGCACCGTAATGGGGGCGCTAGAGGGTGTCGTCAGTGATGTCATCGCGAGGATCACTAGCGGGTTTCGGGTCTTTCAACATCATACCGCCCCTCACCGCGCCGACCCGATCAGAGATGATCAGTTTCTGGCCCACCCTCGATAAGCACTTTCAGACACTGGAAAATTACGGTTAGGCTCGGTACGAAACCTTGCAAATGCTTCTGATTGGCGACAGTCAGAACCACTTTCCATTTAGAGGCGAACCGCACATGAGCTCGTTTGAAACATTAATTTGAGTGAAAGGTTGTCAGAAGAAGAAAAAAAAAATGAAGACAAAGAGATTTGTAAAAGAGAAATATTTTGAGAAAAGACAGAAAAGGAAGAGAGGCATGATTACCCACGATCTAAAAGCATATGATATATCCACACGTGCATGCGGATATAGATATATCTATATATTTATGTACATTAGAGTTATGACATTTTTATAATGCTATGTTCCTGTGCCATAAATCGATGAGCTTTTGTTCATGAGAAAGCCATTGTTTTAGTTATGGAAAAAGGTCACATACGAAACAGATAATTCGATTTTGCCATGTATGCAATATGAACAAAAAATCAAAATATTTATGAAGCTTTTCAATTTAATAATTGAATAGAACTATTGTATTTTTAATGCATTTAATAGTTTATAACTATAGCATGACATACACACTTAAAAATGAACAAAAACAAGTTCTAGAAGGTTCCATAAATTTATAAAAAGTCCAAGGAAGTTCTAGAAGATTCCATAAACTTCTAATATGCTTCAGAAAGGCATAGTACCACTATACTTAGATACGATTTTAGAAATTTCGAGTTATGGTGGCATTTTTAAAAAAAAGAGTAAACTGAATTAAATGATTCTTTATAATTTTTGAACAAAAGTTCGTCAAATTGTCATACAGGAAACCAGTTATTTTACAAAATGTCAAAAAGTCATAACCCTAATGTATATGGTCTGAAAATTGAGATGCGAAACTGACAGTCACTATACAGTGCTGATTCCTATATCTACACTGCCGATGTTGGTAAACGTTGTATCACCGATGTTGAGCATTCTTTTCTTCATAAATATAACAATTTTAAGAATATATATATATATATATATATATATATATATATATATATATATATATTATTATTATTATTATTATTATTATTATTAATTATTACGTTAGAACATGTGCAGACTAAAAACTACTACAAAATTGTACATTTTGTTTCGACATTGAAAGAAAAATGTATCATTAGGTAGTTAATAATGATGGGGGTGATAAACGTTTTTTTTTTTTTGTTCTTTTTTAATTTGGAAATAGCACTTACCTTTATTTTGGAATTTTTTTTTTGTACGAGGTAAAAAGATATTAATAAAAAAAGAAAAAGGAAGAAAAGATCAGGAAATAAGATGATAAATCAAGAAAAGGAAAAGAAGGAGGAAAGGGAAAGAAAAAGAAGAAAAAGAAAGTGAAGAGAAAAATAAGTGATAAAAATGTTGCTGTTTCTGTAACAAACTGTTTTTTACGGGGCAGGGTTATTAGCGCTGCGCCCAATCCCCAAACCTGGAGGACCGGTGGACCATTCTTGGTCCTTACGTTTACAGCACCTGGTATTCCCAAATGGTCACCCATTTTAGTACTGACCAGGCTCGATGTTGCTTAAACTTTGGTGATCGGACAGGAACCGGTGCATTCAACACGATATAGCCGTAGACAGGTGTAACGGATAATGACTCTGAATTGTCAATTGGCGAGCCGGGTTCCAATTACAGTCGGGTTCGTTGTATTCACTTACGCGCAAATACTTTTGGAAAATATTATGAATCTACCTCTTCACTCCCAACTATGGGTTAATTAGTAGAACTTGTATCACTAAATCTTACGATCTAAAAGTATTCTCTGGCTTTAAATAACCCGCAAAAGGTTGATAATCTGTAAAAAACTAATCAGTCAATTAAAAAAAAAGCAACAAAAGAAAATAATTCCCAAATTTTCTACTCGACGGCATGAAAAGGGCGTAAATCTGGGAATACCAAAAAGTGAAGAAAGACAAGGAATGGCACAAAAGAAAAAAATGTTGAGCGAAGAAAGTGATTACATTTTTTACTGTGTATAAAAAAAATAACTTTTATTTTTAAAAGTAACTTCCATCTATTTCGATTTCTACGTTTTAATTTGTGATCGGGTTGAAATGCACACCAGTCGTAGAATTGTTGGTCATATCCTGTATGCAAATGAACTGCACGCCGGTTGACAAGGATAATGACGTAATGGTGGTTCTTGTTTGCTTTCTCTCCTCTCCCTCCTCCAACATTTTTTCTTTCCCTCGAGCAAATACTAATTAGGCTAATTAACTTTCTTAATTATCGGCTGAAACCGTGTTAAGTGGGAAATTACACCAACTACAAGCAACACTGCGTTTTATGAACCACAGGAGAGACGAAATAATGTAGGCCATTGTTTTAACTTTCGGTTAATGACTCGATTTTATTTGCGCCTATATATATATATATATAAAGCGGGTGCGTTTAATTTAGTCAAATTTTTCGTAGAGCCAATATGGGTCGTAATTTTCAGATATTGTTTCAATATTCCTTACTTTGGTGGCATTGGTGCTTGTTAATTTGAGCCTTTTCAAGTGATATATCCCTTCAGAACGTAGGGATCATGGAACTCCATAGCGTCCTTTTCATTTAATATTTGTGACGAGTTGAATTCTTTGCATTCACACACGCACAAATAGCCTTGGGAAAGGTATTAATCCGTCTCTTCCCTCCAGTTATGGGTTAAATATAAGAACAGATTGGGTTCTATAGCCTTGGCTGGCAACCAGTCTACTGCAGATAGTAATGGCAACCTACTGCGGGATAATCTTCTGCCCAGTCAGTCATGTCTCTTTCGAGACATGATTGCCCAAGCGTGTATCATGTATGGCACTTAACTGACTGACTGAATATAGTAGTTGAAAATATGATTAAAGCTTCTACTGAGCATAAAATGGGGGAACAGTTTTATATTATTTTGAAGTAATAAACTGATCCCCCATTAATTACTCATTAATAATATAACAGATATCTTCTCTCTCTAGCTATGAGTCAAATAACAAGACTGATTTGATTCTATAGCCTTGGCTGGCAACCTGCTGCGGGATAATCTTCTGCCCAGTCAGTCATGTCTCTTTCGAGACATGACTGCCCAAGCGTGTGGCACTTAACTGACTATTATCATAATAGTTTAATGGTAAATGATTTTTCGTTGACATTCCACGTTTATTTCAATTTAGTGCTGTCTTTCTGCTGGATTAGGGCTAAGGAGGCCGCCAGACCACCTTGCTATTTACCCAAAAGCTGGAAATGAGAAGAAGAGATGGGCTTATGGCTTTTCCTAAAAGTACGAATGTGAAGACAACACAGTCTCAGTCGGAATCTAAACTCGGCTTGTGAGTCTTCGTTCCCACGACAAAAAAGGGTCCTCAAGTTAGATCAATATCTATACGAACTAGATTTTTAATATGGTGTGTAAGACATTCTTACCCACCATGCCTGATATCCTCACCATGCATCCTCACAGAGTGGAAAGATGACAAAATGCAAACGGGTATGGCTTATGTTGCTACTCTTTATTTCTTCTTGGCAGAATTTATCTTACACATTTTTAAAGTCTACCATTAGTCATTGCATTGAATATCGCTGTAACATATAGTCTAATGCGTTTTTGTATTTAGAGATTTTTGTCAAAATACAAAAAATCTGCAATGTTATCGGTCCTGTCTTGGCATCTAGGATTCAATCACTTTCCCGACGTATCTTTCGACCTTAGTCATCGAGTCAATGCGAACGATTCTTTCCTTTAGCTGTATAGTACGTGCTTCGCCATTGCTTTCTGCGGTAGACTGGTTGCCGACCAAGGCTATAGAACCCAATCTGTCCTGCTATTTAACACATAACTGGAAGGAAGAGACGGATTAATACCTTTCCCAAGGGTATTTGCGCGTAAGTGAATACAATGGATTCAGCTGGAATTCGAACTCGGCTCCCCGTTTTCTCGGTCCGAGCCGATATCCACTGTACCACAACGCACATCACGACAAGCCGGGGCGCCGAGTTCGAATTCCAGTTGAATCCATTGTATGCACTTACGCCCAAATACCCTTGGGAAATGTATTAATCCTCCTCTTCCTTCCAGTTATGGGTTAAATAGCAGGACAGATTGGGTTCTATAGCCTTGGTCGGCAACCAGTCTACCGCAGAAAGCAATGGCAACCTACTGCGGGATAATGTTCTGCCCAGTCAGTCATGTCTCTTTCGAGACATGATCGCCCAATCGTGTATCACGTATGGCACTTAACTGACTGACTGACGTGCTTCGCCAGGGCTAGATACAATTTTGATTTGAAAGTTTTCTTTTTCCTAAGAAAATGGAAAGAAATACGAGTTGGCGGGAGAGGAGATGAAATTTTATACTTCTTAAAGGTATCAGCACATAAGTGAATATAAAGAACACGAATTCGAACTCGGCTCTCTGATTTTTCAAATCGAACCGCAACCACGCTGTTGTGCAATTGTGAATCATTTCTCTTCCTCTCTTTCTTCTTTCTTTCTTTCTTTCTTTCTTTTAGTTTCTGTTTTTACTACTAGATGATCTCTTTCTTTATTTTTACCTTTCATCGAGCCACGTGACTCTCTTTCTTTTTTTCTTTTTTTCAACCAGATGATTTCTTTCTTTCTTTCTTTCCTTTTTTTTTTCTTAGTATTATTCTTATTATTTAGTGTCAGTCCAAACAGAAGATTTTCTTTTTTTTTTTTGAGGGTTGGTAACGGGTTGTTTTTCTTCCATTCTTTTTTTCTCTCTTTCATGATATTCAGTCAGTCAGTTAAGTGCCATACGTGACACACGCTTGGGCGATCATGTCTCGGAGGAGACATGGCTGACTGGGCAGAAGATTATTCCGCAGTAGGTTGCCATTGCTTTCTGTGGTAGACTGCTTGCCGACCAAGACTATAGAACCCAATCTGTCCTGTTATTTAACCCATAACTGGAGGGAAGAGACGGATTAATACATTTCCCAAGGGTATTTGCGCGTAAGTGAATGCAATTCAACTGGAATTCGAACTCGGTTCCCCGATTTCTCGTTCCGAGCCGATATCCACTGCGCCACAACGCACATAGCCTATTTTAGTGTCATCCAAGACAAAGGGAGATCAGTGTACAGAGTTTGGGTTGCGACGAATGTGGAGAATGCCTACCTTCTTTGAGAGTTGCCACTCAAGATTTACTCTTAACTCTTTTTACCACAAATTCAACTCAGGGATTCAATATTGGCAATAATGCAATTATTTCAACCACAATCTGAGTTGTTGTTTTTTTTTCCCACTAAATTAAATTAAATTGAGAAAAATAGAGACAATGAAAAAAGAAGCAGATAATGAAAGAGTAATAGTATTTTAATAACATTATTGCATGTGATTCATACCAGGAAATACCAGATGGCCAGAATCAAATGTCAAAAAGGAACCTTTGTTTAAATATAAGTTGATCTGTAGCAACCCCAGTACGTTCTGTGGTAGCCTTAAGAAATACAAAAGTATAATTTGCACATTTAGTCTTCAAATGAGTAAATTTGCAGTTGAGTTGGCCGGATGTAACCGTAAATTATATGTTAACGTTTTCTTTTTTCTTGCACTTTCTGCTTGTGGAACTCTCTTCCGACTCCATGCTTTCTATTTAGCTTTACTCTTCAAACATTTAAGCGCAATGTCCTCGCTAGCTACTGTCCTCTTGATTATTCTTCTTTTGTTCTCACTCCATAGTAATGTTTTCTGTTTTCCAATTCTTCCACACCAAATAACCACTTGTATCTGGGTAGCTTTACTGCCTTGCTTAGAGTGATAGGATAAAAGTACACCAACCAAATGACAGTGGCTGACTACGGCACATAAACAGGTGGTCGATTCAGGTGCATTTAGGATGTGCATACGTTAGACAACTTGTTGACAGGAAGATATATAAGTGCACCAAGTTGAGGAGGGGAAAATCAGTCTCTCACGAGAAGAACCACGTTTGAAGAAAGTACCAAGCAACACAGACTTCCCCTGATACTAATTGCTGAAGTTCGACGGTAAATAAACAATAATTTTACGTATGAGAGATTTAGTCTCTTGTTTGTGACAACGACAACGTCACATGATCATCGTATTAAATTTATTAAGGGCTACAAAAGTCAGGAAATTGTTGAGAGCCATGACCACTAACGTCCTGAAGGGCCACAGTACATAGATGAAGAAGATCATCGTACTTGTAAAAATAAAAATACAGGATTGTTTACGTATGTACACGCATTTTAGGATCAGTTTAGTATCTATGTACAATGCCAGAGATCAACGTGTAGTATGTGTGCAAATTGGGTAAAAGTATTTACACACACACACACACACACACACAGAGAGAGAGAGAGAGAGAGAGAGAGAGAGAGAGAGAGAGACGCGCACACACACACACACACAAACACAAAAATTAAAAACAATACATTTAAAAGTTCTCGGTCCGAAACACTTTTGAATAAGAAATCAAACATTTTTTCAGCATTGTCTTTGCTGGACTGATTGGACTTTTCAGTAATATATATATACTAGCAGTATAGCCCGTCGTTGCTCGGGTGTAATGAAAGCTTAAAAAAACTAATTCATGGTCCTGGAGTTCAGACTCTTTGGACGTTCGCACGAAAGACTAAAAAGTTGTTTCCAGTTAAAGCGAAACCGTAGACTGAAAGAAAAATGAATGGATGTAAGTCAAATTTTGATTTCCTGGTGTCGATATCAAGTTTTTTTCGTCGTAAACTGAATTTTGAAGGATAAATAAGTTCTCTGAGTAAATGGTATCATGGCTGAGACTAAGAACTACAATTATACCTACTTAGAGCCAAACCCGAAGCAAAAACTAAAATGAAAGGGCTGAAAAACTGATTTGGATCAGACCCGGTAAGATATCGGGGTATAGAAACTTCTGAATATCGTTCCTTATGTCTTTGTCTATGAGTGTATCAAATTTGATTAAAATCGGAACACTCCTTCTATAACCCGATTTTTTCGATTATCGATTTTCGATATTTATCGGGGGTACCTCGACACAAACCCTAGCTAAGGACACTCGCAGACGCTTATAGTACAACTGTGTAAAATTTCAAGAAAATCGGTTCAGCCGTTTTTGGAGTCTATAGGTAACGGACAAACACACACACAGAGACAAAGTTCCATTTATAAATAGGTTTAGATTACTAAAACGTTGTCGGTCCAACAAAGACAATACTGAAAAAATGTTTGATTTCTTGTTTGTGTGTGCGTGTGTCTGTCTCTGTGTGTGTCTATGTGTGTGTGTGTGTGTGTGTGTGTGTGTGTGTGTGTAAATATTTGTAGCTCTTTTGTAGCTCTTAATAAATTTGCTACGCTGATAGTGTGACGTTATCGTTGTCACGAACACGAGACTAAATTTCTCATACGTAAAATTATTGTTTATTTACCACCGAAATTCACCACACACACACACACACACACACACACACACACATATATATATATATGCTGTATCAAAAATATTTTTTGCAAATTTTGGGGATGGATTCCTCACACCAAAACAAGGACAAAAGTCCGTATGAAAATATGTCCGTAAATCCTTCTTTTTTGAGTTATTAACTTTAAAAAGTTTATACTAGGTTACATTTGTCATTCGAGTACATCTGTGGCTTATCTGTTTTTAACGTTTAACGTATATTGTAGTGAGTTAAATGAGAAGTGTTCCGTTTAACAATGGTAGAATATCCATATCGTGAGTAGGTAGATATGATTTTTACATGTAGAAGCGAGAATGGTAATGGACGCGAGTCTGCACGGCTGTATCAGATTGCGTTTCCAGATCGTAGGCAGCCGAGTCAGCCAACCTATGCTGCTGTTTATCGTCGCGCTGGTGAGACAGGATCCGTTGCGCCACAAACTATGGATCGAGGAAGATCGAGGCTGGCTTGTACGACTGACCACTAAAAACACATTCTACATGACCTTTTGGACATTTGTCTATATTTACCTTGTTCTAGTGTCGGGCAAGCACAGCCAAAATTTGTAAAAGTATTTTTGTTACACCCTATATATATATATATATATATATATGAATGAACGGGAATCTTATCGTATATAAACGTCACAAATGTCCGTCCTAATATGGACATGTGGGCGTCTACGGAGAATCAAATAAAAGAGGAGAAATTTTTTTTTTTTTTTGGCTGGGGGGGGGGGGGTGATATTTCAATTGCCTACTGTTGTACCATTTGGATCTGACGAGCCGCGTTAAGAACATCAAAGCGGTGAAATATGTATTATCCAAGGTAATAATAAAAAATCCTTTATAAAATATTACTCTGTTAAATTAAATAAATAAATTTAACATTGAGTTCTCTCGAGTTCGTCTCTTTTGAAATTTACCCGGATTACATACCAAGTGTACTATGTTATATATATATATATATATATATATATATATATATATATATATGTATATATATATATATATATATATATGTGTGTGTGTGTGTGTGTGTGTGTTCGTGCAGGTGAGGGTCATGTTATGGTGTGGTTAGAACGTTTGCTTTTTGACTATAAGATCTCGTTCTGAATCTCACTATGGTCGGATTTGTTTGGGGTGTTAATTTTCATGTTATCGGCGTGGGAAGACGTTGAAAATGTGCCTGAAAACCACACCACGTGTTGACCAAAACCTTTTGAGTGAAACTGGATACATAAAACTGGGCTCCATGTGTTCTCAAGAAACGTAGATAAATATAAAACTGTTCGCAAGTGTTTTGAAGGTCCGAGAATTGTTCAGTAAAGTTGATCTCACCAGATTATCCTAGAAATTGTAACTAACGTCCATTTAGTATGGTATATACCTCGAGGTGAGCGGAGTGTATGGCTCTGTTCCTAACCGGATATTTGTAATAGGGATTGACCTATTTCACTCATTTATGAACGAGACCCAACTTGATTGGGTGTGGTCTCAATCACCACTAGGCACCGATCCTAATATACGTTATGCTACAACTAACTTTTCGTTATGTTCGAAAAATAGTTGGGCGTCATGCAAAAATGGGTTAAACACAAAAGAAATATATCACGTAAATATCTACGTAAAATCTTATTTGAATGAATAAGAAAGTATTCATTCAAAATAAATTTTACACTTTGTGACATGTTAAGTATATTTTAAGAATGGTGACAATTTCGTCTGTGACCTTTTCATTAAAGTTAAAAACACTTCAGGTGGGAGGTTTACTTAGCTGGGCAACTTGGCGTTTCTCGCGATGTCATCGGAATGTAAAGAAGAAAAATTTAAAAACGAAATAAAACGTAATGGTTAAGAAAACTAATAAATATGTAAGATAGAAGACAAAAATTAAATACTTTCTAGAAATTCCCTAGTTGATGGACTTGGCAGAGAGTAATAATAGATTACGTACGGTTAACAACTATACATTTTATTGCCGTAGCAAAACTGATTGGAAAGAATACAAATGTTTTTTTCGTATATACTTGTGTGTGAAGTTCCGATAAAGATGATAAGAATCTTATATTTGAAAAAACTTTATTTGTACAAGGCTCGGTGGCCATTCAAAGTAGAGTGTTACAGGTTAATATACACAGCCTATGCATGGAAGAAAAACGGTTGAACTTAAACTCGAACAGGATAAGATTGTAGTGATCTGGAAAGCATCCTCTGGGGAGTTAGTTCCACAAGACGTGGGAAGAAGCTGCTTGAGTGGAACTTACATTTCATCCAGGGAATATGAAGTTAATGAGGATGGTTCGCTACAATGTGCGTGGCATGGCGGGTTTTAGACGTGAAGGTTAGGACTGGTAGAAATGTTCATCTGAACATTCTCTATGGAAATAGCGATAGAGCAGTGAGAGACTCGGGACATCTCATCTGTGAGAAAGGGGATGTAGACTGGGAAATAATTCGTCTCTTACAAGAACGCGAAGACGCTTTTGGACTCAATCGAGAGTGTAAAGTGAAGACTGGGCAGCTGATATACGGCAGTAGAATTCTATCTTCGGCCTGAGCTGGTCCTTGTAAAGGCGGATGATTGCAGGAGTGAGCGACTTACTGAAGCGTTACAAGGAACCGACTAATTGCAGTATTTTTAGCAATGAATCTAATTATAATTGAGGTATGGGCTTGTTTAAGTTTCAAAAGGCGAACAAGTCAAGGGAACACCCTAAGGAAACATCTGTTCATAGCTATCGGTGAAGGTTGTTGGTCCGAAGTGAGTTCGATGCTCACAAAATACTTCATACTTGCAGCCTTGTTCGACATCTAAGCTTAGTTGTGATGACCGAACATCTGTATCATCGTATACCGGTTAAAAATTGTTCCAAGCAACATCCTTTTTGGTAACTGCCAAAGAACTGGTGATGGAAATAGTGATAAAGCAACTAGAGGCTTGCAACTTTTCGTCTGTGAGAAAGAAATTGCTAATGGAACATATTATTTTATACATCTCTTTGGAAGCAAGTCTTCTTCAGTTCCTTACACTTTACTCAATCTCTTCGCAAAGTTTAAAGCCGCTTTTTTTTTTCATAGAATTTATCGAAATTCTAAATAATCAAGTCTCGATTTTCTCATTTTAACATTGCTCCAAACACTTTATCTATTATGAGCCCGGCTATTTGTAATTATCGGGCGAGGTCTTGCTTTTTAATTATTTTTTTTCTATAGCAGTGAATGCTGGACAATCATCCCAAAAATGAAGGGGAGACTTGCAACAAACGAAATATGGTTTTACAGAAGGATGCTGGGGATACCATGGACCAAACATCGGAGCAACGATAAGGTTTTATGAGAGGATGAAAACGAAAAGTAAATTAAAACTTAACATCAGGAAAAGACAGGTGAAGTTCCATGGATTTCTTTCTGTGTTTTACGAGAAATTTCAGAGTCGTTCTTAGCGTCACAGTCATCACCTTTATATATTAACTAGAAGTATAGCCCGGCGTTGCTCGGGTGTAATGAAAGCTTTAAAATTAATCCATGGTCCTGAAGCTCAAGAATATTTGTGTAAAGTTTGGAGAGAATCGAATAAAAATTGTGGATTTGTATAAAGGACATACAGATAAACAGATACACACACAAACATCTTGCTTTATATATATATATATATATATATATATATATATATATATATATATATATATATTATCGATTTTCTGCACTATTGTAAGAACTGCAACCTTGAAACTTCTGAATGTCGTTTCTTATGTCTTTGTCTATGAGTGTATCAAATTTGATTAAAATTGGACTACTCCTTCTATAACCCGGTTTTTTCGATTATCGATTTTCGATATTTATCGGGGGGGTACATCGACACAAAACCTAGCCAAGAACACTCACAGACGCTTATAGTGCAACTGTGTAAATTTTCAAGAAAATCGGTTCAGCTGTTTCGGAGTCTATAGGTAACGGACACACACACACACACACACACACACACACACACACACACACACACACATACACACACACACACACAAACAAACAAAGTTCCATTTAGAAATAAGTTTAGACTAGATTTAGATAGTTTTTTCCTATCTTTTTAACTAGTTCTAGCTAATTATCCAAGTGGGATAACCCCACAATCTTGTCTGGTGTACTCATTCAATTAACTGAGCAGCTTTGTACATATGTGAGAGCAATACTCAATATATACACTGATTCTTGATTTGGCTCTCATAAACGTTGAGTACAACGGGAGGAGTCAAATATTTACTGCAGCGGTGCAGGAAACGACCATTTTTTTTCTGCATCATATGTATGAGTTTCACTAGAGGTCTGGGCTGAGTTTAAGTCCCAGTAGGCCCTCAAAGTACGGGATCACATTGTGATCAGTAAAAAATTCCGGGTCCAATCGGCGATGGTAGGATGTCACCAGTTTGGTTTTTGAGGCATTGAATGTGACCAACCAGTTTTCCCTCAGTTAGCTCAGAGAAAAAGATCAGCTATCAATCTCTGGTCATCGAGGATCTTGGAATAATTATTAGATATGCTTGTGTGAACTTAAGTGATCTTTAGATAGTGTTATGCTGTGTACTAATCTGTATTATGTTCAAATGCGACCTGAGGTTTGCTGGGGCACAAAAGTTTCCCTAGAGGGTCACGAGAAACTATGTTGTCGGGCAGTGTTGTCACGTGATATTTTATATGTAAGGCCAAATTATTTTTTTTTGAATCCCAGCATTCTGTTCGATATTATTGCCGATTCCAATAATATTATTCACTACATAACGTATTTGATGACGTAACTTTACATCGCGCACATTTACATTTAGTAATTTGGTGTTATAGTGTTATGTTAGGTACAACTATTGGTAATCGTTTGGGTTATCTTCAGACTCCCAGATACCTTAACTTTGAATGTAAGACGGAAGGATATTTCTGAGATATTTTGAGGGATGAAAGTATGCTTCTTATAGGACATCAAGCATGATATTTACACTTTTTCCATGGATTTCTTTCTGTGTTTAACAAGAAATTTCGGAGTCGTTCCTAGCGTTACAGTCATCACCTTTATCTGATGAACTAAGGTCACTGATGCTCCTTTCACAAGAATTGCAATCAGACTGGCAACAAGGTCCCACCCCTTTTACAGTTAAATCAACCAAATGAAGGCGACAATTCTGCACCATCAGCTTCTTTTCTCGCACTTCCTGCCTGTGAAACTCCCTTTCATATACTTGCTTTCCTGACGGCTACAACCTCCAGGGATTTAAATGCAATGTCTATTCCCATCTCTTATCCACTTGACTCCAGTCCTTTCTGCATCTACGTGTATCTTGTTATTTTCTTTTCTCTCTAACGTTACAACTGTATTCACTCCTATGTTCACATACTTGTCTTGTCATTTCTCTTTCAACCCCTGTAACTGGTTCGTCTTTCTCTTCACTCTCCTCCTGTTTAAAACTTTAAGTCTCTTATGTAGCCCCCTGCACATCAGTGGCGGCTACCGCCTTGCTTCGGCTGAAATGATTAAAAAGATTTTTCCCTACCTCTTTAACAAGGGCCAGATAGTTATCCAACTTTACAGTTCTTTGGTTTCTTTTCATGGTCTAATGGAATATATTATTTTACACATCTCTTTGGAACAAATTCATCAATAGAAATTTCAGAACTATCATCGAAAACCGGTTAAAAATTGTTCCAAACAACATTCTTTCTATTTTTGGTAATTACCAAAAGAACTGGTAATAGAAATAATGATAGAGTAACGTTTCGTCTGTGAGAAAGAGATTGCTAAGGGAACATATTATTTTATACATATCTTTGGAAGCAAGTCTTCTTCAGCCCCTTCTCTTTCTCCTCGCGGATCTGAGTGTCGCCGTTTTTTAGGAGAGAATTTCTCGAAATTCTAAATAATCCAGTTCAGATTTTCGTGTTTTTAGTACTGCTTCAAACGCTCTATCTATTATGAGCACGGCTATTTCTAATTCTCGGGCGAGGTCTGCCATTTTTATTTCTTTCTTTTCCTGTTTCCACTAACTGTTAGTCACTTTCTTTGTTTACGGCTAAAATTACGCTTTCAAAGGGTTATGTCAGTCTGAGTCAAATGGTATTTCCTGTTTTTATTCGTTAATTGCTCTCAGCAAACATATATGTTAGACATCAATAAAAAGGTCAAGTGATAGCAAGTTTCCTCACTTACTTCATTGCTTTCTGTAGATTTTAGAAGTATTGTTTTAATATTTCAGTAGTATCAATAATAAGAGTCACAGTTACGACTGGTACTTTCACTCAATGAGTTGTTACTGTGGTCCCACATTGAAGATCAAGCAACAAATCTTTCGATTCAGTACGAATATTAGTCGTAAGTGCGAGAAGTATATAGTATGATTCAGTAAATTTAGTACAGTACAATGTCAAATGTACCATGTTGCGGATGTGCGTTGTGGCGCAGTGAATATCGGCTCGGAACGAGAAATCGGGGAGCCGAGTTCGAATTCCAGTTGAATTCCTTGCATTCACTTACGCGCAATTACCCTTGGGAAAGGTATTAATCCGTCTCTTCTCTCCAGTTATGGGTTAAATATCAGAACAGATTGGATTCTATAGCCTTGGTCAGCAACCAGTCTACCGCAGAAAGCAATGGCAACCTACTGCGGGATAATCTTCTGCCCAGTCAGTCATGTCTCTTTCGAGACATGATCGCCCAAGCGTGTATCGCGCATGGCACTTAACTGACTGACTGACAATGTCAAAAATTAGACACACTTCGTACTGATCAAAACACGTCTTTAATATACTATTTTTTATCCAATCTTCTTTTATATGCCGTGTCCCTTCAGAACTTAGTCGATCATGAACCTTCACATCTTCTTGTCCCTTGTTACTTTTAATATATTTTTCCTTTTTATTTTTCCCAAACCCCGCTCTGCCATTCATCTGATGAAGCCCATCAGGTATGTCACGCGCTGTTTTTTTCCTGACTCTTTTTCCCTTTGTCTACCCTGTGAGGATTAGTTTCTCCAAGCCCTCCTTCCTCATTACGTGTCCCAGAAACTTCAACTGTCTCTTCCTGATGTTAAGTGTAAGTTTTCTTTTCATTTCTCTCAAAAAACTCGTCATTGCTAACACGTTTGGTTCATGGTATCTTCAGCATCCTTCTGTAGAACCACCTTTCTGTTGCTTCGAGTCTTTGAGGAAATCGTCAAGCATTCGCTGCCCTATAGAAAGACAGATATCACATAAGATTCCAGTACTCTTTTCTTTTTTCTCAACGAAAATTTCCTATCTCTCAATACTCAGCTTTTGAAATGCGTCTTTGGCCATGACAATACGCCTTCGGATCTCAGTGTCGCACTTTGCCTCTTCTGTTAGAACACTTCCCAGGGAGTTAAATTTCTGTACCTGCTTGATTTTATCCACTCACTTTTTGTTTTGGAAAGGTTTGTCTCGAGTTCTGTTTATTGGAAAACTTAGTAGAAAATGGTAATATTTTTGTTTAAGATCATTATTCTACCAACCATGAATGCCATCAGCATAAAAAAAACGAACCTCTAGGAACGTTAAAAAACATTTTTTATACACAACAGTAGAGTTTAGTAGAGGTATCAGAATTATTTTACCCCTAATTTTGATTTCTTGATTTTATGCTGTGTAATAAAAAAAATCATCTTCATCTTACTAAATATATTTCCAATCAATTAAAAACAATAAATTACAACTTGAAAATAGTGACTGTGTTGATAAAGATCAAAGTATTTACTGGGTGATTTAATTAATTACTTTGGCATATCTTGACAATAAGAAGCTGTTTGTAGATTTACTGATTCATTCACAGCCTTGCTTGAAGGAGAATATGTTAGATACCAGCTGATAGTACCATTTCTTGGGAGAGATCTGTCAAAATACATAAAAAGAAAAAAACTGCAATAGTTTGAAGAGTAGAGAAGTTTAAGAATATTCAATAGATTACATTTACTATTTAATATGCAAAATAAGGAATAGGTTAATATTTCTGTTAATTTGATATATTAATTAAACTAAGCAATAAGCTACATATAGCCACGTGTCAATAAATCATTGAAAACACTCAAGATTTTACTAGTTTTATTTTATTACCCTTTATATAAATATTTATCTTGTCTTAAATTAATTCATGGTTGAGGGTTTGAGAATGGATTCATTGCACGAACACAGGTGCATATTATAAAGATATATAGGATAGATAACGGTTGACTTTAGACTTGAAAAAGTTAACATTGCAGTAAACGAGGAAGCCTTCTCTTGGGAGTGTTTTCCACAAAGTAAAAATTCTTGAAAAGTAATTCTCTGGGTGACACTTTTTTTATATGAAATGCGAAGGAAAATGAGGATGATTCAATCTTCTGTGTGTGGAATTAGCGGGTCTTAGGTTTAAAGACCCGAATTGCAGGAGTTTATACTTATAGCTCGCCTGAATATCTAGAGGCAGAGTAGCCATGTTTTGTCTATGGCAGGGGTCGGCAACCTTTTGGAGAGTGAAAGCCAAAAAGCTATGTAGAATCATGGAGGAAGGACAAACAGCTATGGCTCCAGTGTTATGGAGAAGAACCATGTTATTAAATATGTGAATAAATTTTCTGTGTTTGAAGAAAGCAAGGATCCAAAACAATTTAATATCTGACGGGAATGTTGTTAAAAAATTACATCTTAAAAATAAATGTTTCATAAATCAGTACTGAAAAAAAAATTCCATTAAAATCGGTTGAAAACACTATTTTATATTCATTTAAAAGTGCCCTCTCACGAAAGCAATTTCACAGAAAAAGTGAAAGTGAGACCGTACATTAATTTTGGCAATCCCTACAAATAAAAAATAAAAGTAAAACATATTCTCCAGATAAAAAGAAATATTTTTTTTTAAATTTTGACGCAGTATATTCAGACTATCAACTGTCCTTTTGGTTTGGTCTACCTATATTTATATCGTATCCAGAGTAAGGTAGCGGGCCGGACAAGATTCACTCGAGGGCCGGATGTGGCCCGTAGGTCGGGGGTTGCCGACCGTTTGTCTATGGAAAAGGTTTTGCATGGTGGAAAATAATTAATCACTCACAAAGTTGCGTAAACTCTATCAAGGCTGGAAAAGTAGAAATGAGCGACACCAGTCCCGATATGACAGCAATATATGACTTGCACATATATAAATCTACCATCCGCCCGTATATTGAATACTGCTGCCACATTTGACAGAATCTAACGGAGAATGGTTAATGTGATTGATCCCGACTTGACAGCTTGGCTGCAGTCGCTCTCTCACCGGCGTAATGTGGCTTCCCTGTGTCTCTTCTACATAGACTTTCACGGTTTGTGCTCCGACGAACTTAGCTAACTAGTGCCCCCTATGTATGAATTTACTCGAGCTACTAAACTAGCAAATAGATTTCACTCTTTTACAGTGAAACCGATAAAATATAACCGCAATTTCTACTCTACAGCTTCTTTTCTCGCACTTCCCGCCTGTGGAATTCCCTTCCGTATACTTGCTTACCCGATAGCTACAATCTCCAAGAATTTAAATGTAAAGTCAATAGTCATCTCCTATCTCACTAACTCGCATCCTTCTTCTCAAGTTCTTTTCTCCATCCATCCATCCACCCCACCCCCATCACACCAGTATTCTCATCCTTCTATTACCCTCCTCTAAACCCCCTATAACCTACCCCTCTTTCTCATCACTTTCCTCCTACGTAACCCCCTGCGCAACAGTCGCAGTAAAACTACCTTGCTTGGGGTGAAATGATTAAAAAAATACTTCGTTTTTGTTCTGCTGTGATCCTTGTAAAGATCGAAGCTACAACTGATTGTCTTAGAGATTTTTTTTTTTGGTTTTCCCCAAACTAAGGACTATAATTTACAAGTACGGAAGTTTAAGAAGAAAGAAAAGGGCTTTATGGCTAAAAATTCAATTTTTTTTACTGCCATATTCCTTCAGGACGTAGGTGATCATGTTTCGCCACAAATTTATTCTCTTTATTATTTGTGAATTGCCTTGTCTTCTTGGGAAAGATAGTTCAGTGATTTCCCGTTGTCTTCTACACGAGTTGAAATTCAAAGTTTTTGTTAGACTGATTGACACGCAAGGATAGAGGATTATCTGCCTATTTTAAACGGCTTCATGTTTTTCACAGTATACCATTTTTAGTGTAAAAATGAACGCAACATACGACCTCAGAATTTAAATAATTTTAGTCTCGCCGATTAAACTGTTTGTATCGATACCCATTAACCTACCCGATCTTGGAAATTGAAAACATTATCACGTTTCTCCTAAACAGTCTATTTTTATATATTTCTGTGGGCCTTTCATTGTCTGGTTAATCGTGAGATTTTTGCAGGTTTGCCAGAAGAGGAGGTTAAAATGTTGACAACATTTCGAAATAAGAAAAATTAGCTATATAAAACATAAAATATTCTCTGTGTGTGTTTGTGTATGTGTGTGCGTGTGTGTGGGTGTATATGCATAGTGTAAAAGATAGCGGCTCGGAATGAAAAGTCGGAGAGCCGAGTTCGAATTCCAGACGAGCAAGGTGAATTAACTTACGTGCATATACCTTTAGTAAAAATATACATCTATCTCCTTCACTTCCCCAAATTATGGGTTAAATAATAGGACGTGTACCTAAAAAAAATCATTGTTGTTCTCAAAAAATGCTAATGCAATATTCAATCGCAAAAAAAAAATAGAATTATTCTTACAATTCAAAATATGCTTCAATTCAAAATAAGCCACAAAGAGTTGATAAGCCTAAAAGAATGAAAGAATCAGTCAACAATTTATATCTACCCAATTTGTACCCCCACCCCACAAAAAAAAATAATAATAATAAATAGTGATATTTAATATGCTTATTTCTTTAGTTTCTGTCTCTCGCAAGTGTTAGGGTTTTGGACTTTTATGATGAGGAGGAATGAGCAAGATTGAACATTTACGCTAAGAAAAAGGAAACACAGTTAAGCCTATTTTTTAAAATGTTTATTTAACTTTTACGCTAATATAGAATAGTCTCGCTATTAACACCATAATATAATATATTACTTTGATCAAACGACAATTATGAAACAAAAATGTTTTTTCACTGTAATATCATTTACCATGGAATACCGAATTGTTCTCGGCAAGGCCCACTGCCTAACATCTGACGATAGGATCAAGCATCACAATTTCTTCTGAAGTCTTTTCTTGGTCAGACCGGGAACTTTACAGCACACATTCGTAGTTAGTAAGTAACTCTTGGGGATCAGTTGATTAAATAATGAAAGGAGAAAATAGATATTCCACTTTATTCCAATTATAATCATGTAACTATCAAGCATGTACAGAAATGTAAATACCTTGGAAGTATTCTAACAGAAGACGGAAAGTGCAACGCTAAGATCCGAAAGCGAATCGGCATGGCCAAGGATGCATTCCAGAAGCTGAATAAAGCATTGAGAGACAGGACAATACCTGGGAAGTGTTCTGACAGGAAACGGAAAGTGCAACGCTGAGATCCGAAAGCGAATCGGCATGGCCAAGGATGCATTCCAGAAGCTGAGTAAAGCATTGAGAGTCAGAAAAACAAATTTCGTTAGAAACAAAGAAGAGAGTACCGGATTGCTATGTGATGTCTGTCCTTCAATATGGCAGTGAATGCTGGGCAATCTCATCAAGCATGAACGAGAGACTTGAAGCAACCGAAATATTATTTTACAGAAGGATGCTGAGGATACGATCGACCAAACATCTAAGCAACGATGAGATTTCAGCAGAGAATGGAAACGAAAAGTAAAATAAAACTTAACATCAGGAAAAGACATCTGAAGTTCCTGGGACATGTAATAAGGAAGGAGGTCTTGGAGAATCTGATACTCACAGGTCAGAAAGAGGGAAAGAGAGTCAGGGGGAAGCAACACGTAACATACTTGATGGGTTTGAGCAAATGGATGGCAGAACGGGATCTGGGTGGGGTAAGAGAAGAAAGCGTGTTGATAGTCAATAGGGACAGAGATATGTGGAAGAATATGATTGCCTACGTCCTGAAGGGACACGACGCATAGAAGAAGAACAACAAATCTGAGGAGATGCCGAATTATTCTGGGTCCGGCGCACTTCCGAAAATGTGACTAAATAATCAAACATCAGAATTTTGTTCTTTTTTTACCACTCCCTAGTATACTGTATGACAGTTCAGAGTTCTATTTAGTTATAAACTTCCTCCAAAGCTGGCAATTAATTTAATGCTATTTATAAAGCTTGATTTTTTTTAAATGAAGGACCAATCCCTGAGTAAAATATTTTGTCAATAATACTTTTTATTATCTTTTCTGTTCCGCCATTTGATTACAGTTCTATGCTATTGCCCCTGACCTATTATGTTGCCTGTTCCGCCCTTTGATTATAGTCCTTTGTTATAACCACTACTCTACACCCAAGAGAATGAGTTGAAATTGTAATAACGCTGACAGCAAAGTCGGCTAACAGTAATACAATGACTAGACTATATGAGAAACAAATTAATCCGAGGGAGGAAAGGGTGCAAAATATATTGCACATAAAAAAATCTTCCTTCTCAGTCGCATAGTTATATGCTGTGTCGTATTTGTAACATGAGAACGGGTGAAGTCTATGTATTGAGACTAGTGATTGATGATGTCTTTTCTTTTCTCTTTGTTCTAATATGTTATTGGAACGAGCTGCTTGCATAAAGAGTCAGTCAGTTAAGTGCCATAGGTGATACGCGATTGGGCGATCATGTCTCGAAAGAGACATGACTGACTGGGCAGAAGATTATCCCGCAGTAGGTTGCCATTGCTTTTTGCGGTAAACTGTTTGCCGACCAAGGCTATAGAACCCAATCTGTTCTGTTATTTAACCCATAACTGTTCTGATATTTAATTCCATAAGGAATAGACGGATTAATACCTTTCCCAATGGTAATTGCGCGTAAGTGAATGCAATGAATTCAACTGGAATTCGAACACGGCTTCCCGATTTCTCGTTCCGAGCTGATACCCACTGCGCTACAACGCAGAAACATTGTGTATTAACAGTCTTTTCTTCAAATTCCAGCAAATCTTAATGTAAAATTCCATTTGAACTATATCAAATATACTCGTAGATAAATTTTGGCAAAACAATCAATTAAGAATAAGTTATTTAGTGCTGTACTTAATCTTATTGCTATTCTGTTAAAAAAAAAACAACATATTTTTCTGTTACAAGGAAGAAGAGAAAAAATTTTGATTTTGTCCGATATTCCCTTTTCCTCAGAACAAGACTAAAAGTCATTTTCTTAGCTTCAAATTTTCACGGAAAGTTTTGTAAACCCATGTCGACTGATAGCAGAAGCAATAAACCAATAAATAAATTTAAATCTACTTCCTTCAATATACAAAATATTTTTTAATCAATTTACCCCAAGCAAAACAATAATGCCCCTAAGACGCCAGGGTTACTGAAAGTGAAAGAGAACGAAACAAAAAACGTTTAGAAGGAACTGGAAACCCACTTTTATAGATGAAACAAGAGATGCACCTCTATTCCTGTTCACCGGGGAGGAGTGTGAACCGTGTGATAGGTAGATCTATATATTCTTATTAATAGTATCGAAAACTTTTAAACTGTTGTGGATTCCGAGTGAGAAACCACACAAAATAATAAATAGCAAAAACAGATATGGAGATAGAAAATGTAAGTTATAGTGAACAAGATATACAAACTGGAACACGGGTTAGTCAATTCAGGAATACTATTAGTAGAAATAATTATATACAGACTTGAAGTGAAATAGTATGTCAGGGTAATGAGTCTATATCCAAACAACTCCAACTAACTTTGCACCAACTTACTGACCAACTAACCAACTGCTTTACAACTACTTTACAACTGCTTTGCAACCACGGAACTACCACAACTAACGTTCTTTGTATATGTCCACATCAGGCGAGTCCATTCTTGTATACAAAAAGGGGCGATCCCACAACATAAACAGGCGTTATATTTAATTCATAATCATTTCACCCCAAGCAGGGAAGAAACTGCATTGGTGCACAGTTGGTTACAGTGAGAGAAAAAACAAGATACAGGCGATGTCGAAGAAAGGATGGGAATAAAGGAGACTGAAGAGTCCCTCTCATGGAGGTTAGTATTAGCCATGCTGATGGAAGACAGAAATCAGTCTCTCAAGGGATTAATAGAGAGCAGTTTCCTTTTGGGGGCATTAGAATTAATAATTGTTATAGATGTTATTAAAGACAAGACGTTTCAATCAAATACCCTCTGACCCTCTTCAGATGCCAGTTGGATAAATATATCGTGTTGACTATTGCGTTATTTTCAGACAACATACTCTGGTTTAACAGGAACACAAAAAAAGACAAAACGGAACATTAATCAACTTATATGGTATCCCAGAGAATGCACACTTGAAGATGGCCAGAGGGTACTTGGCGAAAACGTTGTTATCATTTCTAGTGTTATAGTGATTTAATAAGATTAGCTTTCATGTGGCACAAGGTCAAAAATACTTCGTCATAACTGATCTAGCGAGACAAGCTTGTTAACCATTACACCACATCAAAGTATCACATTTCTATTGTTATATATGTTATTATAAATATCTATAGCAATAAAAACTGGAAAATACTTCGATTAAATCAAATAAATCTAAACTTATTTATAAATGGAACTTTGTGTGTGTGTGTGTGTGTGTGTGTGTGTGTGTGTGTGTGTGTACCCGTTACCTATAGACTCTGAAACAGCTGAACCGATTTTCTTGAAAATTTACACAGTTGTACTATAAGCGTCTGCGAGTGTTCTTAGCTAGGTTTTGTGTCGTGGTACCCCCGATGAATATCGAAAATCGATAATCGAAAAAATCGGATTATAGAAGGAGTGGTCCGATTTTAATCAAATTTGATACTCATAGACAAAGACATAAGAAACGATATTCAGAAGTTTCAAGGTTGCAGTTCTTACAATAGTGTAGAAAATCGATAATATATATATATATATATATATATATATATATATATATATATATATATATATAAAAGGCAAGATGCTTGTGTGTGTGTGTGTGTGTGTGTGTGTGTGTGTGTGTGTGTGTGTCTGTTTGTCTGTATGTCCTTTATACAAATCCACAATTTTTATCCGATTCTCACCAAATTTCACACAAATATTCTTTAGTCTGAGCCCCAGGACCATGGATTAGTTTTAAAGCTTTCATTACACCCGAGCAACACCGGGCTATACTGCTAGTTAATATATACACTGATTTATTCAAGGTATGCTATTTTTTTTAATCATTTCACCCCAAGCATAGCGGAACCGCCACTATTGCGCTGGGGTTAAAGTAAGAGAAAAAAGTTAGTGCAGTAGGTACCAAGATGTCAATTAGTAGAAATTTATGTGGTCGAGGCACCAGGGGAAAAAAACCTCGTCAGAGCAGTTGCTATGAAAATACTTGTAATTAAAACAGAGGGAAGATACGTCACATCGGTAAGAAAGCAAGTGAAGTCGACATGCCAAGTCAAGATTGATTACATTGCAGATTCTTCTTCGTATTTTGGCGAGATGAACAGCAAAAGTACCTGACCATATATGGCAACAGTTTTCAATGCAAAATTTTATAAATGCGCAAAATGGATTCTGTCGACAAAAACTTTCTGGTTCAACACAGTAACCCAAACTTCCTAGAAGTAGATGAAGCGATAGATTCGATGTTGTCGTTCCACTTCCGGTATGTTGAAAAAATGATGCCAAGGAGGTGCAGTGTGTTACTCTCAATGATGGCGGCAAGAAAGTTTTTCTATGGTGATTAAAAGAGAGCAGTTTTGTTTATAAAGTGTTAAAATTTACAAGCCATATCTTTCTCCTGTTAACCATTGGTTGGAGATCCGTTTCAAGAGCAGAGGCCAGGTTTATTTTTATATTAGCAGATTTCCTATTTTTACAAGAGTAAATGTGGATGTCATTTGCATAGATGCAAACTTGGGAACTGATAACAGGAAGATCATTGATGAAGACCAGAAACAGGGTAGGACAGGATAGAGCCTTGAGGAATATCCACGTTCGTGTGAAAAGATCTGGAAGTTTACCCATTCAAAACGACCTTCAATTCACGATTTGATATGAACGAGTGGATTAATTCAAACAGTCGTTCAGTAATACCGTTGCCTTCAGCATTAATTAGAGCCTCGAATACTTTGCTAAAAAGCAGTAAGAGGTGATAGGTAGTGAGGTCAGAGGGTTCACCAAAGTCTTAAAACAGGAACTACAGATGAGGACTTCCAACAAGCAGGAAACAGAAAGGTAATAGTTGTAGAGTTTAGAGAGGACCGAAGCCAGCTCAGAGGTACATTTCTTTAGAACGATGGTTGGGATTCCATAACCTCCGCTTGGTTTATGGGAGTCTAATTTAGAAATGATGTTTGAGACCAGAAACGGGTTATACATATATCATTCAGTTAAGCCTCTGTTCTAGGTGGGAAATCGGGTGTATACTCCAGACCTGTCACGTGTTGAGTTGGAAGAGACATTGCGAGCAGAGTTTTGAACATTGTCTGCTGTAAATACCAGGACTTACAGTTGATCGAATAGAGGAAGAATTGAGGGTTTTCTTTTGTTCAGATTTGCAGAGCCGCAAGTAATCTCTAGAAGGGAACTTGCGAAATGCCATGCGTTGTTTCATTCTATCAGTAAACAATAACTTTACACCATTTAGGACACGCTTGTATTCATTACAAGCAGAGACAAAGAGGCGTCTATTGTAATCAGACGTGTTACTCCAGTACAGCCGGAAGAAGTGATTTCTGAGGGCAATAGTAGCCGAGCCTGTAGGTGAGAATCAAAGAGATAAGCGAGATTTAACTTGAAATTTCCTAGTTAGAATGAAAGCATCGATGCCGACTTTCGCCCAGAGGAAGGCCTCAGATGGGTATTTTTTAACAGGAAGACTAAAAACCAAGTCACGAAGGAAATCACGGAACGAGTCCCAATCAGCACGTTGATAACAGAAAAGTTACTCTGTTGGTAGGAGGTTCCTGGATGGAGGGGAAGCAGAAAGAGATGTTTACAGACACCATCGCAAGATTAGAGTTGCCAAGAGAAAAGAGCTACATAGCAAGACATGAGCCAGGGATAACAGTGAGGAAAATATCTTGAAGAGAGGCGTGTCCGACGGGTTACAGGGGAAACGCGTGGGGAAGCCCACTACAGAGAAGTTCGGGGTTTGGATGCCAGCAAGATCAGTGACAGAGTGTGTAAGCCACTTGGCATGACGGGCAGTAAATTCAGCCAATACGAATATATTTGCAAACGGATGTAGAGAAATGTCCTTGTCTCTATTGTCGGAAATACTATCCAGCACGCAACAGTCCTGAGAGGAAAGGTAGCGGTAAAGATAGCTGACTCAGTTTAGCAGAGAGAGACGGAGATACATGTAAGAGTGATCTGGAGATTCAAGAGAGATTTCCATTGATAGAGAGAGATTCTCGCGGTCATAAACTTCCAGGCCATGTATGTGGACATAACCAGGAATCAAGAAATCAGAAGGGATCGCGGAGTTGAGATTGGTTTCACATAGAGCTAGGATTTCTGGGGACTTTTCAAAGAGGAACGATTCCACACTGTAAAATTTGGTACGAATACGACAGATGTTGGAGAAAAAATGTCGAGGAGTTTAGCGTTTCGTTTTCTCTTAGCTACTTTAGTTGCATATCTTTGATTGCTTATAGTCAGGGTGATTTTGTTTTGATAAAGAGAGGCCGAGAATAGTAATAGAAATCATTCGTCAAATGCAACATGTGTAGGAAGGGAACCGGCTCACACTGCAGCATAGTGTAGCCTCAGGGTTACCCACCGGTTGTGATAGGGAGTCAGCCATCCATGCCCGACATTGCACTGCAAGATCCCCGATAGTAATGTTGATCAGAGAAGCCTCTCTAGAGTCGGTATTCTAACTACCAGTTGAGAAGCAGCAACCAGAAAACCCGGTACCCTCAGTATGATGAGAGGTTGCCATCATCCACACATATCACAAAAAACTCTTGATAGCACCACTATTAAGGCCTGAGGAGAGGAAAGGAAGTGGGAATCCCTTCTTAAACAGGAAACCCGAGAACCCATTCCTAAACAGGATACAAGAGATGAGCTTCTATTCCTGTTCAAGAGAAGAGAAGAAGTATTACCCGGTCGATAGGAAATCCTATCTACTCCTATTGACAAAAAAAAAAAATACTAAGTTTTAACTTAGTAAAATTCGAGAAATCTGTTTCTGGTTCAGCAGAGGAATAAAACTGGCTGTGCGATATCTCTGAAAAAAATCATCTAACAAATTTTTAATAAGTTAACCTGCCAGTTAAGTAAAATACTTCGAATCATCAAAAAAATTGAATCGGCTATCAACAGAGCTTTATGACAATGCGATTTTTAACTAACAATATATTAAACAAGGAGGAAGTAACGAAGGAGACGGGTGAAACTAAAAAACTAGGCGTGAATATATAGTAAAGCAACAGAAAAAATAAAACAAAGAAGAAAGTATTATAAAAAATAAGTAATTTCAAAAGAGAAAGTTCTAAAAACATTTTAAAAAATTAGAGAACCATCAATTATAAAATAAAATAACACACACACAGATTTATATATATATATATATATCCGCAGATAGTCCTGTTTCGCTGTGTAGGAGACAATAGTTGTCTTCCCTTTTGAGGAACTCTTTTTATTTGGATGCAATTCCCTTCCCGGCTTGAGTGGGATAGCCACGAAAACAAATTGCTGACATAACGGTATGTCGTTTCTTATCTAGTCTTGCTAAAAACATTCTTGTCCATTTGGACAACATGAACATTCTTCTGGTTTTGGGACTTACTTAAACATTCTTAATGTATTCTTACTTGTTTGTGTTTTATTAAATGCCTATTTGTTATTGCCATGTAACTTGTCCTTTTTTTACTACACGTGCTACGGCCGTGTGATAGTCATATTGTTTATATTAGTATCGCGTAACTGGAAATATCGCCGGTTCGCAACTCCAATACTAATAGCTGCATCACAGCTCATCAGTATGATTAGACATCCGATTGCTTCTAGCCAGGATTGAAACCCGACCGAATTGATATCACACGGTGATTCTACCTCTAAGCTATGGGCGCTCGGTGGAGGAAAACGGATTTTAGCATGTTCTGTGAACAATGTAAATACGCGCCAGTAGCTGAGAGTGTTCAAATTCATTACTGAATGAACGATACGTATATATATATATATATATATATATATATATATATATATATATATATATATATATAATTTTGTTCATACAGTGGTTTATAAAAGCAGAATATCACCACACAAAAATTTTCATGTTTCAAAACAAAACTGTTTTTCTTCAGGTGATATGTTAAAATAAATAGTGAAAATGATTTGTTTTAATATATATATATATATATATATATATATATATATATATATATATATATATATTTATATTTATATATTAACGAAAAATGGAAAAGTAGAAGTAAGCATATTGTTATAACCACGACATTTCAATTGTTGTATCCTTTGGCCTTCATCAAGTTTATAATATCTTTGACAACTTTCTGCTAATTTTGAATCGATCCCTTTATTCAATCCAACAGTTAAATTGTTCTCATTCAGCTGTCCATATTGGGGGAGATAACTCGTATTATTTAAGTTTAAAACGTTAATTTGTCCCTGTTTTTAAACGTTCCACAAAAAAGCTGTTCATGAAGACACAAATAAGCATATTATTTTATTATTTTTAAAAAATTCTTTCGCCTACATGCTGAACGGCTTAGCACCCCCCCCCCCAAAAAAAATATAGCCAAATATTTTATCAGGTCCTGTTACAACGTCTAGTGCGTTTTGTTTCAAACTCTTGCTAACACTAAACAAGGAAATCTTTTGTTTGTTAGTTTGATTTACATGCGTTATCATCACTGTCTTGTTTCAGTTAAGTAGCAAGTGACTTATCGTCACCTTCTCGATACTAATACATTCATTATTCTGTACTTTTCAATTTCCGGATCTGCTTGGAGCCCTGCCTACCTATCACGTGATGTCTCCCAACATAACATCAAGAAAAGCAAAATGACCGAAAAACTGCTCAACCCACCGAGCTGTCTGTCGTCCGTCATAATATTACGACGAAGCCAACATGTAAAAAACATCTTCTGGATTAAATGGCCAATATCATCTGCGCAGTGAATTGCAATTGCAGAATATATATATATATATATATATATATATATATATATATATATATATATATATATATATTAAATCTGTGGCTGTGATTTGTTTTATTATTAAAATTTGTTTCTGGAATTTTTTCTAGAAAAATTTATTTTTATATTTTTATTGTGTTTTGACGTCAGTTTGGCTCTCTGCTCATAGCTGGGGACCTAACAAGTGCTACCACTCCAAGACAGGGCGGACTTGGGAACAACAGCAACTGAGATGATTCCACGCTCCTCAAAAACTGTAATCCCCTGATCTGGGGCCTTGCTACCGGGTGCAGTCTATCATCATACCCAGGAATCGGGAAATGCACGCGAAATGATCCGCATCTCAGTACCCAGTTTACTGTGTCACTTTATCAAGAGACTTCTACTTGTCTAAGCTGAATTTTGTAGTGCTGTATTGAAAATACGTTCTTTACGATGGCTGACAAATTCTACTTGCATAAAATTTGGTGCGAAGTTTAGTAGATATACAAATTATGCCTGAGTTGAAACGACTAAAAAAAGAAGTTAATTTTATGTGTTGGGAGAGGTAATGGGAGGGATGGTGAAAAGACAAACCTTATTAAGCGCTACAAAGGATAGAAATTTGTGAAGAGCTATGATCACCCATGATTTGAAGGAGCATGACACAAAGAAAAAAATTAGTTTTGGCATCATGAGTCTCAGTTAAAAGTCGCTGTGCATTGAGCTCACTAATCAGTAATATTGTTTTGTGATATTGACACTGCTATCTTACAACCACTTGCATCGCCTCACTCTACAGAACATAAATGCTATCTGGAGGATCCCGGACTAGGATCTACAGTTAGACTCCATGACTGATTCTCATCAAGAAATTGTCTACATTATCTGTATTTTGCTGAAGATTGATTAATGCTCATTGTCTTGAACTTGCACTCGACCGGCCATGAAACACTCGTGCTACACCAAGAGCCGTATTCATTATAAAGAACAAAGTATGCCGAATGTTAACCAAAAATCTGGTTATGCATCTCGAGGGTCTCCGTTGTATTATATCTTAAATATTTTTAATTTTCTTAATTATTTTAGATTCTAATTTCTTATCCTTTCACTGTTAATATGTAAATTTTATTTTAAATTAAATAATTAAATTTAAACAATTAAATTTAAATAGGAGAATTAAATTTATTCTTAGATTAATTTTTTTTGCATTTTTAACTTTATATTGCAATATAATTGTATTATTGACTGAATAATTTTCCTACATTATTAACGTTATATTGTATTATAATTGTTTTGATGACTGAATAATTTTCCTACATTATTAACGTTATATTGTATTATAATTGTATTGTTGACTGAATAATTTTCCTACATTATTAACGTTATATTGTATTATAATTGTATTATTGACTGAATAATTTTCCTACATTATTAACGTTATATTGTATTATAATTGTATTGTTGACTAAATAATTTTCCTACATTATTAACGTTATATTGTATTATAATTGTATTGTTGACTGAATAATTTTCCTACATTATTAGCGTTATATTGTATTATAATTGTATTGTTGACTGAATAATTTTCCTACATTATTAACGTTATATTGTATTATAATTGTATTATTGACTGAATAATTTTCCTACATTATTAACGTTATATTGTATTATAATTGTATTGTTGACTAAATAATTTTCCTACATTATTAACGTTATATTGTATTATAATTGTATTGTTGACTGAATAATTTTCCTACATTATTAGCGTTATATTGTATTATAATTGTATTGTTGACTGAATAATTTTCCTACATTATTAACGTTATATTGTATTATAATTGTATTGTTGACTGAATAATTTTCCTACATTATTAACGTTATATTGTATTATAATTGTTTTGTTGACTGAATAATTTTCCTACATTATTAACGTTATATTGTATTATAATTGTATTGTTGACTGAATAATTTTCCTACATTATTAACGTTATATTGTATTATAATTGTTTTGTTGACTGAATAATTTTCCTACATTATTAACGTTATATTGTATTATAATTTTATTGTTGACTGAATAATTAGTATAATTTTGATTATCTAGTTGTGTGGTGGTAATTGTGATTACAACGGGTTGATTTTTTAAGTATTTTTGATTTTTTAGACTCTAATTTCTTATCCTTTCACCGTTAACATATAATATTTATTTTCTTTTCATTTTCTCATATCATCTTCTTTCAAATTTAAATTTATTCCTCTCTTCTTTCTTCTTATTTCCCTTTTCGTTTACGCTCATAAAAACACTCTTTTTCTTAAACGCTTCTCAAGATAATCACATCCATAATTTTTATAACGAAGAACATAAATTACTCTCTAGGTATCTCCACTAATTCGCTAAAAAAACAAAAAAAAAAAAAAAAAAAAAAAAACCCAGAAAAACAGCACAGCATGAAGGAAAAAAGCCCCAAACTTATAAACAAAGTTTTTCCATCAAAATGTTTATGTAATTATTAAAAGGAAAAATGGAAGTAATTTTTCAGTATTTTTTAGAAATTTATAATCCTTTTGTAATAAGTTCTCAGTTTTTGTAAAAATCTTCTTTTATTTTATTGCCAGCTCGTAACCAAATTGCTACCAGTGTTAACTATGGATAATGTAATATTACATAACTCATTTTTTTCGGTGAAAAAAATCTTAATCTGGAAATTCTTGCGAAAATCAAATAATTGCTGGATTTTAATGAACCTTTCAGGACTTGTATACACAGGAATTAAATTATTCGGAAAATCACTATTTTTATATTTATTTTACATTTGTTACAATCGCACTCTACGTAAATTCATGAAATTTCAAGAAAATAACTTTTGTATCGAAAATTTGTTTTATTAGTTAAAAGGACTCCTTTTTCTCTTTTTTTTTTTTAAACAATTGTCCATTTTTCCAAAAATCTGCTCCGAATAGTAAAATACAAAAATGCAATTAACTATGAAATTATTTAGTTAGATAAGCTTTGAATTGCTTTTGATATATATATATATATATATATATATATATATATATATATATATATATATATATATATTAAGGACATTATATTCTAAAGAAAAAATTTCGATGAATAATTAATTTTTACAAGAATTGTTTTGATTTTTTTATTATAATAATTCATAGAGTTTCAAAAGTGTTTTTAAAATTCTTCAATGTCTTGTCACGGTTAGTTTATTAAGTTATTACATAAAGACTAGATTTACTAATCGAAAATTAAAAAGTTTAATAGAAATTTTCAAGTCAAAAGATTGTGTGTGTGTGTGTGTGTATAGAAAAATTTTTTTAAGTATGGCAATTTCTGTGTTACATTAAAAGTTATGTTTCACGATTTCACGGTTTCTTCCCCTTACAGGAAAGAAAATTGGACATTAACGTCAATTCTGGTCAGCCATAGTTTATCAACAATCCCTTCACGCGTCTGGCTGTCATCACTCACTTGACACCTCCGTAATTGAGAAATACTTTTATTCTAAATATCATGCTATAAACAAGTAATACTTGTGTAAATCAGATTAATTTATCGTTAAATTTTTCAAAAATAACGCATCGCAGATGTATATATTATTTTTGCTAGATTTTTAAAACTGAGAATTAAGTTTTGTTTACATACTTGTCAAGCTTGATTTAATGATGAATTAAAAAAAAACTCGAAAAAAGTTGAGATTCCATTTAATATCATTTCTATTTGAAATTCACCAGAGTATTTTGCCTACTGAAAATAGTAAATTTAATCATTTACTTTTCAATTAAAACCAAAATGAAAACTTCAAGAAATAAGTTTTTATCTTTAAAAATTCAATTGAAAACTTGGGCATCGAAAATGAGTGGAGGTACCTACTCTTCACATTCAGTCGGTTAAGTGCCATACGCGATACACGCTTGGGCGATCATGTCTCAAAAGAGACATGACTGACTGGGCAGAAGATTATCCCGCAGTAGGTTGCCATTGCTTTCTGCGGCAGACTGGTTGCCGACCAAGGCTATAGAACCCAATCTGTCCTGTTATTTAACCCATAACTGGAAGGAATAGACGGATTAATAATTTTCCCAAGGGTATTTGCGCGTAAGTGAATGCAATAAATTCAGCTGGAATTCGAACTCGGCTCCCCGATTTCTCGTTCCGAGCCGATATCCAATGCACCACAACGCACATCCTATACACATTAAGCAATATAAATTATATGCATACATTCACACACATACACACACACACACACAGTATAGAAATAAATAATCAACACTAAGAGTTCCATGCCTTCAATGATCATCATACATCGGATGGTCATCTACCAAATAGCTATGACTTCAAACTGCCAGTCTTCATGCAGTGTAAACACTGATAATATCTACAGATGATCTATTTGGGATACTGAGTTCTCTTCCAATATAAATATAACACATCTTAATATAATGATATTACTTCAAATGTTTTTATAGTAGGTACTTCGTATTTGAAATAGACGTCTATTTTTAATTATTATTAAACAGAGTGTACTACGTGTGTCGGCCTATGCAGTGATCCATCCCTCCCCTTTGTGAAGTAAATCAGCATTTCATTTAGCGCGATTTTACCGCTTGTTCACGAAGAACGTCACAATCAAGCAAGGTCCTATACTCCCTTTTTAAGGAAAGAACCCTAACCCTTCAGTCAGTTAAGTGCCATACGTGACACAGGCTTGGGCGATCATGTCACGAAAGATATCTGACTGACTGGGTATGATTTTCTCACAGTAGGTTGCATTATTTTTTGCGGTCGACTGGTTGCCAACGAGGGCTACAGAAACCAATTTGTTCTGCTATTTAACCAATGGCTGATAGGAGAAAAGACGGATTAATACCTTTCTTAAGTGTACAGTGCTGATAGCAGACACAGAAAGGAAACTACAAGACTTCTACAGAAGGTAGCAGAAGAAAGTAACAAGAAAGGACTAGAAATAAACTGCACGAAAACCGAGTGCATGGTCATCAGTAAAAAGGGTAACCCAATATGCCAAATACAGGTGGGGGATACCAGAATCAAGCAGGTAGAAAAATTTTAATGCCTGGGAAGCGTTATAACAGAAGACGGAAAGTGCGACACAGAGATCCGAAGGCGAATTGGCATGGCGAAGGAAGCATTCCAGAAGTTGAGTAAAGTATTAAGAAACAGGACAATTTCGCTAGAAACTAGGAAGAAAGTACTGGATTGCTACTTGCTGTCCGTCCTTCAATATGGCACTGAATGCTGGACAATACCATCAAAGATGAAGGAAAAACTTGAAGCAACTGAAATGTGGTTCTACAGAAGGATGCTGCGAATATCATGGATCGAGCATGTGAGCAATGATGAGGGTTTTGGAAACGATGGAAACAAAAAGGAAATTAATACTGAGCATCAGGAAGAGACAGCTGAAGTTCCTGGAACACGCAATGAAGAAGGAGGGCTTGGAGAATCTGATACAAACAGGCCAGATAGAGGGAAAAAGAGACAGGGGAAAGCAACGGATAACATATTTAAGGACCTAATCAGGTGGATGAAGGAACGAGGATTGCATGGTGTAACAGGAGTAAGAGTGCTCAGCGCCACTAGGGATAGGGAAAAGTGGAAGGCCATGATCGCCTACGTCCTGAAGGGACAAAGCACATAGAATAAGAAGAAGGGTATTTGCGCGTAAGTAAATACAACGAATTCAACTGGAATTCGAACTCGGCTCTCCGAGTTCTCGTTCTGAGTGATATGAGATGTGTGTTGCACCACAACGTACATCCCGTTTTACTCAAATCATTTTTCTCAAGAACACATGTCTACTCAGTTTCATATCCAAAACGTAAACGAAGCAACTTTTAAAGAATTAATGGCTTTATTTAGTTAATAAATCGGACGCACCATTTTTATTTTCTATTAAAGAGTGCGTATTACGTCTATCTGTCTGTTTATTTGATAAAGGTATTAATCCGTCTCTTCGCCCAAGTTATGGGTTAATCAATAAGTTGGATTGGGTTCTATAGCCTTGGTTGGTAGCCGGTCTATCGGAGAAAGCAATGGCAAACTACTGCGGGATAATCTTCTTCCGAGACATGATCGCCCAAAGCTTGTATCACGTATGGCACTTAACTGACTGACTTAGTAACGACTGCTTAATAATAAATAAAATTGGAGCATGCTTTTCAAATACGAAGTATCCACTATAATAACGCTTGATGCAATAAAAATGCCGAATTGTATTAAAATCCTTAATTCTTTAGAACAATATATAAATTTCGATGTTCAAAACCGTTGTATGATCATTTCTACATGAAATCCCTACGAGAGATTTCACGCATCATCGGCAACTTATACTCGAAATAAAATGATATTACCGGCGGAAGTTCAAAACTTTCAAAAAATTTACGTCACAGAAAAAAACTAGATAGGTGGTATCAATAAGTAGGTAGCAATCAATGTCTAGTTTCAGATTTTGGACAACATTAGTTTTAGATTGAGTTGTAAGTGAAAAATTTTAAAATTTGGCTTTGCTTAGCTCTAAAAAGGGGGAAAGGGAAGTAAAGAAATTGGCTCTGTAATTTAAATATTAATTACATTGAGCCCTCCACCTGTATCAGTTTTTAATACTAAAATATTAATATTAATTAGGATCGGGTCTTTTGGATTTACCTTCCTGCTTTTCCTTTTGGATTAAAGTTTAATATATATATATATATATATATATATATATATATATATATATATATATATATATATATATATTGTAATAGCTGTTACAATGGTTTATAAATTCATAGTATCACTACACCAAAATTTTCGCTAACTAAGGTTAGCTTTAAAACGCGAAAATTTTTGTGTAGTGATACTATGAATTTATAAACCATTGTAGCAACTATTACAATATAACGCTCTACGTTGTATCGAGCACTCTTTATAAAAGTAAGTGTATGAACAGCAGGTTAAAAAAAAGCTACGAATTCCACAACTTTATTACACTATATATATATATATATATATATATATATATATATATATATATATATATAAACACGTTCATACTTATTTTTGTGCAGGCTCAAATTGGTTTGAAAGGAAAGGAAGGTAAATAATGTTGACCTAGGAGTCAAACCTTCTCGGATTAAATCTCATAATACCCAGTTCAACTGAGTGACCGTCCTCATAAAATTCTTATTGATTGCTTTAAATGTTCTTGATATTGAACAGCCAGAAATAAACAAAAGACAGTCATTTTTAAATTTCAAAAGACATACTCTTAAATGGAATGGGCACATCGACGTGGTATAATGGTTAGAGGGCTTGTCTCGCTAGAATCTATTACAACTGCGCCTAGAAAAATCACCTCTAAAATGGAATCTCAACTCCATTATAAGGCGGACACAAGAACAAGAAAAAGCAGCACTCATTATGACAATGATGATACTGATGATGATGACAACAAAAATCAATAGGTAAAAAATGTTTGGTTTGGTTGAAGCAAATTTTCCAGTATTCTTTTGCTTAGTAGAGGTGAGGGAATATATATATGCGATATATATTGTAGTGTAATGGATATCGCCTCGGATTGTGAAATTGGAGAGCCGGGTTCGAATTCCTGTAGAATTTGTTGCTATTTATTGCATTTACTTACACGCATATATTCTTGGGAAAGGTGCTAATCCATTTCTTCTTCCTCCAGTTATGGATCTAATTGTAGAACAGACTGAGATTGTTGTTAGGAGTCGCAGGGTCCCCGGCCTTCATGCTGGGGTCATCCTAAGACCGAATAAGACCGGTTTTGAACCTATCCACCGCGGTGGATAGGTAATGTTTTCACCAGTACCTGGGCTCAGGTTCCCCACGTTAAAAAAGACCTTGTGTCACATCTCTCTCAAGTGGGGGAGAAGGGTAAATATTGGAGTCGCAGGCTTGAATGAATGCCGAATGACCAAATGATACATATTTTCCTAACAAAATTTCTCAAAATATTCAGGCTGAAAAAAAATGAAAATTTTGAAATTCCAATCTCAGACTGTACTTCTGAATAAACGTAGAGAGATCATTAGTATCTGTCGTCAGAGAAATAAATATAGATTGCAATAAATATATATCTTATTAATTTGGCCAAGCAGTTACGTCCCTCTTACCTACCACCACTAACTCAATGATCAAGCCACATACTTCCCACTACCATAGAAGAAATTACTACTAAGATTCCGCTAGCTTAACCTTATAAAAGCCAATATTACCCAACCCCTTCCTAGATCAAAGCTCCTGGATTAGAATTTTTCCTCATTCTTTGTTTATATGGTGTTGACAATGCATGTCTTAAACTGACATGTTGAAAATGGCTATTTAGCCACTAAATTTCATCTGAATTTTTATATATATATATATATATATATATATATATATATATATATATAGTCATCCGCAGGCAGGTCTGTTTCGCTGTATCACAGCTCAGCAGTACGGTTAGACAGCCGATTGCCTTTTACCCAAGATTGAAACCCGACAGAACTGGCGTCAATCGGCGATTCTACCTCTGAGCTACGGTCGCTCGGTAGAAGGAGGAAGAGTTTTTAGCATGTATATTATCCTTATACACGCCCAATATATATACTGTTTAGTTAAAAACAGAGTATCTACTCAAATACGAGTATCTATTAAAAATAATGTTCAAACAAATAAATTAAAATTTGTCGGTTGTTTATCCATTTCGTAAATCTCTGGAATTTTCCTTCATTTATAAATATATATATATATGTATGTGTGTGTGTGTGTGTGTGTGTGTGTGTGTGTGTGTGTGTGCAAGCAGTAATGGTACAGCGTTAGTATTTAGATAAATGAATAAGTATTAAACTTAATAATTATTAGCCAAAAAAGCTTTATCAGTTTTATTGTAATTTTCTACTTTTTATTTATATGAATTTGACCCTTCAACCCTAAATAACATCAAAAATAAGAAGAGAGAATGACTACGCTCAATAGAAGAAAAAATGGGTGGGGGGTCTGTTTATCGTGCACTCGTCCAAACATTGAAAAGAATTTGCAAAAAATAAACACCAGGCACAGATTTCGCACTAAATAAGCTGCACAAATATTTGAATAGAAACAATAAAATAAATTAAGTTCATATTTGTGCGTGTAATTTTTTTTTAAATCTATGGCTTTATTTCATAACATTTAAATGCATACCCTTTAAAAATGTTGCTATGAGCGCCGTGATATTTTGATTTGTTCCTAGGTGTGCCGTTGCTTAAAAACGTTGAGAACTACCGATGTAATACAACAGACATTGTTTCGAATGTCAATTGAGATTCTATCACCATTGATATTTGGATATATATATATATATATAGAACGTCCCTTATCAGATGATGTGTTTAGTGGCGAGTTAATATTTTCATAATTTTGTGCATATTTTTATGATTTCAGTCAAATTCCAATGAAAGTCCTAAATTAAAACTGGTTCGCGGTTACAGTCTTAACAACATAAGATATAAAGATTCACACAGTATTGATAGCAAACACAAAACGGAAACTGCAAAGATTCTTAGAAAAGGTAGTGAAGAAAAACGAGAAGAAAGGATTAAACCTCCATTGTAAGAAGCCAGAATGCATGGTTGTTAGCAAAAAGGAATAGTCCAACATGCAAATTACAAATTGGGGATACCAAACTCCAGCAAGTCCAACAATTTAAAAATCTGGGAATCGTAACCCTAAGGTAGCAATTTCTCTGTTGTATTAAAGAAAGAAGCTTAATGGATAAAATAGACACCCTATATGGTGGTGCAGTGGATATCAGTTCGAACGAGAAATCAGAGAGCCGAGTTCGAATTCCAGTTGAATTCGTTGCAATCACTTACGCGCAAATATTCTTGGGAAAGGTATTAATCCATCTCTTCTCTAAGATATAAAGATTCACACAGTATTGATAGCAAACACAAAACGGAAACTGCAAAGATTCTTAGAAAAGGTAGTGAAGAAAAACGAGAAGAAAGGATTAAACCTCCATTGTAAGAAGCTAGAATGCATGGTTGTTAGCAAAAAGGAACAGTCCAACATGCAAATTACAAATTGGGGATACCAAACTCCAGCAAGTCCAACAATTTAAAAATCTGGGAATCGCAACCCTAAGGTAGCAACTTCTCTGTTATATTAAAGAAAGAAGCTTAATGGATAAAAGCGACAGCGTGGTAGTTGGCGTATATATACATGTATAGACACCCTATATGGTGGTGCAGTGGATATCGGTTCGAACGAGAAATCAGAGAGCCGAGTTCGAATTCCAGTTGAATTCGTTGCAATCACTTACGCGCAAATATTCTTGGGAAAGCTATTAATCCATCTCTTCTTCCTTCAGCTAAGGATTAAATAGCAGGACATATTAGGTTCTATAGCCTACGTTGGCAACCAGTCTACCGGAGAAAGTAATGGCGGATTTTATTGAAAAATATTATGCAACTATTTTTAGACTACTTCATTTTATGAACTATATCGTTTCAAATAAATTTAATCTGACTTCACTAACATAAGTTTCGGCCTTCAGTGCTTTCTTCTTTGCCAGCAGACTTCCTCACGTCAAGCCATTTTGTCTCTTCATAAAACCTTAATTTTAGTAAAAACTACAAGGAAATTGAGGATGACGGGTCAAATGTTTTCATAGCTGTTTCATATTTACAAATTCTATTCAACGCCTCCTCATCCGTTTTAGTAGCAATTAACATTGAAGCGTTAATAACATAAAAAATGAAGATGGCACGTCGCTTTTGGGGCCCTGATTTTTCTCAAAAACTGGAAAATTTCCTTTTCACTTATTTTCACCACTTTCTTGTAATGGTTTAAAACATTTAATTTCAATTTTTATGCCCTCTTGTTCACATTGATTTTCAGAAAATGCACAGTTTTACATTGTTTTAGCCAAGTGATAATTTGTTACAACGATTGAAAAATTAAAAAAAAAGATGAATTTTTTCAGTTTTCGGCATTTTTGCTCTCCTATTGCTCAGAAATTAGGGGATCTGTTTTATTGCTTTTCTTCAAAGCTTTTGATACACACTGCATGGTTAGAGAAGATGAGGGGGTTTTTGCATGTGTCGTCATGCAGTGGCAGTAAGCCGAAAAGATAAACCAGACCACTCTCTCGCACGTCAATGATAGGAATTGTTTTCAAAATTTCGACCTTAAAAAGTTAGTTCTTTATTTAAATTTCACAATTCATCTTCGTCGGCGAAAATATAAGCCAGATCAATCCCTCTCCTTGTTGACGTTAAATGTTTTCTTAATTCTTCAAAGAAGAGATTTGATTATTTCTCAATTCGTTTCAAAGTATGTCAGATTCTAAAAAAACAAAAACAAAAAAAAAAAACTTTTGAGTGCACAAATACGAGGGTCATTCAATAAATAAGGTGAATTTTTCGGTATTAGGATTTCTATTACAGATAGAAGCTTACTTTTTTTTTTAAGTTCCTTTACTTCTTTTTCAAAGTGATTTAATTTTTTTTTTTTTTTTTTTTTCAGATTGAAAAATAAACTTTGAGAGTTTTGGAGATTAACAAAGATGGCCGACCAAGAAGCATGCTCCAGGATTGAACAGAAGTCAGTTATCAAGTTTTTGGTTGCAGAAGGGTGCAAACCAGTTGAAATTCATAGGAGAATATCAACTGTCTATGGTACTACATGTTTCAGCCAAAAAATGTCTACAAGTGGGCTAAATTGTTTAAAGAAGGACGGAGGAGGATGAAGACAGGCAAGGCCTCACACAACAGCCCAAACGGTGCAGACCATCGACGAGCTGGGCTGGGAACTGCTCCCTCATCCCCCTTACAGCCCAGACCTTGCCCCTTCAGACTTTTACTTGTTTGGTCCCTTGAAAGCGCTCACGAGAGGTATGAAGTTTGAAAGTGACGAAGTCAAAAGTGCTGTGAGCGATAGGCTGAAACATCAGTCCAAAGATTTTTACGCTGAGGGAATACGGAAGCTTGTGCACAGATGGGAAAAGTGTGTGACACTGCTGGGAGTCTACGTTGAAAAAAAAGAAAAAAGTAAGCTTCTATCTGTATTAGAAGTCCTTATACCGAAACATTCACCTTATTTATTGAATGACTCCCCGTAGTTGATTACAAACAATGAAATAAAGTAAGTTCATATTTGTGTGTGTGTATTTTTTAAAATCTATTGTTTTATCCCATAACATTTAAACGTATACCCTTCAAAAATGCTGCTATGCGTGCCGGAATATTTTCATTTGGTCCTAGGTGTGCCGTTGCTTAAAGAGTTGAGAAATATTGGTCTAATAGAGTAGTTATTGTTTTGAATGGAAGAACAATCCATATGACCCCTTCTTCATATGACCCCTTCTTCATATGACCCCTTCTTCATATGACCCCTTCTTCATATGAACCCTTCTTCAGTTCCCATCGCCAGAGAAAATGACTCTCTCCGTTTCTCTGTCTCTCTCTCTCTCCCAGCCTATTTTTTTATATTAAGCTTTTCCAGTTCATGTTTTCAAATTACCAAATTCATAGCCCTATTGTCACATTGTGTCACGAATTTGTTGGCATTTTTTCGATTACATAATAAAACTTAAATGAAAGATCTAAAGATCTGGGTCAGGAAAAAATAAAATAAAAATCAGTTTTTAAAATAATAAAAACTTCAAAGAGCAACATTTAATTACGGAAGTAAGTATTGATTATTCTTGCACACTAAAAATGTGTAAATAAGTGCAAGAAAACAGTCACGCGAAAAAGCAGACACTCGTTTCGATGAATGGGAAACAATTCCTCTCACAAATTAACTGAACGAAAGATAAAAAAATTAAACTAATATCATAATACCCTTCTTATATTTAATGATAGTTCGTTAAAACGAGATATCAGAGGTGTTTTCTTTTTGTACATCTAAACCAAAAAGAATCTAACAATTGTTAAAAGTAAAAATATATAATTTTTTGATTCGCTAAACATGTCTTAATTTTTAAGAAAGTAATTTGTTACAAACAATAACAGGATTCATTTCAAAATCACACTGAAAAATTACAAGAAAGTCTTTTTTAGAATAAATATTTAAATGTACATTTTCTGCTGTCCAATCTGAAAAAAACCCCCAAAAACAACATGTTTTATTAAATTATGCAAGTACCAATTCTCAAAATTAAAACGTACACACGTTTATCAAACCGAGTGTCATAACGGGTACATTGGATTTCCTATATTTGTAATCGAGCATCACTTTACTGGTAGACCTCTGATCGGAAGTGGAGGTTTTGAGGAGGGTGAAACCACCTCTTAATTGCTGTTGTTCCCAGGTACACTCTGACCCTGGGTGGTAGCATCTATTAGGATCCTACCTATTGATAAATAGTGAACCCCCAAACAAACAATACCCTATGAAAATATAAAAATACATTTGCGTAGTAACAATACCAGCAATACATTTTTCTATTAAAAATACCAACAATATTTATTCATAGTAAAATGATTAACAATGCATTTTATCTGAAACTGAAGACATACAACTGTGTTCAAAATATTTAGATTTTGGCATTCAATAGACTATAGAGGTTGATATGACCTTAAACTAAATCAACCAATCAACTAAACAATCAAAATGAAAGAACTCTTTCATAAAATTAATCAATATAATATATAAGACAATTTCTTAAAGAAATCAAACCGTATTCTAAAATATAATTTCAACAAAACTACAACATAAAACACACTTATCACCACCTCTAGTAATTATGTCCACATAAACATGTATATACAAAAAGCTGAGTATCATCTACCATGTATTCCATTGTGAAAGGAAAATGGTATTCTTTTATTACTTCAAACTTGTCTATATTTCTAAGATGAGGTAGTATTTACAGTATTTACATTATTCGGACTATTGTCCTCATCTTTGTTGCCATTTGTACGACGTCCTTAAGGACACATGGCCCAGTTGATACAGACGTTGGTTAGTTCCTTCGACTTGACCCAAAGAGTTGTGAGTTCAATACCAGGCTACAGCAGTGGTGAACAAGTAACTTACAGGGTTAGAGGAAGATAACTCATGACTACCAGAAGAGGCACTTACTACACAAGAAATGAAGTTCATATACCCCAGTGAGAACGGGCTCGGTTCGAAATTCCTAGCACCTGATGAAGGCCGGAGCGTACAACGGCCGAAACGTCGTACAAATATCAACAAAGATGAGGACAATAGTCTGAATAATGTAAATACTACTTCAAAACTACAAAGAAAATTAAATTCCGTTATTAAATGACCTACAAGTAGTTGATGTACCGTTAAACAAACAAGCCAGAGGAAACAAAACTTTGCTGGAATTCAATAAACATAATATTTCTTCAGAAAACAAGATATAATTATCCCGAAAAACTAAATGATCGTCACATGACTCGTAGCATCTTACAAAATCCTATCATCAATAGTGTCAGATATTATGGAGAATAATAATTTTTATCTGTAGACGAGGATCAGATGTCGTGTAAGATTCAACTCCTGATAAATCGTATACTTTTAGAAACTGGTAATAAATATATGAATCTTAGTGTGTAATATTTGTACCGAGTATGTTTTGGATAATAATTAAGAGATACAAATATTAACCTGTTAAAACAAACTTTATTTAACTTCGTCTACATTCTTGTGTGAGTCCCTCGTGGCTGGCTAAAATGTCCGCTGGCGGGAGTAGCCCGTGTGGCTGGTGTGAAATCTTTTGAGGAACTAAAAAAACTGAACTGCTACTAGTTGTTGGTCAGTAGGGATGGGCCAGAGAGAGAGGGAGTGGGAGATGAAGGGATTTCTGGGATAGTAGTTCGTGACCTAGGTGGAAGCACCTGGAAAAGAGGAGGGAGAAGAAGACAAAGTTAATATGTTTAGGTAGTATCATTTCTGACCTCTAGTAAGGGGGTACTACAAGTGCTTCACAGATAGAAAACAAAATAGTAGAATCATCCAATAATTCACTAAAAAATCAGCATAGCATAAAGAAGAAAACCGCTAAACTTGATAAAAACAAAGTTTTTCGTCAAAATGTTTATGTTATTATTAAGAGGGAAAATCAAATAATTTTTTTAATTATTACAAAAATAAATTTAAACATTTCTAACGCGTTCGAAATTTTGGTAAAAAATCTTGATTTTTTAAAATTTTCTTCAGTGGGTAACTAAATTGTTACCAGAGTTTACTTTGAATACTGTAATATTACGCAACATTTTTTCTGGTGAAAAACACATTAATTAGGAAATTATTGCAAAAATCAAATAATTGTCGGATTTTAATGAAACTTTCAGGATTTATATATTAATAAATTAAATTATTTTTGAAAATATTATTTTTATAAAATCTTGGTAAAAGTATTTTTTTTACATCTACTAATTAATGAAATTTCAAGAAATTAAATTTTGTATCGAAAATTAATTTTATTAGTTAAACACGGGTCTTAGGAAATGTAAACCATCTATTTTTCTTTTTCATTCAGTTGGCCGTTTTTCCGACAATCTGCTCCGAATAGTAAAATAAAAAATGCAATTAGTGTGGAATTATTTAATTAGATAAGCTTTTAATTTCTTTATAAAATATATAGATTCACATTATTGTCTGAAAAAAAAATTCAATGAATAGTGAATTTTTACACCAATTATTTTCATTTCTTTTTAGTTATAAAAATTATAATGTTTCAAAAATATTTTTTAAAATCTTCAAATTTATTATGTAAAAACTATATTTACTAATCTAAAATTGAAGAGTTTAATACAAATCATCGAACCAAAAGATTTTCAAAATAATCTAAAACTTTTTATGAGAATATGTTTTTTTTAAATGTGATATTTTCCGTGTTACATTAAAAAGCCAGGTCTTTCACTGTTTCTTCTCCTTACAGGAACAAATTTGGACAATTATGTTAATTCTGGTCAACCATGCTTAGCTATCATCACTCACTTAAACGTCATCTGACTGTCATCACTCACTTCAAAGGTCAGAAAGAGCAGAGCTCAGTCATTACGAAATACTTTTATTCTAAATTTCATGCTATATGGATTAATACTTGTGTAAATCAGATCAATTTAACTTTAAATTTGCTAATTTTCTGAAAATAACGTGTCACGGATGTATATTTTATTTTTGTAAGATTTTTAAAACCGAGAATTAACTTGTGTTTACAGATTTGCCAAACTATGAAAATGGACGTAAAACATGATGAATTTTGAAAACTCGAAAAAATTGAGATTCCAATCAATATAATTTCTATTTCAAATTCACCAGAGTATTTTGCTTACTGGAAATAGTAAATTTAAACAATAAGCTTTCAATTAAAATTAAAATGAAGGCGTCAAGGAAACTTTTTTTTTATTTTTAAAAATTCAATTTAAAACTTAGGTATCGAAAGTGGGACTGCCTACAAAAGAATTTAACAGTCTTCCATATTCATGAATAATAACACTTGAACCTGTAAAGGTTTCTTCAGTATTAATAAATTTTGTGAGACAAGACATGATAAACGAGATATATAGCTAGGAATTCAACTGTTTACTTTTCTCGTGTATTTAATGTTGTCAAGGCAACCAAAAGACACAAACTTTTAATTTAAAGATCATTTATAAGGAGTAATAGGGCAGCAAGACGGGTAGAACCTTCCATCGAAGAAAGCGTGTAGACACGTGTGTCGAACTGGACGTTTCACCCATTCCATTTTGAATTAAAAAGAGGGGAGAAAATCTCAACATCCGGTTTATCGGCAGGCATCAAAGAATTCAATCAATTAAGCGTCCCTCCACCGTTCTTTGTGCACTGGTTCCGTTTCGAAAATGTTGACATTTCGAGAGCCTCTTTCTGACGGAGTAGAACAACTGTCCAAAGAAGAGGTAGGATCCATAACGATGGTGGGTGGGGGTAAGGAAGCTGGCGGTGCGACTCGTTCCCGTTACGTGAACAAAGGAGAGAACCGGGAAGAAATATAATCGTCAAGGAAAGGAAGATTAAAAGACAAATCGTATCCAGACGTTTTTCTTATCCGCGGTTTCACCCAGACCCGGTTACAGATATAGGACCTGAAACAATTTTATAGCACTTTACAATACAGAGAGAGAGAGAGAGAGAGAGAGAGAGAGAGAGAGAGAGAGAGAGAGAGAGAGAATATTCAAACCTAATGGTAAATTATAAATCAACCATTCGTTCGTACATTCCGTCATCCACCTGATCAGGCCCTTCAAATATGTTATCTGCTGCTTTCCCCTGTCTCCGTTTCCCTCTATCTGGCCTGTTAGTATCAGGTTCTTCAAGCTCTCCTTCCTCATTAAATGTCCCAGGAACTTCAGCTGTCTCTTCCTGATGCTCAGTGTTAATTTCCTTTTCGTTTCCATCATTTCCAAAACCTCATCATGCTCGATCCATGATATTCGCAGCATCCTTCTGCATCCTTCCTCATTTCAGTTGATTCAAGTTTTTCCTTCATTTTTTGATGATATTGTCCAGCATTCACTACCATATTAAAGAACTGACAACACATAGCAATCCAGTACTCTCTTCTTTGTTTCTAGCGAAATTGTTGAGCTTCTTAATACTTTACTCAACTTCTGGAATGCTTCCTTCGCCATGCCAATTCGCCTTCGGATCTCTGTGTTGCACTTTCCGTCTTCTGTTATAACACTTCCTAGGTATTTAAATTTTTGTACCTGCTTGATTCTAGTATCCCCAACCTGTATTTGGCATATTGGGCTGACCTTTTTACTGATGGCCATGCATTCGGTTTTCTTGGAGTTTATTTCTAGTCCTTTCTTGCGTTAGGTGAAAATGGTTTTATACTGAACGCAAAGATTGACAAGAAATAGCAAATAAAGAAAGTGTGTATAAACCGATGGGGCAGTTAACTTTATTTTGCCTTGTATGCAGGGTCGAACATCGATCAGGCGTGTTTTAATAAACACATTCCTTATTTGGCTACACGTCGTACAAAAAACTAAACTTAACAAATATCAAGAAACGGAGCGACTTCCGGGTTTATAAAAACAATTTTAATAATTAATTTATTTCTCTTTTATCTCTTTTATTTATTTTCTCTCCCTCTCTATCGCTTTCTACCATTTTTTCTTTCTTCTTCCTCTCTCTTTCAATCTTTGTTTCTCTCTCGCTCCCTCTGGCTTTCTATTTTATTTTTTCTTTCTCCTACATTCTTTCCTCCCCCACTCTTTCTCTCTTCCTAGCTTACTTTTTTCCTTCTTGTTCTCTTTCCGATGTTTTCTTTCTCATTTTTCTCATTTTTCTTATTGTTTTTTTCTTTTTTCCTGAAAGAGAAAACAGAAGAAGAGAAAAATGGAAAGAAAAATAAATAAATAAAAATCATTTTTTTTATTTCACCTGTGTTTTCTCCCCCACCATATTTCTCTTTTTTTGTGTTTTCCTCCTTCTCTTCTTCCCCTCCTCTCTCTCTCTCTCTCTCTCTCTCTCTCTCTCTGAGTTTTCTTTCTTTCTCTCTCTCAATTTCTTTATCTTGTTTCCCTTTTGTCTCTTATTCCTCCCTTTCTTGCATTCCCTTTCTCTTCCCACTGTTTTTCTTTGCTTTTTTTTTTACTTTATTTTCTTTTTTTCTCTTTGTTTTTTGTTCCTTTTTATTTACCCTTTTATTCTCTTGTTTGTTTGTTTTGTTTTGTTTTTTTTCTGTTTTTTTTTTCATTGATGACTCTCTTTCCTCATACATAAGAAAGCAAAAATAAGGATAAAAACTCAAATATGTAACTTAGCAATTAACGGATTTTGTTCTGGCTGGAAATGACAACATCATTAAAAGCTGCTATCTACATATCATCCATGATTTTATGGAAATTTAGAGATCAAGAGGCATGTGAGAGAATTTGGGTGAATTAGTTGGGACACGTCTTTTGAATCGAAATTGTACACCTCTTAATGAAATTTCATAACTTGATTTTTACTAAAGGAAGTGGCTTTTTACGGTTCCAAGTAAAATAGACAAGCATGTTTTTAAGCTTATTTTACCAGCCTCGGTAAAATAACCTCCTGGTTATTTTGCTGGTAAATATTTTTATTGTTATGAAGACAGCTAAGATAATTTTATTGTTATGAAGACAGATAAGATAATTTTTATTGTTATGGAGACAGATAATGTTAAAAATAACAATAAACAGAATTAAACATAGATATTTACTTATTTTCACCATCAATTGTTAAAACAATTTAAAATCTTTTCCACCCTCAATTGTTAAAACACAAATCCAATTTAGTTATTCATTATCAATTATTAAAAGAAATATTGTAGTCTCTTAATATTTTAAGCACTTTTTTTATATAATCATATCGTCCCAAGCAAGGCAGTCTACTGCCACTGATGCGCAGGGGGCTACATAGGAGGAAAGTTATGAGAAAGAGTGACGGTTTATAGGGGGTGTCAGGAAGTGGATAAGAGAAGGATGAGAATACTGATGAGAGTGGAACGGACAGAGGAAGGCGCATGAGAGCATGTGAAGGATTGGGAACATCGAGATTAACAAGGCGAGGTGATCATGTTTCATACTTAAACAGAGTCTCCAGGATATATTTTAAGATTGACTGACGATTGCGCACTTTAGGGCCAAGTATTTATTCAATATCATTCTTTTGCTGTATTTACTGTTTAAAGATAACATATGGTTGTTAAATTTTATCTTCCACCTATTAAAAGTGCTTCCAAAATAAAATTTAACATCATTATCATCCGAATGAATTCGAGCTCTGTAAACAATACTTTCGGACATGCATTGGCCATTTAATGGGCAGGTTTTATTTTTTCGGCAGTTGCAATTATTTTTAGAAGGGTTATTTTTGCTATTAGTTGGATGACGGATGTTGTTTATGTGGGCAAAAATATTTATTTGTTATCATATCAATATGTTGTGGAATGTATTTATCTATGTTTTTAACGCAACTATAACTAATTTTAACATTGTTTTTGTTGAAGATTTTTTTATGCTTATGAATTAAGTTAAGGAATAGTTTACCAATGTTACTTTGGACGTTACAACTGAAGGGTGGGTTTAACCAAATATTAAGATCGTATTCTTTGAAAAAATTTATTAGATCCTTTCTGAGTTTATCCGTTTTTTTTGGGGGGGGGGTATTTTTGCGGTGAATAATCAGTCCGTCGTCTCAGTAAAGTCCGGTATTGAATAAATCGAAGATGTGTTTAAGATTCCAGAGCAAAAAGAGTCCTACTGAATTGCAGACCTCGGCAGAATCATACACATCGACAGAGATTTAAACACCAGGGTTGTTTTTTCTAGTCTACAGACATTCATCGTAAAATAAAAAGTATTTTTTTAAGAGTTTAGTAATTTGTATTGTAGGTTTTAATGAAATTGTGTTTGTTGTCTTTAATCGTGATGATATATATATATATATATATATATATATGTATTTTAATCATTTCACCCCGAGCAAGGCAGAAATGCCACTGATGAGCGGGGGGGGGGGCTACATAACTGTAAAAAAATTAATTAGAAAAGAGTGAGGAGTACAAACTAGTTAGAAAGTAGCAATAGAAAGCTGAGAATGCAGGTGCGATGACAGATACATAGGTGGAGAGAAAGGGAAGGATATACGGGGTGGGGAGAGAGCTAGAGTCTAGTGGTTAATAGATGAGTATTGACATTGCATTTAAATTTCTGGAGGTTATAGCCGTCAGGAAAGCAAGAGTATGAGAGCGAGTTCCACTGGCGGGAAGTGCGAGAGAAGAAACTGCAGGAATAGAATTGTCGTCTGCATTTGGCTAACCTGACTGTGAATGGGTGGGACCCAGTTGCACGAGTAAACACCTGTTGAGGAGGCACCAGTGACTTAAGTTCGTCCGACCACAAGCCATATATATATATATATATATATATATATATATATATATATATATATAATATTTGTAATTTAATTGAGCAGAGTCATACCGACTTCGAAGTTTCGTGAAGGTACCATTATAATTTCTGAGATGATGTATTATTTACACGATTTACATTATTCGGACTATTGTCCTCATCTTTGTTGCCATTTTTACGACGCTTCGACCGTTGTCCGCTCCGGCCTTCTTCTGTTGCTATTCCTAGCATCTGAAGAAGACCGGAGCGTACAACGGCCAAAGCGTCGTACGAATGGCAACAAAGATAAGGACAATAGTCCGAATAATGTAAGTAGTGTACCATTATAATATTCTCACTTCTCAGGGCTTTTTTCCATCTGCTATATAAGTTAATTAAACTCAAAGTTTGGTTAATTTAAATTGAAATTTCCAATTTTTGAATAAGTTGTTACACACCCGAATCATAATTGTTAATAAATTGTCCCAAGTCATATTTTTGTTGTTTTTGTTTGACTACTTTTGACTGTCTCGGTCATCATCAGGAACAAAATCTTGTTAGCGTGGTAGACAAGATTTTATTGGCTATATTCTAGAATTTTGAGGAATGTTACATTCTCAGTTGAAATATACATTTATCGTATTAGTAACGTCATGTGAAAAAAACACCAAAATAAAAAAAAGTTTTATGAATATTTTACACACCATTTTTTTATATTTTATATACATCTCAAAAATCCGTTTCATGTACTGAAATAGATTTTATGTATTTTGGCGTTTTTTTTTTTTTGTTTTTTTTTCTATAATAAGTTACGGTATTTTGAGTGTTTCTGTTCTAGTGGGCTCGCTATTTGTCTTATGTTAATACTTGCTTTTTTATTTTTTATTTTTTTTAATCATATCACCCCGAGCAAGGCGGTAACGCCACTGATGTGCAGGGGGCTACGTAAGAGTGAAAAGGTTGGAAAAGAGAAAGCCGGAAACCACATCCTAAACAGGAAACAAGGGATGAGCCTCTTCACCTGTTCAATAGACGTGGGTGGAGTGTGAATCGGGCGATAGTTTAGTCTATCTACTCCAATTGAAAAAAAGAAAAAAGAAAAGAGTGAAAAGATTGGAAAAGAGAAAGCCGGAAACCACATCCTAAATAAGGAACAAGGGATGAGCCTCTTCACCTGTTCAATAGACGTGGGTGGAGTGTGAACCAGGCGATAGTTTAGTTTCTAACTTTATTTGTGTTGTTTTGCTTGTTTGTAATGTGATAGTCGATATATGCACGAATTGCACTAAGTTTTGATAAGTGATTAATTAACTTACGAGTTAACGCAATACTTGTGGGACCATTGTTTACTGTTGTTTTATGGTTAATGATATGTTCCAGAAGACTTGTGAATTCATAAACAATATTTTTTTTTCCGACAGTTAATTTTTGTGACCTCGATGTGTTAGTGATTATTAGGTTAGATGTTTTAAACCTTGTAAAATGAAGGCCAATGAGTCGTGTTGGATTCCAAGTAAAAGTTAGAATTTCGAATACTGACATAAGATAAACAAGCACTCTCTGAATGGTGTAACATAATCTTCCTAACTCCACTCCCATTGGACTTTATTCTTGATTTAGATATACGAACTGTTACTAAAAACTTTATTAAGTGATCATGTGTGTGCAACATAAAGGCTATTGATGCCAGATTCCGACCTAATCTGTTGCGTTCACTTTCGCACAAATACTTTTTGTGAAAATATGGACCCATATCTTCTACTCCCAGTTATGGATTAAATAGCAGAGTAGGAGTCTCTGGTTTTGGGTAGTAACTAGTCTGACAGAAGTGCATCTTTGAATTTAAAATCGTGAAGAAGGCTAGGAAGAAATAATAAATTAACTGGTAATAATTTAACCTAGTACAAGGGTTCACATTCCTCTTGCGATTCTAAGTTTCCTTAATCCTCCCCACATTTTGAATTGTCGTCTAGTAACTTATGATTTCAACATTTGACTGGAATTCTCTGGTTGAAATTCATTCGTTTTTATTTGAAATTCGTCCCCTGGGAACGAATTGCTTACCGTTTGAGAATCACTGACTAAACATAATTACATAGAGAATCTCTCTATGTAATTATGTTCGCGGTCAATTATGGCATTTTGCCGATTCAAGAGATAAATTAATTGTTAACGCACAATCAGCAATGACTTAATCTTATGTTTTATATAATATATTCTTGTACACTAACATTCTGTATTTTGACATAGCCTAGCGCAAAAGCCAAACGTATGAGACGCTTAATGAGAATCAAACTCACTGCGCAGTTATAATGAGTGGCAAAATCAAGTTGCTAATCACGGACATTGGTTTGAATCAAACTCACTACGCAGTTATAATGAGTGGCAAAATCAAGTTGCTAATCACGGACCTTTGTTTGAATCAAACTCACTACGCAGTTATAATGAGTGGCAAAATCAAGTTGCTAATCACGAACCTTTGTTTGAATCAAACTCACTACGCAGTTATAATGAGTGGCAAAATCAAGTTGCTAATCACGAACCTTTGTTTGAATCAAACTCACTACGCAGTTATAATGAGTGGCAAAATCAAGTTGCTAATCACGGACCTTTGTTTGAATCAAACTCACTGCGCAGTTATAATGAGTGGCAAAATCAAGTTGCTAATCACGGACCTTTGTTTGAATCAAACTCACTACGCAGTTATAATGAGTGGCAAAATCAAGTTGCTAATCACGGACCTTTGTTTGAATCAAACTCACTACGCAGTTATAATGAGTGGCAAAATCAAGTTGCTAATCACGGACCTTTGTTTGAATCAAACTCACTACGCAGTTATAATGAGTGGCAAAATCAAGTTGCTAATCACGGACCTTTGTTTGAATCAAACTCACTACGCAGTTATAATGAGTGGCAAAATCAAGTTGCTAATCACGGACCTTTGTTTGAATCAAACTCACTACGCAGTTATAATGAGTGGCAAAATCAAGTTGCTAATCACGGACCTTTGTTTGAATCAAACTCACTGCGCAGTTATAATGAGTGGCAAAATTAAGTTGCTAATCACGGACCTTTGTTTGAATCAAACTCACTACGCAGTTATAATGAGTGGCAAAATCAAGTTGCTAATCACGGACCTTTGTTTGAATCAAACTCACTACGCAGTTATAATGAGTGGCAAAATCAAGTTGCTAATCACAGACCTTTGTTTGAATCAAACTCACTACGCAGTTATAATGAGTGGCAAAATCAAGTTGCTAATCACGGACCTTTGTTTGAATCAAACTCACTGCGCAGTTATAATGAGTGGCAAAATCAAGTTGCTAATCACGGACCTTTGTTTGAATCAAACTCACTACCCAGAAATAACGAGCTGTGAAACGAACCGGTTACTTATTACCTCATCCTGAACCTGTTTTGAGTTAAACTAACATGGTTCACCAAAATAACTGTTAATGTTGTGCATGGACATTTTTAATATGAGACATTTTTACTACCATGGTCCCATAATAGTTATTAATTTGCATACACATTTAGTATATTAAATGTATTAAACTTCATGGCACATGCAATTTTTACTATCATTGTCCAATTATAGTTGCTACATTTGCATACGCATTTAGTATACTAAATGTATTAAACTTTATGGCACATGTAATTTTTACTATTGTCCAATTATAGTTGCTACATTTGCATACACATATTATGCACTAATTTTAACTACTATTATGAGATAGAAGTTGGATAGGAAAACAATAAGAATAAGCAGAAGTGAATCATACCAGAATAGTGATATCTTTCGTGAGGTTTGCGAAATTAGCTCATGAACAATTGCTCTACAGTAGACGCTTACTTACATATTCACAGACCTTCCCCGCTCACACACACACACAGACACACACACCTAGAGCCAAATAGATGAAGATCGAACGACGACGGACGAATAGAGGTAAAATTTTGTACGTGTTATTGGGTGACATGAGTAAGTTAAGGTCGGTGCAATAAAGTCCTGACTGTCTCCCCCACCACGTATCTATGAAACTCCTGACTGTCTCCCCACCACGTATCTATGAAACTCCTGACTGTCTCCCCACCACGTATCTATGAAACTCCTGACTGTCTCCCCACCACGTATCTATGAAACTCCTGACTGTCTCCCCCACCACGTATCTATGAAACTCCTGACTGTCTCCCCACCACGTATCTATGAAACTCCTGACTGTCTCCCCACCACGTATCTATGAAACTCCTGACTGTCTCCCCACCACGTATCTATGAAACACCACCTCACTCTAATACATTTCAATTTTCATAAGTTAGCATTCATATAAAATAGAAATTTTATTGCAACTCAATTATGTACAATAAGGTTGGATCATATGCAATATAACTGGACAATTGAACTAGAAAAAATGAAAATAAGGATAAAAAATACCAAATTTTATAGAGCGCTTTTTTCTTCAAACTTAACATGAGGGATGTTTAACAAGCTAATCTGGCAGACTATAGCCGTGTGTATTCGAATCTTACGGTGTTTTTTGCCCTGAATCAGACTTAAATAAGTTTAATTAACGTATACATGTGAACAAGTGGGCCTACCGTAGTGCAAAGTTAAGAAATAAACTAAAAAGACCCCAGAATGCTATCAAAATCCGCGAAAATTTTCCGTCCATTGATAATCGATTTTTTTCAGTTTAATTTATAACGTATATAAATGTGCGTATTTGTCTATATTTCTGAAATGGCGTAGTATTTACACTATTTACATTATTCAAACTATTGTCTTTGTTGCCATTTGTACGTCGTTTCGGCTTTTGTACGTTCCGGCCTTCTTCAGGTGCTAGAAATTTCGGACCGAACCTTTTATTACGATCACTGGGGTATACCATTTGAAGTCTCTTTTGGTAGTCATGAGTTATTTCCCTCTAACCGGACTGTCTAAGTTACTTGTTCACCACTGTTGTAGTCTGGTATTAAACTCACATATCTTTGTATCAAATCACTAGAACTAACCAACTTCTATATTTTAAGGACAAGAACAATTGAATTTCTGGGACTTATAAACCTAATGTTCAGTAACCGTTTTTTTACCAAGGTTCATATTACAATTTTTAATGTTAATGGTTTTCTCAATTATTTTTTGATTTTAATGGTTTTCTCTAATATTTTCATATTGCAATTTTTGTTGTTAATGGTTTTCCCTAGTATTTTTTTTACCAGAGCTCATATTGCAGTTTTTGACACTAATGATTTTCTCTGGCACATCGTATTACTGGTTCCCATATTATATTCACCTCTATGCTTGGTCGGCTTAGGAGATTTTTGTAGCGTAACATATGCGCTGATTCCTTAAGTTTATGTAGTTTCCAGTGGCGTTCTCTATCCATTATTTTAACGCCATCCCATAGAGGGCGGTGATCTCCTTTCTCCCTCCAACAAAAGGCGAGGACAATAGTCCGAATAATGTCAATAGTGCATATAAAGGAAGGTAGTAGGAAAAAAAAGCAAATGTTGATAATATAGCGACGGTCACAAACCACTGCCTGGAGCCCCTAATCAGCCCTCTCACATGTCGGATAGTTCGGGGGTAGTACGTTCCGGCCCTGGAGTAGTTTCATGTTTATTACTGAATCGTGTCCTCTCCTCGCTCCATATTTTCCAGCTTTGTACTGAAGTGATCCATTTTTGTGATAATAAACTACCCCTAAAAACAAAGACTACCTTGCTGATCATAGCTCTATTGCCTGCATTCATATTAATAAGCACGAAGAGATTTATTAAGCTTTGTCTAACCTGACACATGGCTAAAATACTAGGCAATCCGTGAAACTTGAACGCATTCCACTGCTAGCTAAGCCCGTAAATCTTGCTCTACGGCACGTACTCACGTGGGTACTCATGAAAAGATTTATTAAACTTATCCTAGCCTGGTACACACAGGCCTGTCATCAGCGTGTTTTCGAGTGTTGGGGATGGCCATTAAGACAAAGTTAGTGCGCGAGCAAGAACTTGTATATTATGATTAGTTCATATTAGTTTCACTGGCAGGGTGAGGCGAAATGACTTTGCGGATGGGTTAGCTCCTCCACCAGGCTCACCTGGCGACGGCCTTGGGTACAGTCTGAAAATACTAGGCATTTTGTGAAACTTGCACACATTCAAATGTAAGATTAATTTCTTGCTCAACGGCAGGCACATTTGTTCACACGAATATGTTAATTAAACTTATTTAAGTCTGGTTCAGGGCAAAAACACCGGGTCTCTTCGTAAGATTGGAACACACTATAGTCTGCCAGATTAGCTTGTTAAACATCCCTCAAAGAGGGCGAGAGAGAAAGAGAGAAGATTAGATAAAGAGAGAGAGAGAGAGAGCGTGAATTCTAGTTGGAGTAAGAGGAATAGAGAGAAAAAAAGCAGAGGAAAAATACCATTTGCAACAAGAAGTCAGAAGTAATAGAAAGAAAAAGTAAGAAAAATAGAAAAACTGCTTTCCTCGAAAGATGGCTACTTGCGTCGTGAGAAGCTGCCTTTCATGCCAAGAAATTCGGAACCTGCCTAAACTACTTTCAGCTCTTCGAAAGGTTAATCGGTCTGTAGACATTTTCAAGATGACAGTCAAAGTCCAATGCCTAAACCCCCAAACAGGCCAGAAGAAAAGGCAGGTGTGTATCTAGCGAAGCGTTTTACCGTTTTACCGATCGTGCTTACGTGTGATTCCGCACATCTCTCTCAAGGAACTTTTACGTTTTTGCGTCTTCAGGACGTAGGCGATCATGGATCTTTTTCCTTTGTAACTATTAGTAAAGTTTGTCTTTTTACTATCTTTCCTAAACTCTGTAACGGTGTATGTCTATGTATGTAAAAGAAAATGCGCCTTTACATATTTGTGTGTGAGAGAGAAAGAGAGGAAATGAATATGTATATATGGAGAGTGTACATACGTGTGAGTTTGTGTGAGCTTGTACATAAAACACAGCCGTCGAAATAGTTAAACATAACCGCATGTTCTATTCTAAGAGTTCCTTTTCTCGTACTCCCCGTCTGTGGAACTCTCTTTCGTTTGCTTGCTTCCCTGATAGATACAATCTGCAAAAAGTTTAAATGCAATGTCGATTGCTATCTTCTATTTTCCTAGTTCCCAGACTTCTCGTATCCTTTTTTCGTAATCTTCTGTCTATTGATTTTTTTTTTTAATTCTCTCACTGTAATCACCTGCGCACCAACCGTAGTCCTGACTTGCTTGGGGTGAAATAATTATAAAACAAAAAACAAAAAAAAAACACACAAATATGAGTTTTTTTTTAACTTGTGTGCGTTGTAGTGCAGTGGATATCGGCTTGGAACGAGAAATCGAGGAGCCGAGTTCGAATTTCAGTTGGATTCCTTGTGTTCACTTACGCGCAAATATCCTCGGGAAAGGTATTAATTAGTTTCTTCCCTCCAGTTATGGGTTAAATAACAGGACAGATTGGGTTCTATAGCCTTGGTCGGCAACTAGTCTACTGCAGAAAGTAATGACAACCTACTGCGGGATAATCTTCTGCCCAGTCAGTCATGTCTCTTTTGAGATATGATTGCCAAAAGCTTGTGTTACGTTTGACACTTAACTGACTAAATGATGCAAGTGAAAATGTTTGGTAGCATTCCTTGAACGAAGAGGATAATCCAAATAGTTCTATTCAATATATATTATTAAAAAGAAATATCTTTACAGATAGCTCAATGTGTACTCTCCAGTGTTATATGATATGCAAAAAGGAAAAACAACGCATCATCTTAGGTGGTTACAAACTATAATTTATTTCGACGGCTAATTCAAATTTTTGAATTTTGCGGCTTGATGAGATAGATGCGAAAAACTTACCCGTCGAAATAAATTATAATTTATAACCGCCTAAGATGATGTGTTGAGTTTTACCTTTTCGTATATATATATATATATATATATATATATATATATATAAATTAGAGAAAATTTTCAAAATTCAAAGGTGTCGGATGTACATTTCGACATAGGATCTCTAATAGAGACTCTACGTCACGTCAGCGACATTGTTTTTTCCAAATGGCGAAGGCCCTGAGTTAGAGTGTGGAGGGGTTTTTGGTTAACAAGGGTCACAAAGTGGAAAAGGACAGAGCTGGTAGTCGCGGGGTTACAGGGTGTTGAAATGGTATATTTAGGAAGGGGAGGAATAGGAGTTCATATTTTATAAAGATAGACAACTAAATGAGTTAAATTACTTTTTAAAGTTAAGATTTTGGGCTGTTTGAAGAGGTGTATTTAGGCGAGAAGGAATGGGTTTCAATATAAGATTTTAAACTTTTTTTAAAAGTTTATTTGATAAACTTCTTTTAGGTAGACGCGAGTTAAATGCCAATTACAGGAAGTTATCAGTTTAAAAATTATTAGAGAAAAAATATTAGAGAAAAAATATTAAAGAAAAAAAATATATATACATATATGTGTTAACCAAGGAAAAGGGGGCTTAGTAAAATCTTGGTTATATTATTGACAATCTCTGTCCTTAATGATCTTATCGGGTGGGTATTTCTTATTTATCCGAACAGATCTTTTTTAACAGTCTGACGTTTTTCGGTAAAAAAAAAAAAATTTTAAAAAAAAGAGGTGTAAAAAAATATAAATGTAATGCCGGGGAGGGTAAAAGTGAAAAATAGAATTCAAACTTTTCACAAAAAACAATAAAAATAAAGAAATAAATAAATAAAGAAAAATTAAAGATTAAACAACGTAAAGGTTATAGTTCTTCAAATACAAAGGGTAATTTTTTTTTTTACCCGAAGGCCTTTACCCCGTTAAATCTTTCCTAAACTTCCTTAATTACGTGCAAAAGTAAATGCTGAAATCAAATCGATAATTGTTTATTGAAGAAACCGACCATTTTTCCTGTTATCGACCACAAAAGTCGGACTATATCTTACCCCCTACCACCGTTCTCATCTGATTCACCGCTGAATTACTTGGGGTGTAGGATACTTATTTCGGCCCGTTTACTTCCTTTGAGCAATTACTCTACGATTTGTTTGGGTTCGGAACTCAATTTCGCGTATGAATTGCAAAAAAGAAGTAAATTGCTCGAAAATTCGCCAAACTACGCGTGAAGTCATTCTGCAGTGAATAACATGTTTTGAACCGCGGTTACGGGGTGAGATAAACAGCGAAAAGAAGTTCGATATTTTTCTGGTTGTAAATTTGAAAAAAGGTAGGTTTCGTCAATAAACAACTATCGATTTGAGTTCAGCATTTACTTTTGCACGGAAATAAGGATGTTTTGGAAAGATTTGAAGGGATAAAGGCCTTCAGGGAACAAAACAAAAATTTACCATACAAAATGCAAAGATCTAAACGGTGAAGCGACAAAATCACGTCTGGGGTGTAGTGAGACTTGAATTGGTTTGTAGTAAGTACACGTATTAGACTGGGTAGTTACCAATAACTTCCCCACTGAGGCCGTATGTAGCACAGAGTTGTTTTTAACGTGGAAACACCGAGCCTTTAAGCTCGAAACACACGCTAGATTGACATCAACGGGTTTTTTTTTTCACTAATTACAAATTCCTCAAAAGGGAAAAATAAGAATGGAGGGAGGCTGGCCTTCACTTGTCCTTTCGATACCTTAGCTATCATTAATCACTGACCTAATATATTTAGAACGATGCTCGAAGTATATCCTCAGGTGCCCAGAAAAGTTGTACGAGAATTCATCACCATCAGTAGCTGAGAATAAATTAATGAAGCTCCTGCGTGATACGACTATCTAGACTAACAGGCTCTTGGAGAGTAATTGCTCTGATATCCCACTTGTTCACCAAGAGCAGCCGCGAATGGATCTTGGTAGCCGCAACGACTGTTCTCCCCGCCCACGCACACACATGCAAATCACCGCAACGGTACTATTGGGGATAAGTACATCGCGAAGGAGGAATAGGCGAAAATACAAAGGTACCAAAACCTGTCTGGGTAAATCGAAGAAATGTACCAAGCAGCATCTTAAGTACTTTGTGTGGCTGGCGCACCAGGGGACTATTTCCAGGCATATTTTTGCCTCGTAAGACGCTTTGGGGATAAATGACACCATTTTTGGTTTTCTCCTGTCGCGTACGTTTGTAGACGAATCTATAAATGATACAACCGATCAGTGCTTCCCGACTCTTTGCAACTATTTAAGTTATTTATCATAATTTCAGCTAATATGTATGACTTTCATTTATTTATAATTTGCAAAGCTGACTCTGTTTCAGGACATATTTACGAAGGTTTGCGGGAAATTTCTGAGCCTTAATCCAAAAATAAAATAATAATGATGATGATGATGATGAGATATGCACAAAGAAATCATGCAAGCATTCGCAACTGTCAGTAATTAAGAATGAGCAAGTGAATGTCATATGGTATATAGTCGTATTAACTGACAAGCGCTTGGAAAGCAATCACCCTGATATCACACTTGTGTACCAAGAGTAGCCATAAAAAAGATCCTGATAGACGTTACGGTACTTTGGGGATAAGAACCTCACGAAGGAAGAGCAGGCGATCTAAACTTATTTATAAATGGAACTTTGTGTGTGTGTCTGTGTGTGTCCGTAACCTATAGACTCCAAAACGGCTGAACTGATTTTCTTGAAATTTTACACAGTTGTACTACAAGCGCCTGCGAGTGTTCTTAGCTAGGATTTGTATCAAGGTATCCCCGATAAATATATAAAATCGATAATCAAAAAAATCGGGTTATAGAAGGAGTGGCCCGATTTTAATCAAATTTCATACACTCATAGACAAAGACATAAGAAACGATATTCAGAAGTTTCAAGGTTACAGTTCTTACAATAGTGCAGAAAATCGATAATATATATATATATATAAAACCAGGATGTTTGGTGTGTGTCTGTTTATCTGCTTGCATGTCTGTATTTTTTTAGCCCTTTTATTTTTGTTTTTGCTTATTTGATATCGATACCAGGATATCAAATTTTGACTTACATCTATACATTTTTCTTTCAGTCTACGGTTTCGCTTTAACTAGAAACAACTATTGCTTTTTAGTCTTTCATGCCAACGTCCAAAGAGTCTGAGCTCCAGGACAATGGATTAGTTTTGAAGCTTTCATTACACCCGAGCAACGCCGGGCTATACTACTAGTAATAGATAAACAGAGGTACCAAGACCTGGTTGAGCAAATCGGAAAAATGTACCAAGCAGCCGCTCAAGTTTTCTCTTTTGTGGCTGGCGCACCGAAAGACTATTTACAAGAATCTTTCTGCTGTGAAGGGCCATTTACGGATACCTGGCGTTATTGATAATTGTCAAGTGGCATGGCGGTGCGCGCATTAGTAAAAACATAAGAAGTGAATCGATATAAAAAAAAAAAGTAAATCTAACTGAATTTAGGAAACAAAGAAGTTATTTAAACTCCTGACCTAAGAAGGAAGAAGGATCATTCCACACATCCTCACAAGAAGATTGAACGTTCCAAGAAAGACCTGAAACCACATACCGTCCATTCGGTCAACGTTATTTTGACGGAATCTAAAAGTGAATAAACATTTATTACGTGTGGAAAATTTACTTTACTTTTAGTTTATTTATCTTCTTCTTTTTCTATGTTCCGTGTCCCTTTAGAACGTAGGCAATCATGGCCCTCCATATCTCTCTATCCACGTCTCTTAACGCGCATTTCCTGTTACCCCAGCCAAACTCTGCTCTGCCATTCATTTGCTTAAGCTCTTCAAGTATGCTAAACGTTTTTCCTGTCTCTCTTTCTATCAACCTAACCTGTGAGTGTCAGATTCTCCAAAACCTCTTTCCTCATTATATACCCCAGGAACTTTAGCTGTCTTTTTCCGGTGTTAAATATTAGTTTCCTTTTCGTTTCTATCTTCTCTGAAACCTCATCATTTGCTTATATGTTCGGTACAGGGTATTTGTTACTAACAATGCGCAATAAAAATTAGCAACGAATATGTATATACACTGAATGTTTTCCAAGACAATGTATCCAATTGCACATCACCCAATGACATAAAAATATATTGTCAAGCAACAAACGATTAAAAGATTAACCAAAAGTAATTTTTTCCGCTTGTTTGTGCATGTAAACATCAATGTTTCTTGTATGCCTTGCTGCGCCATTCTAGAAATCTAATTTAATCATGGTATTCTTCACTTACTGAAAAGAAGTAAGCTAAGACAGTACAAAAGATAGCGTGCCTAGGAGTTAATTAACAAGGTGTCAGGTTCTAATGCCATCTTTGACAATGCAGATCAGAGAACTGGAAAACAAACAAATAGAAAAAGTGTGAAAAAAATGTAATTATTGGCATCTGTCGTAAATGCAATGTTAATTTTTTTACCTGTTAGTATCTCTTAGAAACGAATGATAATGAGAGATACTAATACATCGCCATTTTGTCCCCTTCTTGTCTGTCAATGTATTATAATGAGATAACTGAACAAGTTAGCACCAATATGACTGGTGATGTGACTGAGTGCTAGAATTCAAAAAGGAAAACAAAATTTCACAGTTTAATTTTACATAAGAATTATTACTAAAATAAAATTTGGCGATGAAAATCACAGAGACTAACCCTTAAAATCCATCATCTGTATCGAAGTATTTTCTTGGGATATATTTGTACACTGGCTCAGAATGGGTATTTTTCACAAAAAGCAGCGGCAAAATAGTCCGTACTACTTTCGGTTTGCATGCTTTTCAAATTCATGAAAATATGATGCTTAAAAGAAAGGAAACGTAGAAAAAGAAAAAAAAAAGTTTAGAAAGAAGAATGAACGCAAATTATAAAAGTAAGGACCAAAAAAACACAGAAGAAAAAGAAAGCAAATAGAAAAATGAAATGAAAGACAAAAGAAAAGGAGAAAGAGAGAGAAAATCATAAAAGAAAAGAAAGCATGGCAAAGACAAAAAGAATGAAATACACAGAAGAAAGAAGGTTGGGAAACGATAGAACAAATAACAAAAAGAAAAAAGACAGACTGAAAAGAAGAAAGAAAGAAGGAAAGAAATAAAAATAAGAAAAAAAAGACGAAAAGAAAATACGGCGAAGAAAAGACGAAGAAGAAGAAGTAAAACTCAGCAAAGAAAACACGATGAAAGAAAGAGAAATAATGAAAATTTAATGAAAGAATAAAAGTGAGAAATAATAAGAATAATTAAAATGAAGGAAAAAAAAAGAAACAATAAATGAAAATATAATGAAGGAAGGCATGCAAGAAAAAAGAAGGGTGAAGAGAAAAAAGGAAGAGAGAAGAATGAAAATATAATGCAATAAAAAAGAAAGAATGAAAATATGATTAAAAGCAAGAAAGAACAGAATGAAATTTTCATGAAGAAAGGAATGCGATAACAGAATGAAAGAATGAAAATTTAATGAAGAGAGAATGACTGAATGAATGAGGATGCAATGAAAGAAGGAAAGCAAGGAAGAAAAAATGAAAATTTATTCACATTCTTTTCTTTTGTAGAAAGAAAAAAATAAAAGTATCACGATGAAAGAAATAATAAATTAAAGAAGGGAATCAGGAAAGGAAAGAATGAACATTTCTTGAAGGAAGAATGCAAGAAAGAAAGAGAAGAATGAAAATATAATGCAGAAATAAAAGCAAAAAATAAGTAAGTAAATAAAAATGACATCCTGGATGTTAAACAAGCCTGCAATTGGCAAGGCCAATTGCAATGGAAATAATCTATCTTCGACCCCCAAAAAATGGTTCGCATGTGTTTAGTTTATTGCTATTTATTTATTTGTTTATTTATTTCATTTGTATTTTGTTTTTATTGGAACTTGTTCAAGAATTAGGAACAGGAAAATAATTTGCATTTCTTAATATTTCGTTGATTCGCATTTGTTTTTGTTTTCGTTTTTTGGTCCATGTTCAAGAATCAGGTACGGCTGTTACAGACACATTTTGCGTTTCACGAACAACGCAACCAGGAAGTGTGTAATTCTTTATCAGCATATGCGACATTCAACATAAAAAAAAAATGACGTTGCCGGCTTTCATTAGTTTCGAAAAGGCGACCATTTTAAAGAATATCACGTGACTTCGTGTCTGGGCGACAGTGTAGGTTGTGTGGGCACATATGAAGATCATAGTGGCTCCAATGCAACGATGTTTTGCACAAATGCTGCAAATTTCGACCTTGCTTTTGGTAACGTCAGAGCAGCTATGCTGAAAACATTTAGGAAAGCAAAATACAAAATAACAAAAAAAAAACAAACAAAAAAAAAACTAAAAACAAATGTCATCGTCTGACATGTTTCTCGATTATTGCTTCTAGTCCCAGATCAGGAAAAACAGCAGCAGAGACTGTCTCGAAAATTCGTCGTTATTATTACTGTAGATAAAAATAATTGCCAATTGGACATTTACCAAATCGCACTTTTCTAAGTAGTATCGTATTTCGTGATTCAAAAAGCGACAATCTGTTTGCTAATACCTTTCTTTCTTATACTGATGTAGATATGATGTGTTCCACAACTTCCTATCCTTACTAATTCTAAGTGACTTTCGGCATCTTATTATCCCTCACGCTCCCTGTTCTGTTATTCATTGACACACGCTTATTAGGTAGGATAATTCCCACTACCCTTTTTCTTTTCAATATTTCATGTGAGTGTTAAATTCTCTAAGCCTTATTTCCATATTGTGTCCCATAAATTTAAACTTACTTTTTTCCGATTCTAAAATGTTCTTTTTGTTTCCACTTTCTGTAAATCCTCGTCGTTGCTCACATGTTCAGTCCATGGTATTTTCAGCTTCCTTCTGTAGAAACACATTTCGGTGGCTTCAAGTCTCTTCTTTGTCTTTGAGAAGTTTGTTCAGCATCCACTGCCATATAGGATGACTGATATTACTTCAGAGTTCCAAAAAAATTTCTTTCTTTATAAATTTCTATTTCTTAAAACTTTGCTTAGCTTATGAAAGGCATATTTCATTATCCCAATTCACCTTCGGATTTCAGTGTGATATGTTTTGTCCGCTGTTAAAACACTTCCAGATAATTAAATTTTTGTATTTGTTTGATTTTGGCATCTCGCATTTGTAATTTACGTGTTGGGTTTTTCCGCTTGCTAAAAACCTTGCATTCTGTCTTCTTGCAATTGCCTTTCTTACTACCTTCTGTAGGAGTTTTTATAGTTTCCTTTCCGTGTCTGCTATCAGCACTGTCATCTGTATATCTTATATTGTTAGGATTGTGGTCACCGGTATTAAATCTTGGTAGAACTTCTAATCGCTTCACTGAATATGTTGAATAAGTCCGGTGAGATGACACAGCCTTGTCTTACACACTTTTCTATTGTTGTATATGTCAGTCAGTTAAGTGCCATACGTGATACACTCTTGGGAGGTCATGTCTCGAAAAAGACATGACTGACTGGGCAGAAGATTATCCCGCAGTAGGTTGCCATTGCTTTCTGCGGTAGACTGGTTGCCGATCAAGGCTATAGAACCCAATCTGTCCTGCTATTTAACCCATAACTGGAAGGAAAAGACGGATTAATACCTTTCCCAAGGGTATTTGCGCGTAAATGAATACAATGGATTCAACTGGAATTCGAACTCGGATCCCCGGCTTCTCGTTTCGAGCCGATATCCACTGTACCACAACGCACATCCTGTTGTATATGTACTGAACTAATTTTCTTCCCATATGCAGGTGGTTTGCTGTCAGTATAGCGAAGGCGTATTGGCATCGCTTAGGATGCTCTCCAGAAGCTGAATAGAATACTGAAAGACAGGAAATTTCGCTGGAAACAAAGAAGAGAGAACTTGATTGTTATGTGATGTCTGTCCTTCAGTATGGCAGCAAATCAAAGATGAAGGAAAAAATTGAACTAACGGAAATGTGGTTCAAGAGAATGATACTGAGGATGCCATTGACAGCAACGACGGGGTTGCGAAGGGAATAGTTTTTTTTTAATCATTTCACCCCAAGCAAGGCATTCCACTGCCACTATTACGCTTGGGGCTACATAGGGGAAGGTAAATAGGAAGAGTGGTTAGATATAGGAAATGTCAGGATGGGGTGATAGATAGTTGGGTGGGTGGGAAGAGTGTTTGAAAGAATGGAAGTTAGTTTGTTAGGAGGTGTCTATTGATCTTACATTTAAACTCCTGGAGATTGTAGCCGTCGGGTAAGCAGTCATGTGGAAGGGAATTCCACAGTCGGGTAGTGAGAGAAAAGAAACTGTTGGAGTAGAAGTTGCGGTTGCATTTTATCGGTTTCACTGTAAAAGGCTGGGATCTAGTTGCTAATATAGTATCTCGTGCAAATTCGAACCTGGGGGCACCAGTGATCTAAGTTCATCGGAGCAGAAGCCGTGAAAGTATTTATAGAAGAGACAAAGGGAAGCCACATCGCGCCGGTGAGAGAGAGAGACTGCTGGCGGTCTGCTAAGTCGGTATCGATCACATTACAGACCCTCCGCTGTACCTTGCCCAGAAGCCCAAGGAGAATAGCAGGGGCACCCGACCAGATATGGCAACAGTATTCAATGCACGGGCGGATGGTAGATTTATAAATGTGCAGGATAGATTCAGACGGAAAAACCCTCCGGGCCCTGCACAGAGAACCGACTTTCATAGCAGCGGATTTAGCAATGGATTCGATATGGTCATTCCACTTGAGGTCCGCTGAAACAAAAAGAAAACTGATACTTAACATTAGGAACAGACAGGTGAAGTTTCTTGGACATGTAATGTGGAAGGAGGGCTTCGAGAATCTGACGCTTACGGGATAGATAGAGGGAACAAGAAACAAGGGGAAAGCAACGCGTGACATACTTGATGGATTGGAGATGGAAAGCGCAGCATGGGGTTGAGCGGAATAACAGGGAAAAGGGTTTTAAGAGCTACAAGGGATAGAGAGATGTGGAACGCCATGATCGCCTACGACCTGAAGGGATACGGCACATGAAAAAAGAAGATTATTCTAATATTCTTCCCAAATATGTCATGGTTAACAAGCAGTTCCAACAGTTCTTTGTTACATACTTTATCAAACACTTTTGCGTATCTAAACTTATTTATAAATGGAACTTTGCCTGTGTGTGTGTGTGTGTGTGTGTGTGTGTGTGTGTGTGTGTGTACGTTACCTATAGACTCCGAAACGGCTGAACCGATTTTCTTGAAAATTTACACAGTTGTACTATAAGCGTCTGCGAGTGTTCTTAGCTAGGTTTTGTGTCGAGGGATCCCCGATAAATATCGAAAATCGATAATCGAAAAAATCGGGTTATAGAAGGAGTGGTCCGATTTTAATCACATTTGAGCCACTCATAGACAAAGACATAAGAAACAATATTCAGAAGTTTTAAGGTTTCAGTTCTTACAATAGTGCAGAAAATCGATAATATATATATATATATATATATATATATATATATATATATATATATATATATATATAAGGCAAGATGCTTGTGTGTGTGTCTGTTTATCTGCCTGTATAACTGTATTTTTTCAGCCCTTTTATTTTAGTTTTTGCTTCGGGTTTGTCTCTAAGTAGGTATAATTGTAGTTCTTAGTCTCAGCCATGATAACATTTACTCAGAGGACTTATTTAGCCTTCAAAACTCAGTTTACGATGAAAAAAAACTTATTTGATATCGATACCAGGAAATGAATATTTGACTTACATCCATTCATTTTTCTTTCAGTCTACTGTTTCGCTTTAACTGGAAACAATTATTGCTTTTTAGTCTTTCGTGCCAAAGTCCAAAGAGTCTGAGCTCCTGGACCATGGATTAGTTTTAAAGCTTTCATTACACCCGAGCAACGCCGGGCTATACTGCTAGTAAGTTAAAATTAAAACATTTTTTCTAAAGCTTTGCAGTAAACACATAAAGTTTTATCCAATTTAAAATAAAAAGACAATAAAACGTTTTATTTTTTTACGAGTTAAACATAAAATATAAAAGAAAAAGAATCAATATTTTAAATGTATTGAATGTAAATGTATTAAAACTTATTCTGTTTTGGTTTCATTCTTGAAAAACTATCGATTATTTTATTAGAAATCATCTCAAAAATCAACAGTGTTTTAAGAAATCTTTCAAAAGGAATACTTAGTTCTGAAAGTACTTTACCAGGTAACCCAGTAAGAAACGAACTCACCATGCAGTAGTAATAGGGAATTAGATTAGCTAGCTCAGAATTACCCGATCTTGAGGTGCCTAATTTAATGGGCTAATAACAACTATGTAGCACCCAGTAAGATTTGAACTCATCATTCATTTGTAATGGTAAAGCAAACTAACTCACTAACAATTATCGTACGCCGAAACAGACAGCCATATCTACCCTTACCCACATTGATACATTCAATCTCGCATTAATACGCTTGGAAAAGTTGTGAACCCATCTGTTCTTCCTCAGCTATGGGTTAAACAGTAGAACGAGTCCCTGGAAAATCATTTTTACTTTTTATCATTTCAGCCCAAGCAAGTCAATAAAGACACTAAGACGCAATAGGTTACTAGGAGTGAAAGAATATGATAAAAACATTATTAAGGCGAGATAACAATACAAGAACAAAAATTAAGAAGACAGAAAATAACGATTGGCCTTGTATTCAAACTTTGAAGATCAAATTTGACTGGAAAGCAAAAAAAATAATGAGACCTTGCCGCCAGTCTAGCACTGTGCTTAATTTCATAAAGCTTAGGTACCATAGAGGGAAGTTCATCATGACAATTACCATGGAATATATTTACAGGGATAGCGGTGGGAAAGTGACTGAAGCAGAGATGTCAGGTCATAACCAATAACATTGCAGATTTTTCTTTGGATGTTATGAAGAGTCTCTAAATATATAGCCGAAGTAACAGACTGAATGTGGGAAAGATATTCAAAGCAAGGGTGAATTGTAGACTTATAAAAACTGATAAGTAGTAATACGCTTAAAGTTTATTAAAAGCTTTAAATAAACCACAAAAGGTCGATAATCTGAACAAAACAAATCAATTCAATCCATCGTGAAAGAAGATACGACATTACGTACTTGAACCGTTTAAAGGGTTCTTCTGCAACTACCCTACTTAATTGTAGAGTAAGAAAAATGAGCAACAGTAGAGTAATCGCGGTTAAATTGTACAAATGTCATTGGTTATCATGAATCTAAGTACAGTATCTTGAAATTTGAATTTTCCATAGTGTCTTCATTTTTTACAAAGAGCCACTCAAGGTAGAGGATTACAGGGTAAGAGATAGAACCCCAAACAAGATGATAATGCGACCAAGACGCAAGGAGCACCGGAAGTGGAAGAGAATGAAAAAACTTTAGAAGAAACCAGAAGCATTATCCCAAACAGAAAAAAAGAAATAAACCCTTACTCATGTTTAAAAAATCAGGAACCTGTGCAAAAAATGAAGGAAACTTTTTTTTTTAATCATATCACGCCGAGCAAGGCGGTAACGCCACTGATGCGCAGGGGGCTACATAATAGTGAAAAGATTTGAAAAGAGAAAGCCGGAAACCACATCCTAAACAGGGAACAAGGGATGAGCCTCTTCACCTGTTCAATAGACATGGGTAGAGTGTGAACCGGGCGATAGATTGATCTATCTACTCCAATTAAACTCTTGTACGATTTCAGTTTGTGTATATCTCTGTTAAACATTTCTTGCTAAAATTCAGTCAAACAATTAAGTGCTATACGTAATACACGCTTGGGCGGTCATGTCTCGAAAGATTCTCCCTTCTGACTGGGCAGAAGATTTTTCCGAATTAGGTTGCTATTACATTCTGTGGTAGACTAGTTGACAATCAAGGCTACAGAACCCAATCTGCCCTGCTATTTAACCGATAGCTGGAGAAAGACGCGACAGATTAATAACTTCCCTTTGCGAGTAAGTGAATGCAACGAATTTAACTGAAATTCGAACTCGGCTCACCAAAGTCTCGTTCTGAGCCGATATCCACTGCACCACAACAGCTGGTTTAATAAAAGGTTTTTGAGGGAGAGTTTTAAACAAAATAAAGTATACTTGCAAAAAAACAAAAAACAAAATGTATTGTTGTCCAACATGCTAATTACCCATTTGGAGATAACAAAATCAAGTAAATACAACAATTTAAATATCTGAGAAGTGTTTCTAACAGAGGATGGAAAATGCAGTACTGAAATCCGAAGGCGCATTGGCATAGCGAAAGATGCCTTCCAAAAGCTGACTAAAGTATTAAAAAACAGGAAAATTTTCATTAGAAACAAAGAAAAGAGCATCGAATCGTTACGTAACATCAGTCTTTCTATATCGTAGTGAATGTTGGACAATCTTATCACAGATGAAGAAAGCAACAGAAATGTGGTTCTACAGAAGGATGCTGAGGATATCATGGACCGAAGATGCGAGCAACGACGAAGTTCTAGAGAAAATGAAAACAAAAGGAAACTTATATTTAACACCAGGAAGTTGATTCATACTCCCTACATGACGGACTAACAATCTGCACATTTTTTTACATCCTGGCATTTGCAAACTGATGAGCCTAAGAGGGAAAGCGCGCTTGCTGGTAAGTCGGTGAAATATTCTCATTTTCAGTACAATTTCAATACGATTTTAGATTTCTGTGTTTATACTTTGAGCCCATTAATTATTTCTTATGTGAACACACACACACACACACACACACACACACACACACACACACACAGGCTGCTCGCTTGTATCCTAGTATGCCCGTCTGCTCGGGTGGTTAGCCAATCCCTACTGCATACATCTGCTCAGGTACATTTATGTTTGTTCAACTCTTTGCTGAAGGGACCTTAGTTACAGTTTATAGGAGTTTACAGCTAAAACTTACTGCCCAATTAGTAATCAAAACTTCAGTATTATTATCAAACAAACACAAAAATCTATTCTGTTTGATGACGGCTGTCTGTGGACCAAAAGAATCAATCCAGATTGCTATGAAAGCGTTTGATTCTACAGAGGCCTGTGAATTGGCAGACATTTTGCTATTTTGGAGACTTAGGTATATCTTTGAGATAAAAAAAAAAAAACGAAAAAAGAACACCAGGTTATAGAGAGACGACGGATTAATCCTCCTACAAAAAAAAAAAAAGCCTAGAACAAACAGACCGACTAAGAAGGGACTTGATTAAGTTTTTTTAAAGATCACGAACTGAAAATCAGTACAACCATTAACGCTAAAGGGATCAAAGTGACCTTAATAACAGCCTATACAAACCATACACTAAAGATTCTTACAATCACAAATACGTCCACAAAGATTCTAACCACCTAACTATAGAGAATATTCATGAATCTATCCAATTTAGATTCATTGGGATTTGTTTTTAAGGGCAGGGTCCCCAAGTCCTACCCTTGTTATTTAACCCATAACTAGAGGGAAGGGACAGATTAATACCTTTCCCAAGGACACCAGTGCTTAAGTGAATGCAGGGTATTCAACTGGAATTCGAACTCGGCTCACTGATTTCTCTTTCCGAGCCGATATCCACTGCACCATAACGCAAATCTGTCACTATACGCTTACAGCACCTGGTATTTCCAAGCGGTCACCCATCTAAGTACTGACCAGTTACTGACTAACTTCGGTGATCGAGCGAAAACCGGTGTATTCAACGTGATATGGCCGTAAGCCCGTTAGTTTAGAATAGTCTGCTAAAAACAAAGAAGGCATTTCAAACATACGCACCGTAATGGGGGGGGGGCGCTAGAGGGTGTCATCAGTGATGTCATCGCGAGGATCACGAAACATATACCTAAATCATGCAAACGTAATATCATATGGTTTAACCCATCTTTTAGTCTTAACGTCAAAACAAACATCAGATAAATGTTCCCTAAGTTAATATACAAATGTTTCAGCCATTCTTTTGCGTTAAAAAAGATTTTCAACAAAAACAATGTTACGGTTAGTTATAGTTGCGTCAAGAACTTCGGCAAATATATATCGCTGCATAACAGTAAGATATTAAATAAAAACATGTCAAACCTGTAAAATAATACTAACTCCACTATCAATAACAATTACCCTACCAAAAATAATTATAACTGCTGAAAAAGCACAATCTACCCACTTAACGGTCTATGTATGACCGAATGTATAATTTACAACGCTAGTATTCAGTCTGAAGGTGCCATTAAATCTTTTTTTGTATCAACTGACAACAAATGAAAAAATCGGTTCTATAATCATAAATTGACTTTAAATAATTACTAGCATCATAGCCCGGCGTTTCCCGTGCAACTCAGAAGATTTTAGTAGTAAGAGAAGATGCCACTTTTTATTTTACATATTTTGTTTTTGTTTGAAAACAAAACAAAAAAAAAACACTTTTTTTCAAAAAATATTTATTTTGTTTCAAAATTACGGCGAAAAATATTCACATTTTTTGTTGACTAAATGAATTTTTAAAACGTCGGAATAAAAATTAAATATAAAGGCTTTTTTTTTCTGTTTTTAATAAAAAAAAATATTTTAGTCGCGTTTGACACGTGTGATTTGATTTCTGTGACGTAATTCAGCAACCATCTTAGATCTTAGATGTTTTACGGAACAAATGTAAACAATCGGCTACGTTGGCCAAAATGTGCGAAAGGTAAAAATTGCTGAACTTAAACTCAAAAAGTATGTGTCAACCTGGCCTCCATGTAGATATGTGTCCCTAGAAAGTTTCAATGGTTTAGCTTAAAAAATGTAGGCGTGCATAGGGAACAGTCACACACAGACTCACAGATTGCCTTTTATATTTTTTTTTTTTTTTTAATTATATCACCCCGAGCAAGGCGGTAACGCCACTGATGTGCAGGAGGCTATGTAAGAGTGAAAAGATTAAAAAAGAGAAAGCCGGAAACCACATCCTAAACAGGGAACAAGGGATGAGCCTCTACACCTGTTTAATAGACGTGGGTGGAGTGTGAACCGGGCGATAGTTTAGTCTATCTACTCCAATTAGTTTAGTCTATCTACTCCAATTAGTTTAGTCTACAAGTATAGCACTGTCCTCCCCAAATATTTATGGCGATTAAAAAACAACAAAAACCCAATTATTACTTGGGAGAACATCACGAAAACCAAATCTTATAATGGAATAGAAAACATGTAACTTATGCCTTTTAGAAAAAAAAAACTTGTCATCTTAAAAAACCTGAATAACCCTGAGATATTAAACAAAAGAAGATAATTAGTGACCACATGCAAACATAAAGTAAATATCTGCTTAAATATTTAGACCCTGACTAATTTGACCTCTCTTTCCACTTTTCGTTTTTCAGCTATTTTTATCAATTCTATTTTTATCAATTCTATTTTTATCAATTCTATTTTTATCAATTCTTTTATTTATCAATTCTGTTTTTATCAATTCTATTTTTATCAATTCTATTTTTATCAATTCTATTTTTATCAATTCCATTTTTATCAATTCCATTTTTATCAATTCTATTTTTATCAATTCTATTTTTATCAATTCTATTTTTATCAATTCTTTTATTTATCAATTCTATTTTTATCAATTCTATTTTTATCAATTCTATTTTTATCAATTCTATTTTTATCAATTCTTTTATTTATCAATTCTATTTTTATCAATTCTATTTTTATCAATTCTATTTTTATCAATTCCATTTTTATCAATTCCATTTTTATCAATTCTATTTTTATCAATTCTATTTTTATCAATTCTATTTTTATC